>VZRU01007216.1:24642-328826 GCA_013398155.1 Pedionomus torquatus | reverse complement strand
TTTTTTTTTTTTTTTTTTTCTCTGCAATTTATCAAGAGGAAACTATGGGAAGGAAATAATTCATCATCTCCTCTGGTAACATGGAAGTTGAGTCATACATGGGATCACTCCATGAGTGTTTCACAGAAACTGGTAATAATCAACACTGGAGTAGGGAATTTGCTAAGAGTTTCATACAGCTGAAGGGAGAACAAGTTGACATAATTTCTTCCTTTGCTTACCAAAGTGGTGTTAACTCACAGAAACTTTCAGACATCATTGAAAGAGTATCACACATTAATAGCATCAGAGAACATGACAGCCAGAGCCTGATGTAACTAATTTTGGACTGGTATAACAGTGCTATTTAGAGCAATAAAGGTTTTATCTGTTGGTTGATCTGTTTACTAAAATAGTCGGCAAAAAATGTGCTATATATTATCCTGCTGGTATAAAGAACTTTTAAACTGGTAGTTCTGCCTATACTTTGGGATTGTCCCGCTTAATTATATTAGAATACAGTCATATATTAAATGGGCATAAAGAAGAAATACTAAGTTCGCTGACAGTGATCTGTCAAATGATCAGTTAAAATGAATGGCTGGCTAATACTCATACATATCAATGGCACAATGATTATTATATGCACTTCTTGCTTGCTTGGACTTTCCACGCTAAAATCCATCACTCCTAGTGAGAAGGCCCACACTTTCTTAGGTTCCTTCCATACATGATGAAAATAAGATATATAATTTGTTTGATAAACTTGCAGTTTCGTTGGTTATTTTTCCAATGTGAGACATGAATGCTAATACTCTGAAAATCCTGGAAGAAGGACTGTGAGAGAGAGTATATTTTATTCTTAGTTTTTATTCCATTTAAGAGTACATTGCAGCTTTGTTGGCATGCATGCACTGCATGAGTGACTTTATGCTTATTCACAACAGTTTCTTGGAAGGAATGGCTTATTAAACAGTAACCATATAGCATGTGTAAATGAGTTTTTTGGATAAACATGTATCTTTATCCTCATTGCCTGAGATGGTTTGTTGACTAAAAAGTTTTTTTCTGATGGCATTTACTCTTCCAGGTATTTTACCAATCATCTTACGCCTGATTTTATGCCTGAGAAATGTCTTTTTTCTCATATCTAAATAATGCTGATTTTTCTCAGTTCCTTTTGAATTGCATACTTGAAGAAAAAATGAACAGAATTTAGGAGAGCCTAAATATGAGCCTAGGTGAGATGCTCGAACATATGTCTGTATTTGCAAGTAAGCTAAATCACACTCTAGATTCATTGACTGCAATTGGAGCTTTGAGACTAACTCATGGGGGTTTTTGTTTTGTTTTTTTTTTTTCCCCAGCAGATTTGGCGTCCTGCTCTATGTAATGATCTAACACAGTTTGTCTGCTCCTCATTCCATTTTCAAGCTTCTTTCCCCAAGGTGCACTTTCCTAATGGCATTGTCCATTCAGAGTGACATCATCTTTCTCAGTAGAAAGGATGCAGGATATACTGAACAGGTCACCTCAGAAAAACGTATTACAGTAGCCTTTGTACGTGTCTTTAAGGAGTCCTGGGTAAATATTTTTCTGATAGTTGAGTAAAAAGATGCAAAGCATACAAAATTCACAGCATTTACATCTTTTGTCCTTGATAGTGCATTTAATAAACAGTGGAAAACACAGGTGAAATGATATTCCAAGGTATAAAATATTGCTAGGTGAAAAATGATGTAGAGAATTATTATGGAACTGTACTACAAACTAATGAAATGAAGTGAGAGAACCTACAGTGAATAAACCTAAAGAAAAATACATAGTGAATACTATGTCTTTTATCAAAAAGGTCACTAGAAACTGTAGGGGAGACTTACTTACAGTATTTGAAAAATATTGGTAAATATTTTGTCTTTCTAAAAGCAGAAGTTATTTCATGCCAGTCTCTTTTCATTTGTGGCTCTCTTACTGATCTAATACAAAAGAGAAACATTTTTCACCTGTGTGTTGTTTTTTTTTTTCTAAGCAGCAACACAGATAAATGGGTGGAAAAGATAATTATTTCTACCAGCATTTGGGTTTGGAGGCAAAGCCCACGGGAGCTAATGGAAAGGCTTTTATTTTCTTCAGCTGGCTTTAGATCAGGATTCTAGTTATGTCTTACAGAATATAATCTACCTTTTCAATGTCATTAGTTCATAACTTTAAAAGAACTCATTCCAATCAGACTAGAGTGTTGGATTCTTCTCACATGAAGCCCAAAGCAAAAGTTTTGACCTGCTGTCCTTATCAGAAAGGAAGAGAACTCTCTTATGATAGTCTGGTGGAAATGTTAATGAAAATGCTGAAAACACTGTTAGAATTTCAGGGGTTTTAAATGTTAAATGTGTCATGGAAAGGTTTACTTACTTTATGTAATCCACTGCAAAAATGTGTCTCGGCCGTCAGGTTGGAACATATCAATGTGTAAAAAATGCAATTACTCTTCAGGGCTGAGGCAAACTCTAATAGTTAGATGCTGTGCAAGCTTCTAAGACTAGACACCGTGACGATTTTGTAGGCATCTCATTAACGCATTGTAGCACTGCAGTATGCTCTGCTATACTTATTTATTGAAGAGATAATGGGAAATAACTGGTTTCTTTGTGAAGTCATAAATAATATGACAGAATGATATTAAATGCACTGAGATGTGACAGAAAAACTAAAAACTTGTTGGGTTTAGTATTTTATGGTGCCAGTTCTTTTTCACCAGTACATGTAAAAGCAACAGATACATTTTAGCGAGTTTTGTGAACAATTATCAATTTAGTGTGCAAGCTACTGAAATGTGGGTGTCTTAAATCATAAACAGTATCCCAATTTTGCTATTTTACAGTAACATTCAGAATTTAGTAAAGAATAAATTTTGTTCCTTTTTTTTTTCCCTTACTTCTTCAGATCTTTTTCCATTTTTATTTTATTCAGAGATAGTCTTTCTTTATTTTTAGATTCCCAATATAAAATACTGGTTCTACAAAGTATGAACATTTCTGGCATTCATCCTGTACATCCTTTATTCTCAGTTGGAGTCCTGTCCTGAAACTGCAGGCAGACATACGCATGAGGTCTGCTGTGGCTTCTCAGTACTTTGCACACTTGATTAAAATAAAAGGTAGCTATTTTTCCCTCTCTGTGTATGTGTGCATGTGTGTGTGTGGCTGAACTAAAGAGAGAAAAATGTGTTTTATTCTGGCATTCAGACATAGCACTGAGATACAGATTGAGGTCATACTGGCCTCTCTTGTTCCTGTTCTTTTCACTGAGGAATTTGTCATGCAGTGTATTGTCAATTCCCTCAGACACTGTGGTGATTAAAGAAATAGCAATCTCTTTTGATAACATTGGTTAATCTTGGGAATTTTTCTCTGTATCATGATCATAGAATCATCATAGAATCATCCAGGCTGGAAGGGACCTCCAAAAGGTCATCTAGTCCGACCTCCCCACAGTCGCAGGGACACCCCCAGCTAGACCAAGGTGCCCAGGGCCTCGTCGAGCTTTGCCTTGAATATCTCCAGGGAAGAGGCCTCAACCACCTCCCTGGGTAACCTATTCCAGTGTTCTACCACCCTCAGAGCAAAGAAATTTTTTCTAATATTCAACTTAAATCTACCCTTCTCCAATTTAAGTCCATTGCCCCTCATCCTATCGCAGCAGGCCTTTGTGAACAGACCCTAATTTCCATAATAATGATCCCATAATTCTTTACCCTTGGTTTGACTCACTATTTAGTATGAAGCTAGGATAGAAGACAGAGCTCCACAGCAATGCAGCCAGTTCTACTTAGGTCTCTATACTCTGTCTTCATGGTGCCCAAGCACTTGTATGGTAAACATGCTTCTACAAGTTGAACATAATATTTTTCCTTTGGCAGTAGGAGCACCTTCAAGATTGGTGCAAAGTTTAGACCTTGTTGCAGTAGACAAGTGTTGAGGTCACAAACTTGGATCTCAGCTGCTATGCTAGCATGTTTTTTGTCTATGCAGTGTTCTGTGGCTTTATTGCATCCATTATCACGTCATCTAAAAATTAAGCTCGTCTTCTGAAGCATGCCCTTTTTATTGGATGAGTTCCAAGCATTTTCATATGTGGTGCCCAGCCTTGTTGCTTGCTTATCCCACTTACATCAGTTTTACAATGGTGTAAATCCATTTTTCCCAGGCTACTCCTACTTTACAGTAACGTGATGATAGACTGAGACCTGATTGGTCACACTTGGCACTGCCAGCAAAGTACATTTTAAATTCTTTTGAAGTAGTGGGATGTAGGAAAGAGGTAAAGCAATTCTATTGTAACTCAAGGAATGCATATACAGAATTCTAAGGTTAGAAACAATTTTCGTCAGTCATTCCAAATGTTATCTGATGTTTACGATTGTAACTTAAGCTTTCTCTTCAGGGACAACAGTGCCATAACGACTTAAGAAAATAAGCAACAAGTGTTCTCCATTTGTTCAAATAACTGAGAAGCCACTGGATAAAACATTACTTCATTCTGGAAAAACAAATTATGTCTTTTGCATATATTTTCAGAAACTACAGAATTCTTGATCTGGAAGTATAGCAGATGATGAGGCACACTTATATGATCACACATTCCAAAAAGGGCAATTTAATGTTCCTAAAGTATCTGTCCATTTCTTCTTGCTGCTTCACAGAGTCTGTTGTTATATTTTCGTTATTTGCGAGGGAAACAAAAACCCTAAAATGAATAGTTCACTTGAAATATCAAAGTAAGCAAGCTGTGGACTTTTCATATGAAATATTCTACTTTTTAAGAAATTACCAGAAAGTTACATCTTGGATGTATTATTTATATTATATACTAAGAGATCCAGGATGCAACCTGGGACCCTAATTTTGACACTATATGTCATTGTAACTCTCTTTTTCAAACTGGTTGGGAGGTCTTTGAGAGACAGAACCTTAAACAGATTGTTCTATCAGCGATCCATTCACTTAAGCAGCCACAAGTGGATAATCAAGGATAATAAATGGAGACCCTTGCTTGGAGTTTCAAGTATAACAGGTAATTGGATCAGACTCTTAGTTTGCCACAAGTGGTTTGTAGTAGAATAATTCTGCATTCATTACTTTCGATGTTTAATACTGTTACAAGCTATTTCAACATTTCCAAATACTACCTTTCAGAAAGAACGTGCCTATCATATTGTGGTGAATTCTGCATCATTTTTCCTTGAAAATAATATAGGATATATGTTAAAATACCATCTAAAAGTTATAATTATCAAAAGTAATAGATGTCCTGTAATTATATGAAGTATTAGATGCATTTTTAATATACAATTTGGGTCTTTCTTCTGAGACCGTGGTTATAGACTGAGATACCCAATATTCACATTATTGTATAGCTTAACCTAACTTCCTCTGAGTAGTTATGGGTTATATAAGCTGATTAAAAAAAAAAAAAAAAGAGAATAAATCATTATTTTGTATGGCCAATTTTACTAAAAGCTATGAAGTACATAGCATGTCCTAAGCATTTTCTTGTTAAAAGGCAGTGGAAGACTTTTTCTTTTTTTCAATATAATATTTTCAAAATAATATTAAAAATGCAATAAACACTTTTCAGCCATGAACCACTTTGTCAAGAGAGTTGTAAAATATTAAGGTTTAGTTTTTAAAATCAATTGAAAAAATAGTTACACTAATATTTCCTGTTATGTGTAGAACACAACTTGAGCAAAAGGGATCTAAGGTTGTTGTTATTAAAGGCTGGTCAGCTGAGCAGTAGGACCATTCCTTTCTGTTGCCAGTCCCAGAAAAAGATCTGATTATCAGGCAAGGTATCCTTTTGAGGCCCTCTTTTTTGCTTACTGCAACTTTTTCACATTGTATAAATATTTAATAGAAAAGGGCCCTAATTACAGAGGCTTTCTCCTTCCCTTTCTAGTGCAGAATTGTTCTGTCAGAGGAGCCTGACACTCTCTGCTCCAGTGGGAGAACAGGAGAACATGGCTGTACGGCTCACAGGACCTTAATCTGAAGGATGTTCTCAATATATGTTCCCAAATGGTGACATATCTTCTTCCCCATAAAATATGTCTATTCCTTGCAAAACAACTAGGACTTTTGCCATTTTTTTTCCTGAAAAGATGGTGGTTTTGTGTGCAACTGTTTTCAGAAGACTACACTGTTACATACGTGGCAACAAAAAAAGCCAAAACCCAGGAAACACCGGTGTTATGTGCCTCAAAGTTACTTTACTGCCTATTTGAATTTTTCTTCTCTGCACACTTATGAAAGCCTAGTACAATATGCAATTTATACCAAATAATTGTATAGTGTGTATCTGTATTTGTACATATGTAAACAGACATAGAAACATACAGAAGCACAGAGTACATATGTAGCATATATGGTCATAAAATAAAAGTTCAATGTGATTATACCATGTATTTGAGCATACAGTGTATGCTTATGTATACTTCAATATGTACAATAGTATTCAAATCTTGAAAAGTGATGCAGCTCATTTTTGTCTCTCTAGTATCTGCTACATCTTTTTTTGAGTGCTTTATTTCTGTCCCACTTAATTTCAGTAAGACTTCTTGCATGTGTGAGCACTCAAAATGTAAGGGTCTCTTCTTCTAGATTCTGATTCAGACGCTAGCTAAATGGTTCAACAACTTTACCTTCAACTTCTCTCTTTTCTTTTAAAATTGGCAGGGAGCCCAGAAATTTTTTTTCATCAAAGGCATGTTTGCAATTTTTAACCTACTTTCATGCTAATTTGTTCTTGTAATCATAAAATTAATCAAAATCCTTTCCATTGTTTAAAACTAGAGATAACATTTTTACAAAATCATTTTAGAAAATTTTGAATATAATTAAGTTGACTATTAATGACAGAAAAATAATTACAGTTAAAGTTGTATCCTTTAGGCAAATGGTAAGTAAATTAGTGGCTGATTCAAAACCCATTAAGGATCCTGTTGACTTTAGAGAGTTATGGATTATGTCTCAATAAAGAATATTTACTAGAAAAAGATCTAGAAAAGTGGAAAAAATAGATATCTTTACAAGTATAAAATGCATTACAATACCATCCTCAGCCACAGTACTTATTAGATTGGAGCAAAATTTGTGAAACAAAATCTTGAAAATGCTCGACAAAGGGGCATTTCTTGATCTACATTTCTCCTTAAAATCATCTTGTCCTTGTGAATTTTGTAGTCTAAAACATGTTTCCAGAATTTCTCTTTTTCACAAGTAGTCTCTTTATAATGGCTTCCTTCTTTTATATCCAGATTATTGCTTCCTGGCATTCTGTATAATATCAAAATGGAGCTGGTCATGGAAATTCAGTTCTGGAAAAAAAAACAAAAAAAACAACAAACCTTGCCAGATGGTATAATATCCCCAAATGGGGAGAAAAAACAATGAAGTAATTTCAGAATGAGAATTCAAGACCTGAAAGTGGAGTTGAAATTTGAGTACCTGAAGAAGCGGTTTTTTTATTAGAACATGGAAGATCCAAAGGAATTTTAAAAATTCCCATGCTAGTGTGAACCGAGGAGGAGACCAGGCTGAATGCATGGTAGCAGGGCAAGGTAACAAAAGGGAAGGCATCACCAGGTGGTGCTCTTATCCACTGCAGTCCAAGTTCCTGTTCCTTTGTGTGTGAGCGTATGTTTGTCTTGGGAAGTCATGGAGAACTGTTTCAGGTTATGCATGAAGAAAGTTCCCATTTTCAATTGGCTTTTAGTCAGTGAAAATTCCCAAGAAGAATTTGCTTTCCAGGAGCCACTCATTAGCTTTGAGGTACAAGGTGGAAGAAAGAAAAAAGAATATTTGCAGAGTATATCACTGCATTTATTTCAGCAAGGAATGCTGTTTTTTTCTCCAGTTAAATGAGGGGAAAATACTAAAATGTAACACTGTTTTTTGTAGAAGGAACAACGGGAGCCTAAGATATATGTCTGTTTTTAGCAGATCGATGTCATTAAATATTTGCAAGGGCTGTTTTAATGCTCAGTCTTTTGAAACACTATAATTAAGCTATGAAAAAATAACAATGCCTTCCATATTGAATGTTCTGCAGGAAGCCTGGAGAATTCTGTGAAAATTTTTAGTTGTTAACTTATTCATCAATCATATGACTTCAACAGTATTCATCAGACATAGTCATGACTAGGAAGACCTTAGATGAAATAGAGGAAATAAATTAGAGGAAATAAATATGATGGAAATTCTGTTTTCTAAAATTTTGCTAATACAGAAGAGCAAGATCATATAATATGATTATATATCAAATTGCACGTAAGATAAATGACAGGTCAAGCTTCAATGTCTAAGCTAAAAATTTAAGGATTGATTTTTATGATTTTAATTAATGTATAATTTTTTTTTATTATGAATGCTTTAGTGTGATCTAGTGGAAGGTGTCTCTGCCCATGGCAAACAGTTGGATCTTTAAGGTCCCTTCCAACCCAAACTATTCTATGATTCATTAACCTTTACTTTCATCCTGTGTTAATAGAGTTTATAGTTCTTAGGAGCTCAAACCAGAAGCTCACTGAACTCTGCAGTATCTCACATAAAAGATGTTTTAAAACTTACTTTTGCTTAAGGGGATAGCTAGGGAAATTCATGGGACAGAAATTCATTTAAGTTTGTAAATACATAGAAATCTATCTGCTTCATAAAATTCCTGAACTGAAAGTAGATGGAGGATGAAATAGTATTAGGGGAAAGCATCAAATATGTTCGCTCTATTTTCACTCCTTTCTATGCAGTCAGTAATGGCTACAAGATACCAGCCTAGATATATTTTTGATCTGACACAATCAATGAATTCTTAATTCTTTATGTCACTCCAAAAGCAATGGAGCATAAGATTGCTGTGTTTTGGGTAGATGCATCAAGCCTGTGTGCTATGGGAATGGAGATTCCATAATTCCAAAATGTCCCTGCTGTTACTTGTTATGAGTCACCAGAAGTCCTAAGATTTTCTAACACAATATTTTTCATTCAACACATTGTCATCACATTGTTTCATCATAAATATCATATCAAAATGAAAATTTTGCGAGGAAATTTTCAATTAGCAATATATATTTTGCTTGTTGCATACTTAATCTGAGGAATGAATTTGTTCTTAATTAAAAATTAGTATATGTGGGTGGGTTTGTTTGGGGTTTTTTTAGCAAAAAGTTAAGAGGTACAGAAAAGTGTTAGGTGGATGTTGCAAAAAAAAAATAATTTCTAAATTCTCAACTATTACTTCCAATGATTTCTTTGAAAATCTTATTACTGAAGAAAGTTGTAGAATGTGTCTTTAAAATTAAGTAGTTTCTACAGGATACCAGTAATGTGTATGTGACTTATTTTTTCTATAAGGTTATAAGAACTGAAAGTTGAAGCTTGTGACCATAAAGCCAGCAATTTTAAATGTATTTTCAAAAGACTTCTAAGAATTTGAAGCCCTTAAGTGCTCAGAAAACTTGTATCTAACACTTCAGATATTGATAGATCAGATAATTAATAAAATAAGTAATATTTCATTGCAGGATCTTGTTGAACCTATCATAATTTTCTAGTTTAAGCAATAGATCACATAGAAACAAGTTTGTTTTAACAGCTCTCATGAGTTTCCAGACCCACAAGTATGTTTTCTGATTCTGACTCCTCAGTCTGTACTGTTGATCTTCTAAAGTGGTCAAAGGATGTTGATGTACGTTTTTCTAAGTCCAGTCTTCTCTAATTAGTGAGCTACCTGACTTAACTTTCCTGACATTGTTGTGCCAGGCTCTTTGGCAACTAGAAACCCATGCCCAGGCGATGGATTTTAAGATTTTAAGACCAGTCTTAGCTGTCTCTTACTCGGTCATCAGTGAGGGAAAAACCTGCTTTACCTTTAATTCCAGAAGCAGTCTTACAGTGTAGGTGATACAGCCTTACAGCACAGTATTTTATTCTTGAAGAACAGAATTGCAGAACTGAGGTGAGGTTCAAGGGGACCTCTGGAGATTATCTTGTCCAATCCCTCCTGCTCTAAGTAGGGTCACCAAAAGCAGGCTGCTAAGGGTCATGTCTAGCCAGTTACTGAATATCTCCAAGGGTGGAGATTGTACAGCCTCTCTGGGACCTGCTCCAGTGTTTGCCTACTCTCACAATGAATATATTTTTTTTTTCTTATGTTTAAATGGAATTTCCTCTTTCAATAGTGGCCCATTACCACTTTGCCTTTCTCCAGATACTATTGAGAAGAGGTTGGCTCCATATTCTTAACTTCTGCACTCATCAAATATATATATATACATAGATAAGAAGATCCTGAGTATCTTCTCCAGCCTGAACATTGCAAGCTGTCTTAGCCTTTCCACGTAGTTCACATGCTCCAAGGCCTTTGTCACCTTCATGGTCCTGTGCTCAACTCACTTCAGTATGTTCATTGCCCTCTTCTACTAGGGAGCCCAGGCCAGTCGTGGCTGAGGGGGTGGGGGTTGGAATGATCACACATTCAACCTGCAGATGATGCAATCCTGTTCCTGATTCAGCTCAGGAAAGGGTATTGGCCTTCGTGGCTGCAAGAGCACATTGCTGGCTCTTCCACTACGATAGCCAAAGCCTTCTCTGCAGAGCTGCTTCCCAGCCAGTAATGACCTCCAACCTGTACTGGTGCACATGGTTACATGGTTATTCCTTCCCAGGTGCAGGATTTAGCATTTCCCTGTCTTGAACTTCTTGAGAATACTGTTTGCCCATTTCTTTAGCCTGTTACGGGCCCTTTAGCAGCACAAGTATCTGCTGTATCAGCTACTCTTCCCAAATTTGTATTGGGCAAATATAGTGAGGATACACTCTGTCCCATCAACCAGGTTGATACTGAAGATGTTCAACTTTATTGGCCTCAGTACTGACCTGTGGGAAACGCCACCAGTGACTGGCTTCCAATTGGACTTTGCTGCTGACCACAATCCTCTGAGCCCAACAGTTCAGCCAGTTTTCAGCTCATCTGTGTCCAGTCTGTACTTCATCAGTTTGTTTAAGAGAGTATTATGTGAGACAGTGCAAATAGCCTTTCTAAATTCAAGATCAGAAATATCCCCTCATCCACTGAGCTAGTCATTTCACCATAGAAGGCTTTCAGGTTCTAGTGGCATGATTTTCCCTTCATAAATCCATCTGGCTACTCTAAGTAACCTTGCCCTTCATATGTTTGGAAAGGGCTCCCAGGACAATTTGCTCTACTACCTTCCCGGGGTTAAAGTGAAGCTGACTAGCTTGTAGTTACCTGGATACTCTGTCTTGCTGTTCTTGAACTTAACTCCTTTATTCCTAAGATATTCTACCTGATATAGGATGCTCATTTTAACATATATACATAAGTATGATACGGAACTATCCTATAAAAAAAATGAATATGTATACTTACACTACTTTAAGGCTTTTTTTAAAGTGAGCACAAGAGTGTTAAACAGTTATCCTGTGAGTGAGTGTTGCTTTCATTAATTTTTCTTTGCTTTGATTATCAGAGTTAAGAATGTGGAGTCGGACTGGCTGATCTCTAGAGGTCCCTTCCAACTCTGACAATTCCTTGATTCCATGAATCTTTGGGATGTGATAGCACTCCAAAGAAACAAAATGCCAGTTAAATTTCTCAAAAATGGATTTTGAGAGGTTTTTTATGAAGACAGCAATTTTAGTAAGAAAACTTGAAGTTAACAGATGAGGTAGATGCCAATAGATTAGATTTCAAAGAAAATTTATGAGTCCACATGAGAAAAAAAAAATCACTCATGTCCAGTAGAGATAGCAACAATTCTATACATACTAACCCTTTGTGGGCAATTTAAATCTATGATCTTGGACCCAAGAAAATCTTCTCTGCTGATTCCTTTGTCTCTAATAGCGATTTCTCTATTTGCCATGAAAAAAACTTTTTAAAATATATTTGCCATTATTAAGTACACGATATACAGTATCACTTGGTGGTTTACAATACCTAAGCTGCATTTATTGTATTTTGGAACAAGTGTAACAGAAAAAATAATGTCTCATTTCCACCCTTTCTTACTAATGTGTTTTTTTTTTTGTCAGGGGAAACTGGAATTTCTCTTTTTTTTTTTTTTTTTCCTAGATATATATACCTCTTCTCATAAGTCAATCTTAATTCTTTATCCCAAATAGCCCTAGAACAAAGGCAATTCCACTTCAAAAGAACATCTGATCTTGGCTACATATTTAAAAAAAAACACTAGAACCTTCAAAATATTTACTAAATAATGTAATTTCAGAGAATGAAACAAGTCATTTCCATATTTCCATATTTTTAAGAAAGAGGCTACAGAGCCTTCTTTAATTCACTTAATTTCTTTGTTATCATCTTGAGACAGAGCTAAAGACACATCTTTGAAAAAAATCTCTGTCCTTAAAAATGCAGTACTACACAGAAGTACCTTCAAACCAAGCAAGGGAATTAGAAAAGTAGGCATCCAAATGTACTATTTTCCTTTTTATCTTGCCCTGTTCACACTGAACTCAATGGCATAACTTCCACTCAGTCTTGATTATATCCAGTGCATGAAGATAAGGACATGTAAAAGTCTTTGCAAGGTTAAGCATATAGAAAAAGCTTATAGGGACTAATAATCTGACTTTAGAAAAAAATGAACACATAATTTTAGTGAAATAAAAGTCAGAATATGAAACCAATACTTTTCAGTAAACTATCAGAAATAGAAAAGAAAATCCTTTTCTTCTGGGATATGTGAAATGTTAGTGACAGCGTGAATATACTTTACACTTTAGTGACTGATAAAAAATAAGCTTCAAGGTTAGGCAAGTTCCAGAAGAACTTACCAGAAAGTAAGTTCTTTTTTCACTTACTTTTACTTACCAGAAAGTAACTTTTTTCCAGAAAGAAAAAAGAAACAAACAAAGCCAAACAAGGGTTAAAAGTTTTGGTGAATATTACTAGTAAGCATATACAGAAGTTTATAGAAGTTAAGCTGCAGACACAAATTTCATTCTTATTTATGGAGCATTAACTTGCTGCAGAAGTACAGCTCACTGGTTCCTGTACTAACTTCTGGCCACATTTGGATTCCAGAGCCATATCACTGCTAGGATACCATGAAACTGTTTTACACTAAGTTGAGTCAGTCTGGCTCTGCCCCTTCAGGCCCTAGTGAATTATTTGATTTCTCTGTCGTCATGGTCAGAATCAAAGCTCAGCACATACAAATGTAAAAGGAGCCAATACTGAAAAATCATGAAGGCACCAAAAGCCTCCTACCTGTTTTCAAAACGTAGGAAAAGAGCAGAATCTCACTTAACTCTTAAAAGTGAGAATGACAGATTCACAAATCAGAAAGAAGTGAATAAGAGGTAAGCAAAGTAATTTTAATAATTTCTTTCAATCAAACTTCTCCCACATTAAATTGGCTTTGAAATTATTTTATGTGATACTCACAGGAATTTAAACTCTTTCTATAAGGTGAAAATAGGTTATGGAAAGAAGTAGGTCTTTCTCACTGGCCGTATATAGGTTACATAGTGAAATGTGCCCAGAGCTAAACATGTCCCACATGATTGTAAGCAGGAGCTTATATTACTACTTTGAAGTTGAGAGTGTATCTAAAGCACCTCTGGACCTGCTTCACACTTATGAATTTAAGTCAAATACTCCCACATAACTACAAAAAAATAGAAGTTGAACCTTCAATTTATCATGTAAAGTTTTAAATGGTAGATTTAAGACATAAAAAGTTGCACCTACAATATGTTTAAAAGTCTATAATACATCTTCTAAACTGCAAGCTCAATTAAAAAACCGAGGAAGGAGAATTGAGAATGCTGAAGGTTCAAACCAGAGCCAAAAATATTTGCAACTAGTGAATGAATTAAGAACTTTGATGTTAAATATGTGATGCATTTTCTTGCATTTATAATTTAGTGTGGTTACAAGGCTGAAAACTTCTTCACATTTTAAGTTTTAGACAGGAGAGAGCATTTTTATGTTCTATGATAGAACTCCTTTGGCATGAACGCAGCATTTACTGAAGTAGTACATATAGTAAATGATTTCAGCATTGAGTAGCAAAATCTGTAGGCTTATAATAAAGGTTGCTAAACAGAAGAACACATTGGGAATTTTTTTTTTTTAATTAAGTGAAAAAATTAATTAATATTTTAATTTATTAAATATGAAGAGAAGGTGATGAAGTTCTAGTTTTTGATTACTTCTGACACCTATTTTCTCTCTTACGATTTGATTTCTAAGACAGAAGCGAAAACCTGTGTTTCAGATGGATGAATAAATAGCATTATCTAACCCATGAGCTTACAGACATTGCTGTCAGGAAAGAATAAAAGGGTTAGTGCATCTGTGAAATGCAATTACAACAATTCTGTAAGAATATCAAGACTGTAGTAGTAAAGGTTTGGTGACATAAAGTTATTTATACAGATCTTCTTTTTGGTTTTGTAAAAGGTCCATTCACACATATTTTGAAGACAATTAATTATTAATCAGTTTTATTTCAGCTAGAGCTTCAAACTGGATTTGAAGACTTGAGACAGAAATAAAAGATCTGGGTTTGATTATGCACTTAATGACACTTGTTTCATGGCACGATTTTAAAGTAGCAAAACTAGGCTGATGAGGAAATGTTTCTGGAAATTCCTTTTTGGTTTAAATCATCTGTTTTCATTTTTAAGGTCAGATAAGACCTCTGTGATCACTGCATCAAACTTTGTATCTGACACAAGGTGAAAGAATATTCTGAATTACTTCTGTTTTAAATTTAGGAATATAGTATAAGAAGTGTTTACTATTCTATTTGAAGAGCCATCCGTGAAGAATCCATCATGGTCTTTTAATATCTGTTGAAAGATGTGGGACATTCCTGATAAGTTCTTCTCACCAAACTTTAATTTAGATGTCTATCTACATCTAAGCAGGTTTTCCAGTAGAGAGTGCTAGGCCGTTTACAGCACAGTTCATATACCTAAAATGGAAAATGTATGATAGAAATCTTCATTGCTGTCCTCAACCTGTAAAGAAAGTTGAAGCAACTATTCCTCTTTTAGATGGCTGCATCTGAAAAGAAGTAAGCTGACTCCCATGCAACCTCTTTGTCATCAGCTTTGAACATTTTGAACTTATTTGCACTGAGCTTGATGGAACAGTTTATCATCCATATGTGTTCTCTTATAATAGACATTGTAGTTCAGACAATCAAATCAGTCACCAGTTAATAGAGTCTCTTTGAGAAGTTAAATGGGCAACGTGCTCCTGGAGTCTTTCACTATGAAGCATGTTTTCCAAACCCCAGTCACTCTTGTAGGTATTGCAAGAATTCACCTTAATTTTCAGCATTGGTCTTTGATTATTTGCAGGAGAACTGTATGCAGTATTCTCAGAGCACTTTTTCCAGAGATAAAATTTCAAGTAATTGGAGAATCACACTGACTTTTTGTGCACACCAGTATACTGTGAGCTATTCAGCTCATTATATCCTCAACTCTAAGTTTTGTTTAATTTCAAGTAATTAAGGCAAGAATTAAGTGAAACATGAATCAGAACATTCATAATTGAACTTACCCTGTGAAAATGTGTTGAGGTTTCATGAGACACAAGCAACTGTAGAAGAATGCTGTCAGTGGCATTGGATATCTGTGCTTTGCCTTAAAAAAGTCTACTATAGGTTTATTAGAGCTTTAGAGAAGTTTCAATTAAAAATACTTCTATTGCACAAATCTGTCAAATCTGAGAAAATAAACTAAAGGAATACTATGTGCACTGGGGAGAAGCATCATCCCTGAACAAAATAGATAGTTTTAACTGACGTCTTTATCTTAATTTGATACAACCTGGAATAAGGTTTTAGTAAAGACTGCCAGGTTTTTCCCAGCGGGAATTTTCTTAAGTAGAAAGTGCAGAATGGTCAGTAGTAACTTCAAAAGGAAATCAACAGTTGCTTATGTTTCTTTTAACTGGGCAGATATCCCTGTTAGAGCATCTTTTAATGAGGTGATACAGCATTATATGTCTCATGTCTAAGGATGATCGCAGCAAGGTTATACCCACTATTAAAGGAAAAAAATGAGGGAGAAGAATGCTATTTCATTAATAGAAAAATTTGATTAACAAATCTGACTGGGGACTGCATGGACAGAGGTATGTGTTGGGATATTCAGTCACCCATAGATAGGACTAAAACAGAGAAGAAAGAGGTTTTTACATAAACCACGCCAATTTGGATTACTACAAATACACGCAAAAATTGCTTGTTCCTATTCCTCTTGAAACTGATGTCAAATGTCCTACTGGGATGAAGATTATGGCCAATATCTAACCAAATGGAAAGACATTGATGGGAAAAAGGCTTAGGTCAGTTTAAAGGATACAGCCTCACGATGTGGAAATATGTATGAAGAAAAACAGGGCTGCTTGCTTGTGTATATATACATATATTTAATATTTATATTAAATATTTATCCAAAATCCTGTTTGTCAGGGAATATTTTATATGTTAAAAGTAATGGATTACATAAATAATGTGTATTTCAAAGAGCACACATAGCAGAATCACAAGGGGACACGCAGGTTATTAACATGTAAAACAGTTAATACATTTTTTAGCACTTCGTGAGCACCCAAAAAAAAATATTTAAAAAATGAAGTCTTGCCACATGCTGTGCTTATAACAGTGAGTTCAGCTTCCCCTGCCATTTTCTTGACTTTCTTTTACACGACATGGGAGCTCCTGATTGGAGTTTGGCATTGGACAGTTTTTTTCTCCTGTCTTCTCACATTCTGGATCTTGCCTTTTCGAGCAATTCTATGCCTCTTTCATTTGAGCTTTTCATTTCAGTGCTCAATGACTCCTCTCTTCTAAGTTTTTCAAGGTTTTCATAAGTTAATTAGGTAGTCCAATGCGATTGCTCTCTTCCTAGTTTGCGTACCAAATTTCAGGTTTCGAGGTGGATTTCATGCTTGGGAAGATATTGTTTATTTGTTTAAGTGTTTGTTATGATGGGCTGGTATTCAGAATTCTGCCTCCTGTTGAGACCCTTCAGAAATCTCCACAGCTGAAGCATCTAAATACAGGCGAGATCCTAGTACGTATTTATGTTCTGGATGAGCTGTGTTTCTTGCCTCTGAAGTAAACTGTAAATCTCTCCTACTAGTACAATAATTTTAAAAATAGTGACAGGTATGTATGCATACATATGGGTGCTTCTCTAGTACTGTAGGACAGGATGGCTCTCTTGGCTGACCTTACTGATCATATATTGAGACATTTAAGGACTGACAGTTGCACACCTCAGAAAACTGAAGGCAAGGCCTGCTTTAGATTTGGTTCACAGGTGAAAGATGAAAACTGATCCTTAAATCCTCTCATCACCTAGAAATCCTGTTTATACTCATCATTGAGTTCCACAGCAAATTATCATCTCACCTCATCACCCTATTAACTTGCGTCTTCATGGGTTTTAAGTGGTCCCAAATCGCCATACCTACTCAGTTCCAGTCAGTTCTGAGACTCAGCTCTGGTTTGAAAGGTTACCCATACGCTGTTTGTAATATAGGATTCATAACTGATACCAGGTAGAAGCATTATTGTGGGACACCAATAATGCCAGTTGTTTGTCACTTTTCAGATAACACATTGTAGTAAAAATTTTTCCTAAATCGGTAGCAATATTCTGTTTGAATAAGTGGAAAGGGTGTTGTGTACAGCCCTGCCTGTGAGCCAGTCCTACTGATACTATTTGCTCTAAATTCTGTTTGTTATTGTTAACTAGCTGAAGTCTTAGCATCTAATCATGAGATAATCTTACAGAAGCTCATCTATATCAGCTCTACTCTTCCATTATTGCACCTGCAGGCAAGCTGCTTCCTGTCCTTGACAATGAATTGTTTTCAAGAACCAAAGTAGGACAATTACAAAGTTATGATATATCCAACACTAATGATCCAGTCGTGCTAGCTATTCTTCCTCAGGCAGACTCTATTGAAAGGAAATAATTCAGTAACAAATGTTTTCTGAGGCAATAGTGGTAATCACCTCAAGGCCATCCAGTTTATATTGTCAGAAATATTATCCATTGTACATTAATGTGTGACTCCATTCTGGATGTCAGGCTACAAGATCTTTCACAGAAATGACATTGACACAATGCAGTGCTTTGCCTCTAGTCATGTGGCATCCCTACACTTCACTTCATAGAGGAGAGTAGCTGTTCATATACAGCTGTCATGCAACAGCAGAGTGAAGTAGTGACTGTTATTCTCTAGTGAAATTAGGCAGTTCGTGCTTTGCAATGACTTAAAGTTACAGGTCTGAGGAGATAGCATTTTGTGCCTGGTTTATGGCGCATGTAATTAAAGATTTCTCTGTATAAATGGCTTTCCCAAACAAATGTGCATTTTCCAGCTTTTTAAATAAATGAAAGTGAGACATGATTTTGGCATGAGGAACACCTGCTCATAGATGTCAATTACTATTTCTCTTTTTCTGCCTTTAAAATATGAACTGTTTGAAATTCAATAGCCATTTAAATGTAGTATTAATTAATATTTCATTGCTTTACACTGGAGAACAGATCTGGAAAAGGGTTTTTTGTTCATTGACATCTGGTTAAACAAAGCTAAGTGGAACCTTCTGACATTATCAATGAAAGGATCTGAAAGGAAAGCTGTTCTGTACAATAGCCTGCTTCATGTATTTCTGCAACTGTTCTGTTCAGATTTGTTTCAAAATAATGCAGCTTATGCTGGTTATTTTTTCTCTTTAAAAATAAGCTGTAGTTACAGTATGCATGAGCTATTTTTCATTGTTTTTTGAAGACAAATGTAATACATTTGCCCATGTTTACAAGATTTCTGAAGCCTTTGTGGACTAAACTCATCTTGCCTCATTGACCTGTTAGTTTGCCCACCGAGTAGATCAATCTTATACTTCTTTATGAACTCAATCCTAGTGAGTCATCATTTATTTCCATGAAAATCCAGTTACCACCAACTACTGCAGCTCAACCACAAATGCGCTGGTGCCTTCCAGATGAAAAGCAGTTGTTCTTAATTTTTTTCTGCATGTTGTTTTCCTTATGAAAAAGTCAACTCAATACCTGTGAAATACAAACATTCTGAATGCTGCACAATACTCCAAATAAAAAGAATGTACCTGAGAATGTGTTTTTCCTCAAGTAGTCTATTCCTAGTAAGAATGTTTCTACTTTCCCTTACACCATGGCTTATGACTAATCCTCCAGGTTCTGAAACCACCTGCTCTGATGGCAGACAATCCCAAGAAGGCAGCCAAGATCAAGGGCCCAATCTTAACTAAAATGAAAAATCCTGCTCATAATGCTATCTTATGTGTGAGCACACGAAGAAGCACATGCAACAGATTGCATTATGCAAAGCAGCATAATGCAGTGTGTTCATATTCTAAAATCTTAAAAAGCATGGATATACTTTATGCAATAAAGCATCTAATGCCAGTCTTAATCTTACTAATTAGTATAAACAAAATACAAGATACAAAAAAACTATTTGTAAGGAAATATTTATTGTGGAGTTTAAATGCATCATTGTACATGCTGGATGGTGGAGGAATAAAACATGCAAACAAATATTTGCATTAGTAGAAATAAAAAAAAAAAATTAGGATATGTCTCTGTTAATAAATCCCTTTATCATTCATTTTGAGTAAAAATTGGCTAAATTAGTTCTTGAATTATGCTTTGAAGCTAGTGGAAACAGTTTCTGATCAGGAAAATAATTTTGTGCTGCCATTAAAGTTGATAGATGTCATGGAATTCAGTTTCACTGAAGTTTCATGTTCTCATCTAAGTGAAACATATATGTAATATGAAGCAAGATGGTAGATTTTGGTCTTGCAAAACACCAGGGAGAACAACCCCCCAAGTGTTTGGCCATGCACTTCTTATGCAGCCAGAATACTACATTTCCCTGAATTAATTTTGAACGGTTCTATAAATTTTTGTGTTTCAATACTTCTAATAACATTTTAATTGGCTTGTTTGAGCATGAAAATTCAATATTTTTTGTTACATTTTACTTTCATCACTGAGTTGGTAAATTTACTTCACATAAATTCCTACAGGAAGTTAAATATTTGAGTAGATTTAATTTAATTAAAGATTCCGTTTATCTGCAAATATGTCCACTAATTGATAAACATTGAGCTGTTGTAGCATAATAAAAATAACAAAATCAAATATTAGGAAAATAGCGGGATGATGAAATTACAGCTGTTAAGTCCTTTCAGAAACTGGTCCCCGAAAGATTAAAATCCTTGGACAATGTTATGTAGACGTCCAGAAGCTCAACGCAGAATATACTTAATGAGAAAATTGCAAATAGTGTTGATGTAATTTTTGAATAATGTAAATACCCTGTATAAGCCAGGTTGTCAACTCGTATTTTTCTGTCTTCAGCAGGTGAAACAAACCAGATTTTCTAATTACCTTGCACCAGGTACAAAAACAGAAAAAATAACTGCAGCCCTTTCTACTCCATATTAACACATAGCATCTGCTTTCTGCTTTTCATTAACAGCCGGGAAAGAACCACTAACCTGAGCTGCTGAAAGACATTAGCTGTGGGATTTATGTATTTTCGCATTGCTCATGCTCAGGGGTTACACTGCTGTCACTTCTCTGCTTTCGTCATACACCAGGGTAACGCTCAGCCGATGCCTGGACTGCAGCATAGATAAAAGTAATCTCTACTGAAAAACCATACCTTTCCTGGTGTATTTCTCACAATTACCTGCCTTTTAGTTCTGCAGACATAATAAATGTATGAATTCAGAAGCCTTGCAATAATTCTTTTTTTCTTTTATTGCAACAGAAGGTCAAAAGCCTTGCTGAGTGGCACCAATACTGCCAATACAGCCAAACCATGAAAATTCACTCTGAGGGCTACAAAGAATTTAGAGGAAAGTGGTCATGTAAATCCTACCCTTCAATGCCTGCCCTGTAGGTATTACAGAATGCACTCTTCATATACATTAAAGGAAAACTGCTTGGCAGCCCCTTCTTTCAACTCATCTGTAGTTTTGCCTCATTAAAGGCTGAATGCAGACATAATATTTGGCTCAGGGATAATACTGATTGCTGAATATACTTAAAGAAAGTCTTCAGTTGACTGCAAATGTACCTATCCATATAAATTTGCCACTCAGTGCTAGATTTCCCTTCTTTTGAGATAAGCTGAATGTGGGTGATCTGTCAAGGAAAATACCTGGTTTTAGCAGTAAATCTAGGGGAAAGTATAATTTATAAGGTAATCAGTAGCTGTTTAAAATCTTATCAGAGAAATAGAAAGCCTGTCTTCCTACCATGCATTGAACAATAGTAATTAAATATTGAATCAAGGATTTTTGAATTCTCCAGGTTTGCTTAAACTGAATTGATTTGGTTTTAGAATTTATTATTTATTTTTAGCCATCAAGAAAGTGTGGTTCCAATTGAGTAAAATGTTGAGTAAACCCATGATCCGTGAATGATGATCAAGTTTAATCTCTTTCCTTTATCCCCACCCTTCTGAAAAGTTAGAAGAATTTGAGGGCCTTTTGGATAACAGTGTTGAAGTAAATTTAGAGCTCTTTTATCCAGAGCACCATCTACATTTCTGATATGGCTACAGAAATAGCCAGTTCTCTCCAAAAACACATTTATCTTGATAAATTTGCAAAAGAGATAGATAGATAGATAGATAGATAGATAGATAGATAGATAGATAGATAGATAGATAGATAGACAGACAGATAGATAGACAGACAGACAGACAGACAGACAGACAATGGGCATTTATTTCCTGACTTCACTTGGCTGAAATACAAACCTCAGTTAAATCTCCAGAAAGACTTAGAAATAGCAAATGGACTCAGAAAACAGCTAATTGCATCAAATGGCATTACCTTCATTCATAAATATGGGCAGCAGAATTAGCATTCATTAGCAGAACATTTAGGGATACAATATAAATGGACTATTCTAAGAGAAGGTCCTAATAAGTAGGACTGGGGTGGAGAGGAAGAGAAGGTCCTAATAAGCAGGACGAGGGTGGAGAGGAAATTTAAGAACACAAGAATAGTTTCTGCTCTTCAGCTGAAGTTGCTTGCAGAGCAATTCTTCCACTTTCCTGGTTAGGTGCTCATAACATCTAGAATATTATGCAAAACATGCACAGCACCCTCAACAGCAGTCCTTTTGTTAGCTCAGCTTCATTACCAATACCCTAGGTCCAAGGTGAACACACATATATAGAGATATTCTTTCTGACTGGTTGTCTGCAGGTATTGCTTTACTCAGCATCCAGGTAGACCGAATTGTTCTGCAGACTTGACTGACCTTTCCATTGAGTCAATGGAATGAAGTAAGTAACTTAGGAGATCTGGATGATCCTAGATAGACAAAGATGCATATCTCTTTCCAAAGATCCTGCCTCATTCAGGCACCCACTTTTTAGGCGATCTAATGCCGACTTTTTTATAGAGATCTTCCCTGAGAGTATGTATTGGAAATTTAGTTCTGCTTGAGAGAAGGTAGGTATTTACAGTAATTCACAGAACTGGTAGTTTAGTTGATTTAGGATTTAGTTGCTTGAACTGTTGACACATGTAATGCCATTTTATATAGGCTGTGACATCTTGTCTGGTAGCCATCTGCTTGTCCTATAGGATGCATATGCCAGGGTGCATGGTAGCAATCTGCTTGTCCTATAGGATGCGTGTCTCCTTTAGGATTATGTTATAACTTTCGTTTACATACAGAAACTCTACAGGACTCTTTGAAATGGCACTAGACATCCAAACTATATCTGCTTTAGGTGAATAGCATCACTCAGCCAGAATTGCTGGCTTCGCTAATTGACTATGGTAGGAATTTAAACACCAATTCATGAGTTTATGTGTACAAATCACATTAGGTATTAATTTTAATCCTAAACCTAATGGATTACAGTACTCTGAAGCCATATGAAGACAGGTTATGAGAGAAGACAGAGAGAGCTCATTTCAGTTTTCTGAAGGCAGGTGTGAACTGACTGCCATGGGGGACACCCTAGGGTTTTCAAGGCTCACACACAGGGCTAGCAGACCTACAGAAGGCCCATTCCTTCTTTTGAGAGAGCAGATGGCCAGGTCAGATGCCCAAGGCCATTTTACACAGGACTACATGCCTACATTTAGAGAACTGAATCACTTTCAGAGTCCATAAAGAAACCTGCAAAGGCAGATGAACTTGGGAATAACCAGAGCAGAAAATATAGATTGGATGGAGTTCGCAATAAGGCTAGTGATAAGAAAAGTGCATTAAGTCTGTATTGGAAGCCTAGGGGTTCAGAATGGAAATGCAACTTCCATATAAACATATTAGTACTTGATACAAAGACTGTTTTTTAAAAATTAACATGCTGTTTGTACTTATTTCTAAGTCTTGTGTTGCAGAGTCAAATTTAAATGGGCTAACCTACTCTACAATATGTGGGGTAATGAATTTATTACCTAGTTAGTTAAGAACAGTTAAGTTTAACTTAAAATGCTTTAAACTTTAACAGTGTGTTAACGTCGTAGCACAGAACATTATGCCTTTTTGCCTTTAAATTATAAATTATATCAATTATGAAAACCAGAAGTTTGTTGTGTCTTCTTATGTAGAATATTTTCAAAGCTGCCAACCCCAATTTCATTAGGAAAGGCATATCCATAAATACTCTATCACAGCCTTTGGGAATTTTTAATCCTTTGGTAAAAACATCTTGAAATTCTTCTAGGATTACTGGAAGATGAGGCCATGGAACATATTCAAGACATTATTTTTCCTATGAATAAGATATTTAACCTGTAATGTTACAGAGCATTTTTTTTCTTTTAATAAACTATTTTGAAAAAAAGCCCAAACTATTTACACTGTTACAGACATATATCCAACAACAAAAAACATGGATTACTTAATATTTCACTAGTGGATCTTTTTTTTTTTTTTTTAGCTCACTGCTATGGCAGAAGTGGCTTTTAATAGCCAATTTTAATAGCCATCACAGTAGTTATCTCATTTTGTCTGTTAGGTTACAATTCAGAACAACCCTAGTTTTCCTATTTCAAACTTCACAGGTACTTAGCCTTCCTAGAAACTAAGGATTAATATTTTAAAAAATTTCAGTCTTCCAATGTGACAAAGTGTATTCTCCAGATATTCTCTACATGCAAAAATAAAACTAGCGAACCAGCAACTTTGGAAAAAAATAGTGTTTACATGAAGAGGTTTAGCTAAGAATAGATATCTTTCCAATAACAGGTGTCCTGGAGAAAAATAAACAAGTCTTCATGATTTACTACAAATTGTAAAAAAATAGGAAATTCACCATCTGAAGCAAAAACAGGAAACAAAACATGTGAAAACAAAATGATGCACCTGCATTTCTAAAAAATGAAATCTCTATTAATAATATTAATGGTTAACAATGGCTGAAAATGTGTTCAAGCTATTTGGATGTAGCTTGTTGATATCACTCCCTTAGGTACATTAAGTTTCTGTTCTGTAGGAAGTTGTGTATTACAGATTCTTTTTTTTTTATGTGATTCTTAAAAGATAAGTAAGGTAAGTAGTATCTCTTTGCAGAAAAGCTTTATTTTCTTCTTTTATAGGCGCTTTCTTTGATAGAGGAATCTTGCCACATGCAGAATTCACTAAATTTATTTAGCTGTCACCAGGACTTCTCATAAATCTACCTGGTCTGAAGCTTCCCTGCAGTTTACAGCAGTGTATCCATTGTGTTTGTGACTTCCTAAATGAAAAGTCTGACAAGGAGCATTGCTATTTGCAATGCCCTGTGAGGGTCTAATCTGCAAAATACCAGAAATATTCCTACTGACATGAGCAGGCAGTGTTTTGGGCCTGAATGGAACTCCACTAGCAGCATCTTTGTTACCAATAGACAATGGAATAAATGAAACAAGTCTGATATTCAAAAATGGGTGCGCAGTTTTTTAGAACACAAGTAACATTTTTGTCAGGTTTTGCTTTAGATGAACCTGTTTGCCACACTCTGAAAGAAATAGTACAAAGACTGTAATATCAGTGAACTTGTGAATTAGCAGTGAGTGTGTGTGCTGTATTTGTTTTTAAATCTTCAGTCCTTAAAATTCTTAAAACCTTAAATCCTCAGATATCAATTTGCATCTTCAATACTTTACGTTGAAGGAATGATATATTTGAATTTCCTGTCTTAAGGTATACTCACTCTGTCTCCTGTGACATGCACCTCTAAACCGGCTTGATTTCTACTAAGAAAGTTCGAAATTAGAAGCGATACCAATTGTATTTCAGCACTTCATAAGCTTATTTTCCATGGTGACATCCCCTCTGAAACTGACATTTCCTGACATCATTTATTGCTTGTTTGTAGTGAAATTTCTGTACTAACAGTAATGATAGCACATTACTTTCCTTTGGCTAGCAAGAAATTTGCATTTTATTCTAGTTGAGCAGCCTTGGAAAATAAGTACATACTCATTCCACATTTTTGTTATATGGAGAGTGATATGAATCAATTTCTATGCAGATGTTAATTCCTGCATATGAAGGTATTTGCATTTGTTTTTCAAAGCTATTTTGGAAACTTGAATCAAAACAGAAAGATTCAGAGAAGAAATTTTTACACTGAGTAAGATCTTAGGAGCACACAAGTCAGTGGGAGTTCTGCTTCAGTGGAGCTAGAGTTAAATCCTATTAGCATGTAATATAATAATATATTCCTCCCATCCTTTTCCATAATGCTGACTAAAAAGGAAACGGCAGCCCCCCTGGCCTTAGCCTGCACACAAATACTGTATTTACAATTAATAGTTGATGTATATAGTAAATTATCAATGTTAATTTAGGAATAGCATAGTTCATCCACAGTTTCTCTATTCAACTCATTTCCTGTCCTGGATGAACTTTCCCTGTTATATACTGCACTATACAGTGCACTATTAATCCAATACATTGGATTAAGAACCATAAAATTTCACAGCCCCTTCTTTGAGAACCATGGGACCGTGATGAGAGAGAGGCAGACAGTAGGGAGAAAGACACAGTAGCTCCATTTTATGGAGGAAAATCTGGGACCTGCAGAGTAATTTGCTTGCCAGTGTTAGCAGAATTTGTGGCAAGCCTGGGAACTGAATACAGAGCTGTGGTGTTGTTGCATAAAGGTTAGTGTCTTCTTGTTCCCCTGCACAGAATTGCAATTCTTTGTTTCGTAAAGAAACCAGTCCAGTCTTCTGAATGGATTGTGGCTTCTTAAAACCGTAATTACTGACTCCAAAGATAACACCTTACATGAGTGCTTTGTGTAATATGCATCATCTCAGGGGACCCATTTCAACCAAAAGAAATGAAGGAAAAGATTTCTGAGAAAATAGGTTTTGACAACAATTAAGTTTTTCATGTGTGCAAATTTTAGTGGACTGGAATCACAGAATCATGGAATTATGAGGGTTGGAAGTGACTTCTAGAGATCATCTAGTCCAACTCCACTGCTAAGGCAGGATTGGCTAGAGAACATTACTCATGACTGCATCCAGGCGGGTCCTGAAGATCTCCAGAGAAGGGGACTCCACAACCTCCCTGGGCAGCCTATTCCAGTGCTCTGTCACCCTCACCAAAAAGAATTTTTTTCTCATATTTGAATGGAACTTCCTATGTTCCAACTTGTGCCCATTGCCCCTCATCTTGTCACTGAGAACCACTGAAGAGTCCAGTTCCATCCTCCTTTGATCCACTGTTCACATACTTGTAAGCATTACTAAGATCTCCCCTCAACCTACTCCTCTCCAGGCTAAAGAGCCCCAGCTCTCTCAGCCTTTCCTCATAAGGGAGATGCTCCAATCCCTCCAGCATCTTTGTTGCCCTATGCTGAACTCAGTCCAGTAGTTCCTTGTCTCTCTTGAACTGGGGAGCCCAGAACGGGATGCAGTATTCCAGTTGTGGCCTCACCGGTGCAGAATAGAGGGGGAGAATGACCTCCCTTGACCTACTGGCCACACTCTTCCCTATGCAGCCCAGGATTCCATTGGCCCTCTTGGTGACAAGGGCACAGTGCTGGCTCATGGACAGTTTTCTGTCTACCAGGACTCCCAGATCCTTCTCCTCAGAAGTGCTTTCCAGCAGGTCTGCCCCTAACATATATATTGGTGCCTGGAATTCTTCCTCCCCAGGTGCAGGACCCTCCACTTGACCTTGGTGAACCTCATTAGGTTCTTCTCTGCCCACCTCTCCAGCCTGTCCAGGTCCAGAGAGAAGACGGAATTGGATATTTTCTTCTGTTTTATTTATGAAATAGGCCCAGCTATTCCTTTTCTCCAACACAACTCTTATTTCTGCAGAGATTACAAAATACCACTTTTCCATAAAGCCGTAATATCGGTGCTTCTGGAGCAAGTCACTGAATGATCAAATGTTGCAAACAAGGCCTGCTTGTTAAAGAATGTATCTTCAATTGCTATTTCGTAGACTATTTCTGCACAAGCAGATAAAGGAATCTATCCCTTTTTTTTCATGTACAGATGAGGTTTGTGGTTTTGAGTGTGTATTGCTGAGGATACCAAAGTTTGAGTTTGATACCAAGTCCATAGGACTGACTGAGGCTTAGAAAAATATGAAAATTTGGGGAGGAATTTTATTCTGTAAGACTATTCATAAACTACAGGTAAATGAGTAATTTTATCTAACTTTTTTAATATCTTATCAACAAAAACAATTAATGTGTCCAAACATCTCTAAAAGTATTTGTGAACAATGATGATGAGGAAGAATCATATATTTTTTTGATTTTTGTGTTGTTTGTAGATTAACTTCCCTGTGTGTCTATTCTATTTTCTGAGCTGTGAACATCTGTGTTCTCTGTGCAAGAATATCTGCTTTTACCCATTTTATCATGTCTGTTGCAGCTTTGAGTAGGAGGTGTAGTCTATTTTTCATGGTTTGTTTTGAAATGCACATCTTGTTTTTGTGTCATCTTTGAAAGTCCCATGCCACTTATCTTGAGACGAAAGAAAGCTGTTCATTTATGCAATAAGATACGTTATAGAATATATTTGAGGATGATAATCACACATTTTATAAAGTCTTCAGTGACTGAAGGTCAAAAAACTATTTCAATAAAGGACAGTGGATATTCTGGCCACTACAAAGTGATCAAAAGTTCTCTCAGATCTTGAATAGGTGTTTTAGAATCATAGAATCTAAACCATAGTATCTTCCTTTCATGAAGGGAACTCATATCCACTTTGATGAGTTCCCACTATTGTGAATTTCTTCATATCCAAAGTGAATCAAGCCTTTTTTGTTTTCTGAAATGTAAGGTATCTTTCTCAGAAACACACAATGGGGCATGTCTGGAATGAACTACATTCCCCAGACCCGTCACCGGTAGAAATTATAATATACTGGAAAACATTTGCCTGATAATCTAGAATTTGACAAGATCCTGAGAGTATAGACATGTTCTCTGGAGGCACTAACTTTTCTTTGTAGGTCTTTTCTGTGGCCATAAACTCTAGAAACACAAGAGTCCTTGGCTCAGGGAGCTTCTAATGAAAATTTAGATGCAAATTACATTACTGTCTTGCTTTGGAATAGACAAAAATTTGTCAAATCTAAGATAGCTTCAGTGAAACACTTCAGATTCAACAAATTGCTATTTCATTAACAAAACTATTTTGCTTTTTCTGCCCTTTTTTTCTAACTTCCACACTCCAGCTCTAATCATCACCCCTGTGTGGTGCTTTCTGTTCTGTGATTGTCTTTGTCTTGGCGGCTGCAGCTGCTGACTTCACCTGTGCTAATGCAAACCAACAGTGCAGCTGGAGAAGTCTCTAGAAGATGTGGTTTACTCTGTCTTTTTGAGAGGTTTAAATTGCATTAACACCAGTTTTAGCCTACACTCTGCCTGTCTCTGCCTGTGCATGCCTTTGAACAACATAGTTACATGGACAGTGGGAACCCAATGCGGAAATCCATGACAAAAATCCTAACCCCAAATCAAGGCACTGGAAAGCCAGGCTGATTAAAGGTGCAAAGGTGTACAGCTAAGCCCAGAGCTGAAAACTGAAGTCTGAGCAGCTTTTGAATGGAAAAAAATACCGATGCCTGAGTTGGCAAAGAATCAGAAATTGAACACAAAGTCTTTATAATCAGAAATGTCGGGGAAGTTTAATGTCAACTAGTGCTGTTAGCCGTGCCTACACTGCCCAAATCAGCCCAGGTATAAACAGCTGCAGCTGTCACAAAAGTTAATAGGAGTTGCATCCACTTACATGAATGGATTAAGTTCCCAAAGATAAAGTGGTATTACTCCCTCCCTCCCACTGTATTGTTTAGGTTTTTACTGCTAGCTGGAAGAGCAATAAAATAGCCTTCTAAAGTAATGGTAGAGATAAAAGCAGTGATGCTGAGAGGTAAATATGATGAAAAATGAATTTTTTCTTATGATATGAAAAGACTAACTGAGCCACGCAAATCATTGGAATTTTTATCACAGTACAGTCACTGGTTCTATAAATTTATGAATAATTCATCAAAGAAAAAAATCTACAAACTTAAGAAGAACTACACTATGAGAAACCCAATGCTTTAGTTGACCATTTGGCTCTTTTGTTTCTAAACACTATTGAAATGCATCAAAGGAACCACTTAGATTGTGTCTCCATTTACCTCAGTGCCATCATTTCATATGTTTCACCTCTGATGCAGATGAGTCTTTTTTTATAGTTAGCCAAAACATCGCTGAGTGCAGAAAAAGCCTTTGATTTTAGAGAGACTAATAACTTTCAGTTTATATTCTAAATCAAGTGGTTAGATATGTCAATGCTTCAAGGCACCCACTTTCCCTAGTTTAAGAGAATAGAGCCTCAGCATGCTGCTTGATCTAGCTGAGGGACATATGAGAAGTGCATTTACTACTAAGGCACTGAAGATTTCCATTCTATATGCACACAGTACAAATGGTGTGCATATATCCCTGGTTTGTTACTATTACAAGTACTGAAAAGGGAGGTTTGGTTGAGTTTTTGTTTAATACCAAATGTCTCTCTCAGAGAGATGCAGCAGGAAATCTCTTCCCCTAAACCTTCTCTTCCTGGTACTGATCATGGGTAGGGACAAAGTCCCTGAACTGAATGATTTGGGCTCAAATTCACCCTGCCGAGTATTGAAAATTTGGAAATTGATGTGTCCAAATTAAAAGAGTAGTTGCCTTACACTTCTGCCATGGTCAATGGAGAGGAACAGAAAGTGCTTGGCATGGTTAGTACTCATCTCTATCTTTTGAATGAAGTGAGGTGGTAAAATTGCCAAGCTCCTAACTTACATATGCCTTGGATAAATGATGAATGCTAAGGATTCAGTGATTAATTGAGAGGTTAATGGTGGAAACAGGACCCAGTTTCCAAATCCAAATGGGATTAGGATGACATCATAAACTATTCTTGCTTATTTTAGGGTACAGAAAGGGTGTGAGGAATTATATTCCCCTCTGTTAAGATACTGTTTATTTGGAGCCCTCAAGTTAACACATCAACTGCTACTAAACCCACATTCATATTTTGAAGGCAAGACCTTTTAAAACATTTGGCTGTCCATCATTTGGTCCACGTATGTTTTATTATCTGTGCTTTCTGAAACAATACTTTTTAGTTATTAACTGTCACAAATGACTTTCAGGTTATATACTGGATTACTCCCTCCTTTTAGAAACTTCTACATATAGCTTCCCTGGCACAAGTAATCCTTTTAAAGCTGAATTAATTCATCCTTTGATTTTTTTTCCAGTACAAGAGCCAATTTACTGTAGGTAATTTGATACCCATAAACACATGTAACTAACATGATTTTAAAGTTTGGTATTTTAGAAATTGAAGTTTTTTGGTGACACAGAGAATGAATTTAGAATGATCAAGAATCTCTACGTCATTTCCTTCATGGAAATTCTGGTAGCATACAAGATTAACATGCAATACTTTAGCAGAAGAAAACAAATTTGAATACATTACAGGATATCTATATACTTGTAATATAAACAAAAAGTGTAATCTAGGTTAGAATATTTCTCATTTGAAATATGTTACTGAATTTGCGAGTGGAGTTCTTAAACTGCCATTTTATTATTATAGTTCTTAAAATTTTATTTTATACTGTAACAAAATTATATATATTGCATCATCATATTTGATGGTGAGACTCTGCTAGTGGTTCATATTCAATTCTCTCCTTTCAAGAAAACAAAATAGGTAAAAGCAAAAATAAATTACTTTTATAAGCATTTAAGCAGGCATTCTTGTTTGCCTACTCTACGACAGTGAAACAATTTGGTGTTAGGAGAATGCACTATTCACTGTTTGCTTGTGTGTGTATATGTATACACATACATATATAAATGTATGTATACTTACATTTATCTGAAAGAAATATTGGTTAGTTAACAGGATTTGCATGTTGTTCTGCCCATACTCATCATGTTGATGAATCTTTTCATCACGGGATCCTCTGAGCATACATGGCAAGAGGAAGATCACAGGATTAGAATCATAAGATGCAAATGTTTTAGTTTGAAAAAAAACATGTTCAATGTATAAGTGAATGTCTTTAAATCATAATTCTAATAACGATTTAACAGTAAGAATATATAGTCAGGTTCTATTTTTAAACCTATGAATGCATTTACCATTTCTGACAGTTACTTTATTTTCTAGTCTATCTCAATTGTTATCAAGTGTAAAAATGTCTTCCTCCTCTTTACTGCTTTCCTCAAATCTGATGAGAAATCTTTTCAATCTCCATCAAAGTCCTTGTTGAGAATTAGAATACTCTCCTAGTCAAGGGAAATGGGGATTTAGTGCTATTGTTTTATTTATTGCTGTCCTACCAGCTCAGAAGTTAAAACAGATTCATGAGACTGGCAAAGGTTGTAGGGTCCATTATTAAAGGAGCTGTATTGTTTTATAGACGCAGACTTCAGAGATGCTTTGCTTTCATAATACAGACTGGAAAAGACTAAAATTTTAACTATATTTCCTCAAATATTAGGCAGTTTGCAGTTGAAACCACACAAGAAACCTTTAAGTGTAATTTTTTTATAAGTACTTGGCATTAAAAAGCACATGCTTTAATGACAATAAAGATGAGTAAATAGCTATAATGCCCAAGAGGGAAGGCACTGATTAAGAAAGAAGATGACAAACTGTGCATTAGTTCTGATTAAAATATACCTTGGATGCATACACAAGGTGCTGTTGATGCAAAGAACACCTTTAAGGTGTCCATTAATCAGCTCCTTCATACATTTGATTTAGTCTACTACTTTGTAATTTTCAATCAAGATTTTTATGCTTAAATAACAATCTCCCTCTTAAGTTACAAGTAGATCCAAGAGACCCTTTTGGAAATGTGTAACATTTTGAGAGAATTGTTTGTTTCAATGCTTAGTACAATTACCACTATTTGTAAGGACTTTTTCACTCCTCTTCCTATTATTATATGGTTAGATGTCTTCTTTTGTTTTGTTGTCACAACATGTTTTGTTGTCGAGTCAGCATTTATTAGCACTGTCAATAGCATGTCAAATCAACTTTATACTCTCAAAATTTAGCTTATTTTGTTCACTGCAGGAAGGTATAAAGGAGGCTGGGCAAGCATACCTGGCTGGGGACTTTGACTTTCAGAAATCATAAGAAAAAGGAAAATCTGTTCATTACCCAAATCACTGGGACTATAGCAAAGCTCATCTAATGAATTTAAAGTATTCTGACACATCTTACTTTTACTTTTTTACATGTGATATTTTTAGGACTACTTTTTAAAGTATACTAGCTATTTGTCACTGTTCCATAAACCTGGCAGAGTTTTTTTCCATATTGTGTCAAAATGTGCTTTTCTTAGAGTATATATTTTCCATGGGAAATATATTTTCCAGATTGCAAAGACATTGTTTAATAATAATTCAGAAAGATGTGTGGGAAGGCTGTATCCCAACCTGCTTGAGACACTGCTCATTTGCTTTGATCATTTGCCTTTGATCATTTGCAAATTTAGGCCCTGTTACTGCTACACTCATGAGCTTAATTCTCCTTTAGATAAAGGTTTGTAGCAGTAAAGTCTTGAATCTTTTTTCTCTTTCCATCAAAGACTGAAGGCTCTGATGTTCTTGGATGAGAAGTGTTAGATAAATACAAAGGATACAGGTTTTTTTTCCCTATGAATTCCACCAGAAATGTCCTCTCCTCTGCTCCTCCTCTTCCTTCTTCTCCAGACTGTTAAGCAACATGCCCAGGTAGTTCTTTGGGCATACCACCAGTACAGCCTGAGTGTATACCTCTCTTGCAATATGATACACATCCATTCACATAATCCAAAATGTAAGTCTTCACAAGTCTGGAAATAGGAAAGACATGTAGGAGAAACTTTCTGAATGCCATTTTGACATTTTCCATAGATTAGCATCCAGGTGCTTTCATTGTGCTGAAACTCTGAGTAGAAGTCTATAGTATTGTCTAATAAAAATAAACAGGAGATGATAATCCTCTGATTATCAGAGAAGAAGCTGTAACTACCACATATCGTCCCAAATTCTCAAAAGATTTTACCTTCCTAGTATAGTCATGCATTACACAGGCTTTATCAGTTGAAGTATTAAAAAAAAAAAAAAAGGAAAACTTACAACTTTATGACTAGTGTGTTCTCTTCTCAAGGTGATGAAATAGAGAGACACAAGTACCGAAAGAGAATGTAGCTTAGTTTAGAGGAAATAGCCCAGGAAGAATTAGAGACATCCCAATATTATATTCTGTCCTATGCTCATAAAAGAACGTTGGGAGTGTGTGTGCACAGACTCTGTGCAGAATAAGGGCAGTATGCATATCCTTTCAGGTTCATGAGAGATAATGCTGAGGCTTTAAGTCAATACACTGGGATTATTTTTAGCTACTTCAGAGGGATACACCCTTGCGAACTTAAAGTGGAGAAAACTATATGAAATGTATTATTCCTGTTCCCACTTTGCCAGCCAAACAGACAGCAGAGTAAGAAACCAACTTGTACTTCCTTGCCCTACTGAGGAGAAGCAAACTAAAAGCAGCTTCAGCAAGTGCGTGTACTTCTGACACTTCCTGGAAATTCTTTGAAGCTTTGCAGTTAGAAGTTTAAACATATTTTCTGTGCTGTGTTGCTGTTTGACAGACACCCATCCAGAACTAAGTCTGACTGGAAAGCAGGTAGTAACTTCTCTTGTTCCAAGTGATCTCTGCAGGCCTGTGCCCAGAGTGTTCTGTTGGAGGTAGGAGGGTTTTATGCTGGCCGAACATTTGCTACTCACAACAAAACCACTGCATTTTCTTTTTTCTTCTTCCTGGCATTGCTTTTGGCTTCATTATAGGGGGAAAAAAGTAGTGAGATACTAGAGGGGCATCACAAGGTTCATTTGCTTCCACTAGAAGGTCTAGTTATGGATGACATTAGACCTCTTCTAAAGATAACCCGTAGGTAAGCAAACAGAGTGGATGTACCTCTGAAATACTGTGAGGAAGAGTGTGCATCTGGGCCATGGTATTTTGGATCAGGATGGAACAGAAGAGAGGAAGGAGGCCTTCCTCCTTCTCCTCCTCCTGCGCCTTCAACACTGAGTCCCATGACACAGCGTTTGAGCACAGATTTGGGCATAGGGTTTTTCCCACAGAAACCAAGGAGAGAGGGAGACCCCTTCAGGTTTATACAAGTCCTCAGCACCGTCTTCAGAAAGTTGTAGGGTGGCTAAAAGGGAGCAAAGGCCTTCTTTCCTTAACCACATCAGAAAATGGTGAGATTGGTCTGACATCCCAAGAAAGTGGAAGTAGCAATTAGCTCAGAGTATCTAGTCAGAGCTCTTCAGTTTGCAACCCATGTTGCCTCAGAAATGAGAGGAATTCAAGCAATGAAGCACTTTGCATATTTTGGCAGTAGTATTCAAACCAGTATGGGTGTTTTGGAAGGAAAAGAATATCAGTTGGAAAGATGGCAGTTACATTCATCATCTTAAACAAAAATAGGTTTTTGAAAATCTACTATTTAAAGGCCAAATTCTGAAATTTACAGCTCAGATGTTATTTTCATTTTACCATATGCATGTGAAGGATGTAAAGCCATGAAAGGTATAGACTGAAGTCTCATTTCTTCCAAAAGCGTACACCTTTGAAAAATGCTAGATATTGAATTGAATCAGTATGTACAAGATGATAATAATGTTGGTGTTCAACAACTTTTTTATCTAAAGATATCCAAAGATAAGATGGAAATATGTGAGAACTGTGGTGAGAATAAAGCTACAGAGGTGTCACGATACATGTGCCATTGAACACCACAATACTCATGCAAGTGAAGAGCTAAAAGATTTACTCTGCCCCATGTCATTGAGAGAGAAGAAAACTTAAGAGACTTGAAAATACACAAATGTAATGAGTGGTTTCTCACAGGCCCTATTTGCACAGCAAGTGACATTTGACAACATGGGAAAGCCTAAGCTTCAGGTGTTAGCCTAAGTTTCAATTCATGTCCATGATGGGAATCATTAAGTGCTAAGTAAGTTGACAATTTCATAGAAAGAGAACTTAAAAGTTTGCTAAGCAATTTTAGGATTCTGTTGCAAATTGTCAACTCATACAGGCTGTGGTCAGTAACTTCACTGTATTTAGTGCTTTTACAAAATATATGACATCCTTATATCTTAAATATTACATTTTGGCAAATGACTTTGGAATGACTTCTGAAAATATCTAAAAAGGGGAATAAAAATACTCTTCTCTTGAAAATATCTTGTTTGTAGGGGATGTTAAATTTATATACATACCTAAATTTTTGTTGTGTCAGTACCTCTTTAAGTCTAAAGCTGTTTCTTATGTTTAACTTTGTCTTATTGTCCTAATTTGTCCTTCTGTTACAAAACACATTATATATTATTCCTCTGTTATATATTATATATAATATAATATATTATATATTATTCCTCTGTGCACACCAGATAAGCATTTGATTCTGTATTTGCAACCCCAAATTACCTTCTGTGTAAGTTTGAACCATCTAAAATTGCATGTACTGAACCAAACCTGATTACAGTAACTAGAAAACTGAATATTGATTTAGAGATAAATCAATAAAATAACTACATTTCCTCTCTAAAAATTTTGGAAAGATTAATTGGCACACTGGGAAGGATCAATATTGTACCTCTTAAAGAAGATAGAATGAAATGCTTGACAAGCTTGTCAGAAGGGTATTAAAATGGCTGTAAAAGCTGTATTTAAGGCCAGACTATTTGGTTATTCTGCATGTTGATTTTGAAGAGTTCTTCCAGAAGAATTCTATCATGAATAAACCTTCAATAGATCATGATTTTAAAGGAAATCCTCTTATTATGGACTTACGCTTTACTTGCCTAGGACTTATGCTTTTATGTAATAAGTACATATCTGTAGCTGACTTTATCCTGCAAGAGAAAGTCAGTGTTCTGTTCTGTTGATCAGTTTCACTAAAAGGAGTTAGTCGGAGTTAGAGTTTGGTGGGAATAATAATTTGGAGTTCTGTAAGGCACTTTGAGTATTTTCTTTTCTTTCTCAACTGAAGTAAATTAAGATCTTCAGAGAAGCGTCACCCACCACTGTACTGTGACAGTTTGCACACATTTGAAATTCACAGTGACTTCAACAAAAGGACCAGTCATAAGAAAACCAGTTAAATGTTAATACAAACCAAAATCAAACTCTGTGCTCCCAGCATGAGCAGAGGATTGAAACCTGAGCAATTACCAAGGTAAGGTACTGACAGTTCATTTTAGAAGTTGTAATACAGAATAGCGGAAAACCCCTTGGCACACATTGTGAGTAGTTTTGGCAGTGTTTAGTTGGAGCATTGAATCAGAAATAGCCATGATGGACAAAGCCAAGGAGCATCCTTGCAGGATCTCTGTAAAAATATTCATGAGAATTAATGGTGCTGGAAATAGTCCTTTGGTGCCTGCTGTTCTCTTCAGGTATCAGAATGCTAATGAAGGCCACCTCATTGATGAGTGTATCACGAAGTGAGGTAAGCAGAAACCGCATTCCTCCCCTTTACAAGATGTCTAAGGTCCCATTGAAATGTATTCAGATTCTGAATTGTGTAAAATAAATATATATGCATTGATGGCGAGAGACATTAGTCTCTATTTGCTGGGAAATGGGCCCATTTACTTGCTGAGTAAAGCAGGATGTGTGGAAAAGAGTGAGTTTGTTCCTTCTGGCTCATCTACTGTTGTCTTAACCCCAGGGAAAGCAGGAAGGTGTAGGAGAGAAGGGGTAAGAAACAGCTTTACCAGCTCTCTGACTACCAGTGAATCTATCACACTAAGAGTATCACCTGCTGGTGAGATGTTTCTCAGTCCTCTGAGCCACCTGGTTGGTGCAGAAGGAGGAAAGTAGATGAGATAAACCAGACCACTAAGTGCAAAACTGTAAAATATTGTTCTCATTTTGAACATGTGCAAAGCGTCAGAGAATTAAGCTTTATTTTAAGGAACTGAAGGAATAATATGTGAAAGGACTGTGCCATTAAATCTGGTGATAATTATATACTGGAAATGTAAATTGTATTTCTTGAGCAACTTTTTTCATTTCATTTCCATTATAAATACTTCAAACTATGAAGCCTAATTTACTGCAGAGAATGTGTGAAATGACATGCAGTATGCTGTGCAACATCTGTCTGCACACATCATATTTCTTTCAGTAGCAGTTGAATAAATAGTGTTTTTTTAATTATATTGAGTGACCGTAACCTTCCCCCTCTATGTAAAAGCATGTTAGTATCGAATACCCAGCTGCAAGTTTCAGTTTTTAGTTTACCACTGGACTGATGCAGAGGCTTTTCAGTCATACTGCATATTCAAGCTGCATACTCAGATTACAGAAGAGATCATATGTTAATAATTACATTACATGCTTCTCTATATATATGAGAGTGAGAATATTTTTTTGAGAGAGTATATTAAGGTCATTTACTTAACAATATTTGCTTTTATAGCAGATTGAACAGCCTGTTCTTTTCATTGTATTCTCAAAGCAAGTGCATGGAGCAGAGAACCTCCTGCCCGTAACACACTGTTAAGATTAGCTATTGCAGATGTGGACCAACCAGTATTGCGATTAAATAGTTCTTTAGAGATCTTTAAAGCTGGTGGCTAAGCTTTCAATGCACTTCGTAATGTGTTGTATGCACATATGAATATACAAACACAACAAACCTAACTGTGAGCGACCTTGGCTGCATATGAGATATACACTTGAAATATAGTGGAGACATGAAAAATTTTTCTTGAACATTATGATGACATAGCAACTGCTGTGTTGTTCTGTGCAGAGTAGCTAGAGTCTGAATGGCTATTTCTAGCCAATATCTGTCTGTTTTGTGCACTGTTCTCTGTCCAGTCAGCATTTTCTTTGGAAAAGTTTATTAACTATGAATATTGGTTTGAAGACCCAAAGAAGAGGATGACTGACTCTTGGCTTTTTAATCTATAGGAGTTATAAATCCTTGCAATTCTAAACTCTTGAATCCCATCTCCAACTCTATATGCCAAAAAAGCTTAATATCTATTTCTAAATAATAATTACTTCCAGTTTTCTGATCTATAACATAATAAAATATGGATAATGCCTACCTACTTCATTGCCAAAATTATTTATTGTTTGCAATGTGCTCTGAAAATGTGAAATTTTAATCACTGTAATTGAGGTTTTAGTATCAAAATAGACTTGAGGAGCAGAAAATTTACTGTTTTATTCTTCCAACATTAAATTTAGGGCTGTAAGTATGCTTACAATGTAAGTATGCTTAAAATGCTTGATTTGTGCTGTAGCTCTTAACAAACACTTAGAAAATTTATTCTCAATTCTTTCTGACTTGATACTAAGACACTGAGTCAAGCATTCTTACCTCATGCTATTATTTGTTTGTCTCTGTCTCACGTTGCTTAAATTGTATTGTTTCTCAAAATATACATAGGATATATCTCAGGTCTGACCAAAATCCTTTCACATGCGGGAGCGAATCCTTTCAAAACAATAGTGTACATTTGAGCATGGCAACTGAAGAATTAGCAGACAGAATTTCCTGCCTGCTCCCTGGTTCCACTTAAGCTGTAGATGAGACATGACACAGAATTCAATAGCAGGAAAATCTGAACTTTCATCGATATCAGATTCAACATCAAATAGCACTTCACTCTTATTTGTTGCTGAATGGTCTAAAACATAATTGCAAAGTACTCTTCTAATTAGTTATCTTTAAAATTTTGCCTTTAGCACCTTACATTCGGCAGCTTTGTGAAGTGTAAAAAATGTCACCTAAGTGGATAGTGTCTGGGGAAACAGCTACTTTTGTCTAATCCTAAAAAAAACCCAACAGCTTGTGAGGGTCAATCTTTTAAAGTGTATGCTTCACTGAATGCAATGATTAATCATTTCCCTTCAGGAAAAATATTAAATTAAGTGTTAAAGTACAGATCTAAACAGTGTTAAGTGCCCAGAGCTACTGAGTTCATAGTTTCAGCTATATTTCAGTGTGAGATAATTGACCTTCCACAATGCAAATGTAGAGCTGGCACTGACTGATACAAAATGACTCATCCTCTCTCAGTATTTTATCTCCTTGCATTTATTTATTTATTTCTGTGTCCATCCTCAGTTGCCATGAAGGTCTCTGTGGGTGTGCTTAGGATTGGGTTCCTAGCTTTCTCCATTTTTAGTAAGCACACTGTTTGTAAGGTGATTTTCACTAACCTGACAGCTTCCTAGTAAAGATAGGTGGAAATCAAGGCAAATAATATGGTCAAGGCTTTTTTATGGTTTAACGATCCTCTAAGCCAGCTGAATTTACTGAGATATAAAACTGTATTTGTAAGCTAAGATTATTTTCATAGGTAAACAAACAAAACCCTCAAACTGTATCAATCAGGCTCAAAACCCCCAAAAAATCGTGATATAAATCTTTTTCACTGTGCTTATGATACTGAAAAAGGGCTCTAATATTCATCCTAGCGTTTTATTATTAAAGTGCTTTCTGTAATTACATTTTAATAATATGATTGACGTCACTAATTACAGATTGTGGCTTTTCTAAAGCAATACCCAATTCTGGATGCCTTCTCAAAGTATCATGCTGATAACATCTAAACCAGAAAAGATGCTGCTGGTTTGCTGAACAGAAAGCAGATACAAAAAGCATTTATGTTCTATAAAAGCAGGGCTAGGGCAGTTGGTAGGATCTGGGAACAGTAGTGCTTGTTTTTTTCTACCTTAAATGTAATGTCTTTGCATGTGTGTATGAATAAGTCTGTGTACACAAGCCCATGTACATGCTTATCTCTCTCTCTCTATATATATATATATATGCATGTGTTTATCTTTGTCCAACTTCTGAGAAATAGAGCTGCTCTGTTAGTAACACAATATCCTGTTAGGAATTTACATTATTTTGTATCCCTGGCAGCATTTTGCAGTGGAAGGAGTGTTGCTAAAGAACAGTGATTTTGAAAAGTGTGATTAGGAAAGAAAGACTGCTCTGGTGGGAAAGATTATGTCCTGTGTGATCAGAGCTTAGAGTTTGATTCATTACTCTTTCACAAGACAGTTAACTTCAGACAAGTCAGTTATTCTTATCTTGTACAATGGCTGTGATTTGGCAAACAAATACTTCATGTGGAAAAATCCTGTTGCAAGAAAATTATAGAAATGTCTAATTTTTTCCATGCAAAATTTTGTTGTCAGCTGAAAGGCTTCATTCTAATTATTGATGTGGATTTTCTGTGAATTTAATCTCAAGTATATCCTAGACAGAACTGAAAACACAAAATGTATTTTTTACTATCAAAAATGTTCTCCATGGTGCTTTGAAAGGTAGCGCCTGGGAAGAGGGAGAGGTAGGAACTAGAAACAATTCAGGAGCTTTGTTTCTTCAGGTTAGAGTTGATATTTCAAAGCCATTTTTGATATCTAGGTCCCAACTGCCTTAGTGAGAATTCTTATGTAATTAGTTATACAATACAGAAAGTGGCATCTGAAGGCTCTGATCACAATTCTTTACATCATCTGCTGCCACATCACCTTCCATACAGTAGCCTAATAGCGCAAGTGCTCAAAGGCAATGTGGATGTCTTGTCCTGACTCCAGGTCTTAGAGGGAATGGGGCCTTCAGCCTGTGTTGTTGACATCAACGCTCTGGCTGCAGAGCTGTAAAATGTTCTGTGATGACATAGGAGAGTTCTGACAAATGACCTCCTTTGCATCAAGGATTTGAGAACCCATTTTTCCATACCTAAGGTGACTGTACTGTAAGTAACACAGTTGAGTGTTCTGGGCTGCCTTCTGCTCTCAGGTAACTTAGTTCTAGATATAAGGGACCAGTCCGATGAGAGCCAAGGAAAATGCAGAAAGTTTCAGTTTTGAAAATCAGCATTTTCATATGAGGTGATATTCTGCTGAGAAATAACTGTGAATGCATACAACCATTTTAACTTTCTTGAATGTCAAATGTGGATGCCCTGCTTTGAAGAACTATTTTGAAATGCTAACGTTCAGAGTGTCTTCTCTAAGCTTTTAACTTGCTTTTGTTCCCCAAGTGCTGACATAAGCTTGAATTTTCTTTAAGACTGTTACAATCCTTTGGAAACTTAACATATGTATAATTCAAATATATTCTTATGGGTTTGAACCTGGTTCAGGAAACAGTACCCATATTTTAAGTGAAAGTTAACCTTCCTTTAGATTTCTAGATGTTTTCAGCTGACTTTTTGTTAAGACAAAGTTGGAACCATACACCACCTAATATCTGTCAAAATTTGTTAATCACAGAGCAAAGCTGTCCTATACTAAGCGACCCTATGAAGTGGTAGTAAAACCATAATCCTGTGATTTAACACACACTGAGGATTCCAGCATTTTGTCTTGTTGCATTGATGCTCCATGTATCTCAGAGAGGGGAACAGATGTATATTTCCGTGAGTGCTAGTTTTAGTTGCAGGTTCATGGCAACTCCTTCTGAGTTTGACAAACATTTATTTCAGCATTCATACAGCTTCTTGCTTTACCCATACCCTCATTCTCTTTCCTGGAATTTTGCAGCAGACATAGCTTTGGATGGAAAATGGGAGCAATTTTCAAGTGTTGGAGTACACAGCTGTCATGAAGTACGTTGCTCTGAAGTCTCCACTCCTTGAGGGAATGGTTAATTGGAAACTGCACAACATGGTCTTCTTACCTGCCTCTCTTCTCCTTGGCTTGTTTTAGCTTCTAGACTGCATCTATTTATATTGTTTTCTACTTCATTTTACATTAAGATTGGTTTTGAGAGTATATCAGAATGTGTCTGATCAAAAATACTGAGCTTCTGTTTAAGTTGCACTTCTAAAAAAGATAAGTACAAAATTTTTTACAACAGGTATTTGGGCACCTTATAGAGAAAGTTAGTCCTATTTAATTGTACTCACGCACCTCACCTTGAATTTAGACTCTGTGTCCTTGCCTTGAAAGACCCTCAAAGTTTTGCCCCAAGCTATCTCTCTAACCTTATTCCCTATTGCATTCCTTTTCTTTATGCCACCAACACCTGTCTCAGTGCTTCATTTGTCCCTGATCACTTCTCCAGGCTTTTTTCCATGCCTGTCCATTCCAGCTTACACTTCTTTGCCAAGTCACAATCCTAATTTCATTAAAGTCCATTAACCGAAATAAAAGAAATAAATTTCTTCCACTGGATTTAAAGTGAGCAAAGAAACAAGTATAAAGCCCACTCAAATCCTGATCTGAAATGATAAGCAAATATACCTTTTCCTTGGGTCAAAACTGCTTGCCCAGGAACATAACCAGGGAGATAAAACTGCAGGACTTGAGAAATGATCCCTCTCACCAAAAGTAATTAGAGCAGAATTATTTAAAATCTGCTGTATTGCTTAGTCAGTATCACACCAGTAAGTAATTTCAGTATTCATTTAAGTGTTTTATGTGGCTGTCTTTTTAATATTATTTCCGTGACCCATACTTAGAGGTATCAGTGCAGCCTGATGAAATTACTATTCAGTGAGAACAGTAATTCTCATCTATCTTTAGCAATGGCTCATTAACACAGCACTAATTAGGGCAAGGTTCTGCCATAAGGAAAGTTGACAAAGCAGTAAAAACTGTTCGAAAATAAAGGATTTTGCATGGCCTTAGGGTTACCATCCCTTAAAAAAATTAAAAGACTGGCAAGGTTTGGTTCTATTTTGTGCTTCCCCCTTGTTCCAGGAAACAGTTGGCACCACTTTTGCTGGAGTGGCTGGCTCTGTTTCTGCTCCATATAAGGTTGCCCAGTTCTCATCTGCCAAGAATCTAGATGACTTCCAGCAGTACTTGATGTGGCTAACATCTGTCACATGTGGTCTGGTGTCTGATCCTGGCCCTGGGGAGGGTGGGGATGGAGCGTGATGCCATGCCCTGTTTCAGTTTGTTTGAGTTCTTCCTAAAATGTAAGCTTAAAAGAAAGAAAAGGAAAAGGAAAAAGCCAAGCAAGCAAAAAATATTCTCTACCCATAGCTGTACCAGCTTATGAATTTGAGATCTTTGTTTGAGTCTCTTTTCACTCCTTGCCCCTTTCTACTGCCTGGAAAAGACCAGCAGTGGTCCCTCAGAAGGAGCAGCTATCTGCCTCCCACCACTCCCTGAACACAGGTAGGGTGTTTCACACACTGCAGATGCTGTCCAGGCACACTGCAGGGCTGTCAACTTAGTCTTTAAATGTTTGATTTGTTTATTAATTATTTACTGATAAAGTATCATGGCATTTAGAACCATGCTTCACTGAAAAATCTGTCCTAAACTGTGTTCACTCTGAGATGTGAAAGTGCAGGCATAATGCATAACCTTTAAAAGATTAAAAAACTTTCATCAGCCTTCAGTCAGGAAGACCCTCTCCCTTGCCTCTTACTGCTGCAAAATAGATTGGCACTACACAGAGAAAGCACTGCACCAGAAAGTTTGTTTCCTAATCCTTTGACAGGCCTCCTATTTTTTTTTTCTCCAGTGTTCTAGAAAATAGACAGACAAAAAAAAATTAATCTTAAACAGTATAACAGCTAAACTTAGCACTGTCAGCCAGTAGATGATCAGAGCTATCTATTGTACTCCGGACCTGAAACAGCTGTCAAAGATCTTCTAACCAACTCTCTGCTTAAGAAAAATAAAATATTCAAGAGGAAAGTTGTTTGGTTTTTTGTTCGTTTTTTTAAAGTTGATTAGTGTAGTGGGCATTAAGTGTTTCATTATTAAGGTTTCTTTCAGGATAAAATGTTTTGTTTCAGTCTTGCAAAAAAAAGTTTCAAAAAAACCCCTTCACTTTACTAAATTTGGATGGCATATGTTATCTTATAGAGATACTCAGGAAAGTTACCTAGGAATTACAGTGTTCACCATTATTCCTTGGGGGATTTACAGGAATACTCACAGCTATTCCTGCCTCATCAGTTATTTTCTTTCCAGATTTAATTTTACTTATCTGTATTAAGATTTCTTCTTCCTTTCATGCTATATTTCATTCTCTTTTTCTTTCTTATTTCCTTATTTCCATTAAATGATCATGATGAAAGCAACAGCTGTGCTCAAAGAAGGAAGGGTGAGGGAAGGAGTACAATCTTGTCCAGTTTCCTCACTAAAAATTGGAGGGAATTAAAAAAGGGCTGTCAAAGAAAATAATAAAAAGGAATTTTGCATTTCAAAACTAACCTATTTTGTAAATTTCCTCCATTATTGTCTGCACATAAATATAGAAGAATCTCAATACAAATGACATCATCTTCTGGATTGGCTTCAAGGGCGTTTAGAAATGCCACGGTTCTTTTAATTTCTCCATAGTGCAATTTTTTTTTTTTATAATCATTCAATCTGGGCCGTGCTGAAGTCAACTGACAAAGAACAATTCCTCCTCTCAATTAGAGAACAAATGGAAGACTTTTCAGACATTGAAATATCCAATCTAAACCAGCTAGTAGAGAAGTGCATGTTCCATGGGAGGTTTAAATGGAATCTGTAGCACTGACAAAATTGACAGAAATGTGCAGCTCAAGTTCATGGGGATTGATCAAGGTTTAATCACTATATACATCCATTCTTTTAATATTTCTGTAGAGAAGAAAACTTATTATTCTATGTTAGACCTGGTCTTCATTATAGGTGAACATCCTCATTATTTCAATTTCTCCCCATTGTTTCTTGCCCTGTCACTGGGCACCAGTCAGAAGAATCTGCCTCCATGTTCTTAACTTCCATCCATACCAGGTATTTATACTCATGTATAAGATGCCTTGACCTTTCTCCTCTCCAGGTTGGATAAGACCAGCTCACTCATCCTCTGCACATAGCTCTGTCGCGGTTTCACAATCAGGTCTTACCATTGCGAGATGGAACAGCTCCGCACAATGTGCTGTTAATTTCAGAGCCCAGCTAGCTAGGAGAGGCCTAGCTAAGAAAGCAAAACTGTAAAACAGAAAATTGGTTCATTTTACCTCAAACCAGGACAGCTCACATGCTCCAAGTCCTTCTTCATCCTCTTGGCTCTTCGCTGGCTTTGCGCCAGTATGTCCATGTACCTCTTTGACCAAGTAGTCCAGAACTGGACCCAGCATTCCAGATATGTCCTCCCCAGTGCTGAGGAAGGGGAAAGGATCATATACTCAATGTGCAGGCAATGTGATTCTGTTCCTGATGGAGCTCTGGAGAGCCTGTTGCCTCTCCTTCCCACAAGGGCATACTCCTGGCTTATAGTCCACTAGGACCAACAGGGCATTCTTTTCAAAGCTGCTTCCTAGCCAGTCAGCCACCAGCCCGTACCAGTACATAATCTTATTCCTTCCCAAGTGTCTTGTTTCTCCAGGTTGCTGACATCCCTCTGAATGTCAGCATAGCCATGTGGTTCATCAAACACTCCTCTCTGTACCATCTGCAAACTTGCTGAGGGGGCACTGTGTCTTGTGGCCCAGGTCATCAGTGAAGTTGTTAACATGTATTGTTCCCCATATCAGCCACTGGAGTGCACCATTAGTGACTGGTCTCCATCTGGATTTCATGCTGTCACCACAACCCTTTGAGCCCAATAATCTAGCCAGTTTTCATATCATCTCACGGTTCACGTGTCTAGCCTGTATTTCATCAGTTTGTCTACAGCACAGTATATGTGCTGTAAGCCTTACCGATCAAGCCCCTCTCCCTATATGCACCAAGCTAGTCATCTCACTGCAAAAGGTTTTCAAGTCAGTGAGGAATGCTTCACAAATCCATGCTGACAAATAAGTCCTAATCACCTTCTTGTCCTTCAAATGTTTGCAAATGTTTTCCTGGAAAACTCATTCATCTTTGCCGAGATCTGGATGATGCAAACTGACCTGTAATTCTACTGATCCTCACTCCTGCCCGTCCTAAAGATAAGAAAGACATTTGCTGTCCTCCAGTCCTCAGAAACCTCCAGCATTGGCCACAGCCTTTCAAAGATTATTGCAAGTGGTTCTGCAATGACATAGGCCAGTCTCCTCAGAACCCCTGGCTGCATCCCATCAGGTTTTGTGGATTTTACTTTGTTTAAATGTTCCCTGATCAGATCCTCCTCCACTGAGGGTAAGTCTTCTTTGCTGCAGACTTCCTCTCTGTTCTCAGAGCCCTGGAATTCTTGAAGTCTCATCGTACCAGTAAAGACTGAGGCAGAGAAGGCCTTGAGACGTTGGCCTTTTCCATGTCCTTTGTCAGCTTGCTCCATACAGTGACAGAGCCATGATTTCCCTAATCTTTCTTTTGCTGTAGATCCCTTGTTATGCCAGCTCAATTTTCCCCTTTACATTTCTGTTGTTCTTTACCTAAAGATCACAAAAGAGGAAAAAAATAAGTGGTATGTATTAAAACATGCTGTACTTAACCTTGTTATCAGCACTTTTAAGCTTTTAATATTCCTGCACTGACTTTACTATGAACTATCACTAATATCTGGTAAAATGCAGTTCTTTGCCCAGCTATAATATAGTACTGCATGTAAAGACTTCAGATATATGTTGTCAGGATGCTGGAATTCCCCAATTGTTGTCCTACATAACCCATAACCATCTTTCTATTAGTTAATGTGAATGAAAACATTGTTTAATTGTACTGTAAGTACATAATTCAACTTACTAGCCTCCAAGAACCCAGACACTAAGAGTCTCACACAGCTTCTTAAAAAGAAAACAACAGCTTTACTGACTGAAGTATCACATTTTGTCTACTTGGCCAATACAGTTTAAGGAAGTAAATCACACTCTCTGGTGTCTCCACTCTGAACTGTAAGGTTCTTGTTAGACACATGATCAATTTCATCTCAGTCACAGCTTTCACAGTTGGTACCATGCTGCAGTCTTTGCAATCAACTTTGCTTATCCCCATCATTCTTTACTCCATTTATGCGTTCTTCATCTTCTGCCTCAAATCTTTTACCAATATTTTCTGCTTGTTATGGTCTCTTATCTCTTTTTTCTCTCCACCTTTTTTCTCTTCTTTTTCCTATGTTGACCCTTCATTTTCAGAGATAGCACCATTAGTTAATAGGCAGGGCTCAGCTCAAATGTTCATACTTTCCTTCCCTATTGAAAAGTAGCTAGGGAGATTAACAACATAGGATTTCAACAGAAGTGTTTACTTATGTATTTAATGCAGTTTTCCTAGCAAATGTTCTATGTGAACAGTTATCAGTAACCTGATTTCCAAAAGATCCAGTGATATTTTACTTTGTTAATAGTTCCCTTGAAAGCAAAAGAAGGAATCTTTTGGGTTGCTCTTGTGCATTACCATTCCTTAGAATTTGCTGTGCTTATAGGGAGAGACTTTTCAGTGAAGTGTAATGATGTCAATTCAAATGCAATTTCAGCTGGAAATTTGTCTTGATTGAGAGTAGTTTCACTGGCAAATGGGGATTTTCTGTCTTTTCAATCCTTTTAGTGCTGAAGTTGTTTATAACACATGCACACTTTTTTTTTTTTTTTTTTTTTCCCCTGTGGGGGAAAGTTTACTTTCTCTGTCATTTGCTAAACTACAGAAATATTCGAGTCACTTTTTACTGAAGTTCAATGAAAAAGGATATTATTTTCTCCCCTGCCTTCTTACATACTGTGTTGGGCCTTATACAACTATGTTGATGGCTACTGTTTTATATTGTGCCCAATTTGCAAATCATTTTGTACCGAAGTTACTTTCTGCACAGAAAGCAAGAGATGAAGGATGAAGCTCTGTGTCCAGATTATTTCTTCTCAGAAGATGACACATTGTTCAGAAGGTTTTCAGGAAATGGACGGTAGAATGGAAGTGATTATGTTTTTCCTAGAAGGACTAACTTGCAGTCACAAGGCTAAGAAGTTAGGACTGGCTTGTAAGCTGGTGTAAATCACTGTAAATTCTCCTCAGTCAAGGCTGTGCTGAAGTAAGGATCATCCTTCTTATTGGGAGGCAGGATAATAATGAATTGCTACTTCAGATTGCACTATTTTAAAGAGATTTTAAAATATCAGCTGCATAAGGAGTTTAAACATTTACATTAACCAGTATCTTTCAAAAGTCACTATCAAGGTGATGTGCCAAACCAGACTATACCAAACCATTTATAAATTAACTTGAATACATAGTATGTGCCAGAACAAAACAAATTAATATAAGTCAGTACATTTTCACCTTGACATAATGCCACTGGAAAGAAATAAAACAAAGTTAATCTTAAAATGAATTCAACCCAGCCTACCAATTAATCAAGTGTAGCATCAAGTAGGCTTTTGGCCTCACACAGGGTGTCGTGTTTCTTACCTAATTCTAAAAATAAATGTCCAATCACATATCTTCAATATCCAACAAGTGGATTAAAGGCAGATCCTTGAATTTGGATCTAGATTTGAAGGCAGGTTTCAGTCTGGAAGAAAGCCCAAGGTACCTGAAGATTCTTTTTTGTACTATTTTTGCATCTTTCTACACTACTGTTGCAGTAACCTCAAATCTCTTCCTCTCCCCTTTCATTAACGGCTTCATTTCGCCCTCTCTGGCTGTGTAAAGGTTTAGAACTGGGCCCAGATTTCACTGTAAAAGCAAAAAATTTACCTTGTTTCCAAGTTCTCCACCTTCCAGGAACCTATCATTGGTCCTCAGTTTCTCTTCTATCCTGCTTCGTACTTCAACTCCCTTAAAGCAAAACCCTAACCCAGTTTCTTGTACCTTTCTGGTACACCTTCTGTCCCATGCTCTTTGATCCCTTTCTCCCCTTTCCTTCCAATTACCTAGAACTTCAGAAATCAGCTTGAACTAGTTACTACCTTGGGTGATAACTGAGTGTTGTCTCTGAAGGGGTACAGCATCAAGAGGAGGGAGTAAGGCCAGAGACACAGGAATCAAAAGGGGATCCTTAAGCCATCAAATCATAGTCATCCTTCATATAAAAGCAGTGAGCAGACTGCAAACTGGAAACGTGAGGAGCAAGTTCATTGTACATAAGAAAAAAAATGTCAGTATGAGAAAACTGCATTGATCCATAAAGGACTGAATTTGTCAGTGTTGAAGCATCTTCTCCTGAAGTAATGCCTTGACAATTTTTTACCAGTCAGGACCCTGTGACTTGCTACTCATTAACTCTTTCAGTTCCATAGCACCTCACTTTTCAATGTGCAGTAGAAGAGAGTATTTTTACAGGAATACTAAGTATTAACACTTACTGAAGATCAAGCAGTGACAAAATTTGAGCCTGTGCTCTTCAATATAGTGGGTAGATGTAGTATTTCATCATTAAGGTACAGGTACCACCTGTACCACCACATCTTACTTGCTTGTTTTCCTAGAGTAAGGAAAGATACTCGGTTTAAGAGCCTGATACCAGTATCAACAAGAGAAAAAAATTAAATAATTCATAAACTTATTCAAGTTCATCTTTTTGTTTTTATATTAATGCTAGGCCTTGAAGACTTGCCATCCTTATTCAGAATTTCATCTGCAGCTGCATTTTATGACAGAAATAAGAACATTACCTGTTTAAACCATAACTCTAAAATGACTAACATCAGTATTATCTAATGCCTTGAGGTTTTAATTTTTATAATTAAAACATCCAACCCTTCAAGTTTTTAATTTACCAAGCTATTTATAGGATGCTACCAAATTCAGAAGGCTTTCCAGTTGGCCATCTGAAGAAAATATACCTTATTTCTAAAGAGAACTGTAGGGAGGTAACATTATTTCTATAAGTATTGTCACCCCATGCAATATTTTGAATTAGTGTTTATATATCAAGACTCTAAAGAGGGCTTTGGCCGTTGACCTAAACTGGAAAGAAAAAATGCAGGCCTTCTGTGTGCATTCAAAAAGAACTAAAGTAAACCTAGAAATGGTTATTTTCTCTACCTAGTAATTATACAAACACATCTTTTATTTATAAGTGTTCTATCCTTGACTCCTTGGAGTGCTGCATAAATGCTCAGAACAAAAATGTTGGAAAGAGGCCAGATGGAAAAACCTAAAATGTTCATCAGAGGTAGAGAACACAAGACTGATACCCTCTAAACTAACATTGTTCTTCATTCAAAAACTGAATTTTCACTCAGGAGTATAGTTCTGCTTTATGAGCCTGCTTGGATTTTCAGTTTCTTTTACAACGAGCTGTCACATGTTCTAATACAAAATGCAAATTCTCAGGAGCAGGTTATATTGCAATGTTTATATCAACTTTTTCTGGATTAAAAGTAAACTGAATATAAGTAAATTAGGTTTCAGGGACAAATTATCCGAGGATTCCAGGTAAGAAATCGCCAGTCTTGGGAGTCCTTGTTTGGAGGCATAGGGATTGTTTGTTCTGAACTACCTGGGAATGAAGGTGAGAAAAAATTGAGAGGGATGGAGGCAACTTTCTCTGCCACAGTAGCAAACTTACATTTGGTGCTATGTAAATCTTCAGGGTCATTACATTAGGCTGTTCGTACATTTTTTTCCACAGCTGAAAGCTGACCTGGTGCTTCAATCACTGTGTAAGTCTTTTTCAAATAAGCTTCACATCTCAGTGATTTCTTCAGAGTAGTTTTTGTTATCAAACATTGGTGTGAGTGCCTCATAGACTGTTCTCAGGTCCATCCTTTAGAAAGAGGGGGTGAAACCAGGGAACAGTTTTCCCTGCTGCAGAGGTTTTGAACTCACTTGGGCAAATCTCTCAGTTTAGATTTTTCTAAGGAAATCATATCATGTAGGATCTACTTGCAGACAGTGACATAGATATTTCAGTCTAGATTTTTAAAGGTGACAGTTCTGCATTATATCACCAGCTTTTAAGAGTATTTGGCATGTTCTGCTCAGCACCATGTGCTCAGTATCATGCTCACTATCATCTTACTGTGCCTGAAGTTCTGAGCCCAGTAAGTACCACAAGCCAAAGGTCAGGAACCTCAGCCTGCCAGTAACCTATAGTATGGAATACAGCTTCAGCTAGGTGTAATCAAATGCAAGTGAAAATAGTGGAGAGGAAACATGTAGCCAATTCAGCTCAGTAATGCTTCCATCCTCTCAGCGTCTTGAACTATGAGTTGTGTTCCTCACAGCCACCATCCTAGCATCTAGATGAAAGATTCCCTTCCTATATTTAAAAACATCTAGTGGGAGGAATATCCAAAGGAAATGTGGGAAACATGAGCTCCTCCCTGATCACCTGACCTGAAACAGGTCCTTGAGCAAAGGTTGTCTAAGCAGGAAGCAGGTGCCTTTGCTTCCATGAGCTGCAGTTTCTTGCTTGGTGGAACCATTCCTTTTTCTGTAAATACTAAAGAGTGAAGGACAGGCTTATAGTTTCTCTGTAGAGCATTTCCCCAGGGAGCGGCAGCCCAAGCTCAACCCTCTGTGTCAATCATTAGATAATTACTTAGACAAAACAGAACTGCTCTGGGAAGATAAATTTAAGCTCTGGCTTAAAAACCTGAAAATCAGAGGGGATATATAGATAACAGGAGGGAATTGGAGCAGTAAAGCAGTCCTGCTAGGATATAAGGTGAATGTGCTGAAGCCAAGCCAAGTGTCATTGCTGAGAAGGTGGCCTTTCTAACTGCCCATCCTACACAACCAGCAAGAGTGCTGCTTGCCCTTCTGTGTTAGCAGGGAGACATCAGCATTCAGATCAGGGGAGCAATGAGCACTTGCATGTCACTATTGATAATGGTCTTGTGAACAACCAAACCAGCTGGACAAGAGGATGGACAACACAGGCACATCCCTGAATCTGGTTCTTAAAAGCAGATTTCAGTCAATGTTAGTGGGACTTAGATTTTAATGGCACAGATCTAGAAAGACAAAAGAAGCTGCCACTGATGTCCTTTGGATTAAGGTAACTGGATTTCTTAGAGAATTTAAGCTTTAACTGCTATTCCAGCTACAGCCAGGGTAGCTTTGTAAAAGCCTTGTTAGCCTGTTTTGCTTTTATTTTTTAGCAACATTATATGATTATTACTATTAAAAAGTTACTTCTCAGATGTTATTTTTAGGAAGGAGCAATAAAATAAAAAGGATAAAATTATTTTGGAGTTAAAAAATTACTATTAAGTTGCATTTAATTATAGTAATTATTAAAGATTTTGATTATAACATTCAAAGGATTAAATGACATAGGCTGTCATAATTTCTCACCGCAAATGTAGAATGTATTTTCCATCATCTTCTGTGTTAACTAGAACATCAAAGGGTTGGCTGTTATTTGGAGTTGTCTTAAAACATCCTAAATTCTATGTCCGCACCTCTTTTCTTTGAAATCTGTTAGTCACCTTTATCAAACTTCAGTATCCTAATAACCGTGTGACCTACTGTAAATTTTTAAGCATCAAGGGATGATTAAACACATCTTTCATTTGGCAATGTTGGTTTAAAATGATCTGTTCATAATGCTTTATTTACAAAAACGGAACTGAATTTATCAAAGAAGGTGAGGGTTTTTATGTACCCAAGAGGTTGTGTACAAAATTTTGTGTAGACTAAGATTACCTCCTGTATGATATGGTTAGTTAAATTAAACCTAATGAACTATGGGATAGCATTTGGAAATCCAGTTAGCAAGTTTTTTTCCCATCAGTAAGTTGCTCACAGTTAATTAAATCAGTTTTTCTTTTTTGCATTGTACATATCCTCAAATTATTTCTAAATATTACAGTGTCATTTTGCCATATTAGAGTTTGTGCATCATGTTCGGAGACTAACCTGTGTAAAGAGATGGTTATTCACTTAGTCCAAGTAGGATGTAAGTTTTGAAGAAATACTGCACTTGTGGGAGATACAGTTTCTCATAATTTTTCATATTAAATGTGAATTTAATATGTTGTATCAAAAAGATTTGCAAGCAATAGTAACAGTTTTGATGGATTTATCAGTGTTAATAAAGTAGAGGAAGGTCTGCAAACTTTTTTTTCCTATGTGCTTTGTTTTGTGTCCATCTCCATAGTTTTTAAGCAGTTCCAGAGTACTTTAACTGAGTTATCTACCATTTATAACATACACGTAGCTCTTGCTTTTTCAAATCCTCTGTCAGGAGAGGAAATTTTCTATTATTCCAAGTCTCTTTACATGATGTTGATCTGTGTGCTTGACCGTGTCTTCATGTCAGTCCACATCTTCAGATTAGACCTAAGAAATTTGCTTTCATATACAGAGAAGCTTTATCCTTTTTCTTTTTACATTTTATACACTTTTGCTTATTTTACGTTTTTAGAAAATGTATTTTGCCTGTGAAACTGAGTGATCTACTACAGCCCGGAACTGTTGAGTAATCTCATTATGAGCCATTGTTTAAACAGATTCATATAGAATGAAGGTTTAAAAAAATGCCCAAGGCTAGAACTGCACTGTACTGTGCACTTTGTGTATAGTTACCTTTATTACCACAGGAGATACAGATGCCTCCAGTGAAAATGGAGGCAGAATTGGATGGATTATTTTCCATATTAGCTAGGTTGCACAGGGCTGGATTAGTCTGATGCTTGTGTAGGTACTGAGCTGTCCTGGTGAAAACCTACTAATAAATCTCATAGGTACTCTTCACAAAAGCTAGAGAGTCAACTCTCAGGTTGGATGAAAAGTGTATACCCCCATTACTATTGCAACTTCTTTGATACAATAGATTACTGTGAAGTCTTTATTGATCTAGATAATGCAAAGTAAAAAGACTATGATATTGGCTAGCATGGGACTGGGTCTGATTAAATAAAGAGTTTCTGCAACATTTTCATCATGCTTCCATAAAATATAGGTCTATAATGATAAAACTTTTTAAAAAATCAATTCTAGTCCTTGATTTCTGCGCAAAACGATCCTCATAATGCTGTGATTCTAGTATTAACATTCAGTGCTGATTTTTGAAATATGCAGAATTCCAAGGCCAACACAAAAAACATGAGTGAAATGGTAAAACTGCCTGCTTTTCAACAATAGTTGCCATTAAAAATTTGAATATTTTTGCACAAAGCCCCTAGCTTGCCTAACTACTTATGGTAATTCTGTGTCCATATCAAGGGCTACAGTTTTGCATTTCTGCTTTCAAAATCAGATCTTCTGTATTGATTTATCATATGCAGAAAATAATATTTCTTTCGGGAAAAGCATAAAGATAAGATTTAGGGCTCACGTTATACTTTAAAAAGTCAGCAGAATAGTGGGCTGAAATAATCCAGTGACCTAAAATCCAAACAGAATGCTAAACACACACACACAAAAAAAAAAAAAAAAAAAAAAAAAAAAAAAGTAATAGAAACACCTTAATTTAAAAGAAATTAAACTAAACACTAGTTCTTTTAACCTCTTTAACAGCTCTAAAATCAGATTTCTATCCCTTTTCATAACCGTTCTGATCATAAAAAAGCAAAGAACACAAGAGGCTCCTAAACAAATTAATGAGTCAGTGTCTCCCTGTCATACTCAAGATCAAATTGAATTTCAGGCTTTTATGTCCCTAGCAATCTTGAAGTAAATCTTTGCATGTCTCAAAATAGAAATTGTGACAAAAGTTTCTGTCAAAGCCACATCCGTACAAGCAGGCACAGCTTTGCCAATAGAACTGGCATGTTATTCATGACACATGAATCAGTACCTGATTTATGCCTGTAACTCAGCTGAAGTTTGGCTTTTCAGCCCATATCCAAGACTTATATTAAAAACAAAAGTGTAAATAAGCTTAATGATATACAGCTGCATAGAATCATGGAGCCATATAGGTTGGAAAAGACCTTTAAGATCATCAAGTCCAGCCATTTATCTAGCACTGCCAAGTCTATCATTAAACCATGTCCCTCAGTACCACATCTACACATCTTTTAAATACCTCCAGGGATGGTGATGCTGCCACTGGTAAAGCCTGGTCCAATGCTTGATAACTCTTCTGGTGAAGAATTTTTTCCTAAGATCTTTTCTGTTTACCAACCAGCATTTGGGGTTTTCTGAATTACTTAGTGTTGAACTTAAAAAAATGCTATGAAGAAATCAAGGCTGTGAAGATAGTAGAAGAAAGGAAAATGGACAGATGGTCTATTAAATCTAGATTGTTTTAATTTTCTTTCAGTGTTCCAAAAAAAAAGATTAAGAATTCAAGAGTCAGACATCAGTGGAGGCAATAATTCTTTACTTTTTACTTTTGTTGTAATGTACATAGTATCACTATTTTTCTCTCAAGCAGAAAACAGTATTTTTAAGTATGTTGTGAAGCCAGATTTTAATGCAAGCCTTGCCATTGCAAAAAAAGTTTGGATATATCAAAAGGGTTTACTCCATGGTACAGGTTATTTTAAGATTTTTCTTAAAATGCGGAGTTATTACTGATAATGTCTATCTTTGTTTTGTATTTCAATGTTAATGCTCTCTTAAGAATGGAAATAAATTTTAAAAAACCCACAAAACATCTCTGTCATAAGCCCTCTGCTCCTTTCTATAACTCCACACTTTAAGGAATTTGGTTTTCTGAATTTGAACACATTTTGTTTTGCTTATGAGTCATATTTCTTATGCTCAGTAAAACACAACACACAAACTCACGTTAGAGTTCCCTAAAAGTTTCTAGGTTGCAAATAGCAGAATTACTTCAGTGCTATACAAGCAAGTAACTAATCTGCCCAAAACTTCAAGACCAGCTCACTTGATACCTTTTCATGCTGCAGAAACACACTACAGTTGCTTACCAGATGCAAGCGTGGTACCATGCCAAGCTATGTTGACCTACATTCTTGTGTAGAATTCATCCAGGTAGACCTAAAACAGCTGGGGTTTATGCAGTTAAAACATACAAGTGCATTTAGAAATATAAGAAAACTTAACTCCCATCTTGACCTAAGCATTTGCACGGGATTGAAATTCATAGCCTATAGCCTGGTAACTGTCACATGGATGTATAAAAATCAGTGATTCCTTTTGAGCATGAATAATTTTTCTCTTTCCTTTTAAAACACCAGAACACAAAAGGGATGGAGACAATCTGTATGCATTTGCCTAATGCTCTGGTTCTGGTCATGCAAAGAATAAGGTTTGGACACCCAGGCTCAAGGGTTTTCTCATCCTTTATTTCTGGCTTGAGAAAGAAACAGGAGTTCCTTTCGCACAATAGAATGCAGTGTTTCTAAAGCTAAAGAATGAGTGAATGCTAGGAATGTCCATCTTTTGACACATTATCCTATATCCTCTGTTACTAAGTACAGTGAACTCCAAACCAAATGTACTTCCCTGAAAATTCATTTTTTTTCCTCTCTCATTGACTGGTGATAGCTGATTGGTAATTTGATAAACATGTGAACTTTTTAATAAATCTGGCACATTAAAAGGTTTTTTAGAAACTGAAGGGGTGATACAATCATAGTTGTAATATTACATTTCTCTGCAGTAAATGGTTCATGTCTTCCACTTTAATCTGTGCAGAAAATTTATGTCAGTTTAAGTGAACAGCTCATTTGTAGCTGAAAGTAAAATAAAGCTGAAATAATGGCTAGTAAATTGTAATAGTCACTTACAGAAAGTAAGACAGACTTTTCTAAGTGGAAAATATTTTGTTCCAGTAATATTCAGAAGGTTCAGCACCATGAGGTTAACTGCTTTACCAGGAGCTACAGCAGGATCGAACCAGCTCTGTAAATTGGATCACTGGCAGAGTGATAAAGATGTATGATATAAATATAGATTTGGGCATCTTCTAGTATTCACTATTTATGGTTAACAAACTCATCTTGGAGTCTTTCAGCATTTTGTAGAACCTTAGCAGAAGAATGCAGGAAAAACTGCAGTGGGAATGAGTGATAAAATGTAATTTATTTGATTACAATGGATCTGAAGATCACTAGGAGCTTATGTCCAGGGTATTTACCCTTGGATTTCTAACTTAAAGTGTTGTTCTGAAAACTCTGATGTAAAAGCTACACCGAGGCTGCAGTTGTAGGTACTCATAAAAATACACACGTCTCTGTGGACATCTAACAGTGTTAAAACAATTCTGTAAGAAATGAGTAGCCAGGTATATTGTTGATCACTAATCCACTATTAGTTCTTTTTTCTCTCCCATAGGTCATCAAATTTATTCCCCATTCTGTCTTACTGCTTTATAATCATTAATCAGGTGTAAATTCCTGGAAAATATAGTCCCATCAGACTACAGCAAAAATCTGTTGATGCCAGTGGATCAGAATTTTGTACTGAGGCACATGCAGAGCCGTGTTTTAGCCTGGGAAAGAATACAGAGTTGGACTATAGAACAAAACCATCCATTGGATGACTTACATGTTTCCTCACACCCTGGAAGACAACAATACTCCATGAATCAAATAAACGATGAATTAAAATTAACAAACATGGCACTTATTAGTACCACAAAAAATACATTAAAAACCACCACTTTTCTATTAATAAAAGCACTAAGCTACTTAAAGTTGCACACTCATGTCAAACACCTGGTCTAATAATCTAATTTAGTCCTACTCCTCAAAATATTATTTTTGTCCACTTCCGTCTTGAGTGTAATAATTCAGTACCTGATAGCTGTGGGTATCAGTTTTGAATATGAACCAATGGATCTTTTTCAGATTGGACCTAAAACTTGAAGGATGAGATTTTCCTGTGGTGAATTAGCAACATTACAAGTTTGGATAATGGGGTCAAATGTTGATTGGGAATTCACAGATACACTCAGGATTATTAGAGTAAACTCTTTTTCTTACTGAAACTGTCAAAGGCATGCACAAGAGAGGGCAATCTGAAAATTGCAGAAAGACTTCGGGTTTTCTTCAATGTTTGCCTAAACTGGAATTAATCAGCAAAACAAATTTATGATTTTTCAAACTGAACAATCAGTATGTTGTGGGTAGTTGGTAGTGGAAATATACTGTCTACCTATCTTGCCCCATTGCCTAGCTGGCCCAAAAACCTCATGAGCTGAACACCGTGGTAAGCCATCAGCTTTCCAGCCTCAGACCTGCCATACGCTTCACTTGCAAAATGCTTCCAACTGCTTGCTGAAGCCTACAGATACGCATGCAGGCATGTGGCATCCCACCAGGCTCTGACTCTGGCTGCCACCACAATCGTAGCATAATCCATGACACAGCAAATCTGATCTTTCAGAAGGTGTCAAGATGGCCCTCAAAATGCACTGAAATCACTGAGACTATTGTAGCCAACAAATCCCAGCTGTGGCATTTTCTAAGGTATTCCAAATTACAGATGAGGATTTTTCTATGTTATTTCTACTTTTTCCTCCATCAGTAAGCAGATGTTTTCAGACTATCAGGAAAATATTTTAGGTATTTAAAAGTGCATCATGTCTCACAGAAATAAACTATCAGTTTATTCATATTAGCCTTTTAATTGGAAGGCTAATATGCGTCTGGCCTCTTTTGAAGTAAAGAAAGAATGCAGTTACTATTCCCATGTATAAATTTGCAAAGTATACAGACTATCACTCCAAATAAAAACAATTCCATGTTTGTTTAAAATATGCAAACAACAAAAATTTCCATGGCAACTGTTTTCGAAAGCACATGCACAATTCCTTAATGAATATTGAAGATGGGAGTATTCAGGAATAAAACTGACTTTAAATCATTCTCCTAATGACAAAGCAAAGTTTAAAGAAACTTTGGAACAGCTGGAGGTTATCTCCAATCAACCTTATCTCTCGAAAAGTGATTAAATCTCTGACATAAACTCTCAAATATCCTTGAAAATGTAGAGTTGGATACACACCAAAACTACATAAAAACCCGTACTGCTTATTTTCAGACATTTAATATACATTGACTTCAGCTAATAATTACATTCTACTTGTGTATTTCTGACTTCTTGCACTAATGAAGTTTATCATCACAAGAAGGGCTGAGCAAGGAATTGATTCCTTTTAGGTTAGTAGCCAAACTGCAAAATATTTATATTACAATAATTAAAAGTTTCGCTGATTTTGAGTGAGGTTCATACCATTTGTAGCTGATTATTTTTTTTTAAAGGGAAAGTTTTGCAATGAAAAGTGAAAGTATTTTTCATATGTTTCACAGGCAGCTATTTTCAAACATCTCATTTTTACTTTATCTTTAAAAGACAACTTTTGATTTTAAATAATCCAAAATCAGAGAGCTTCAGAAGTAATTAAAATAAAATATTTGGGGTGAATAGTATCATTAAAAGTTAGGTATAGTCAACGGATTATATCAGTTGATTGTATATAATCAATAGACTGTAGATTCTGAAATATTTTGCTCAACTTCACTCACAACCTACCTGAGGGAAAATTAAAGAAATAAAATTCCTGCTTTATAGATGGAGAAATGATATACAAAATAGATGGGTGTGTTCCAAATTTGTTTTGGAACAGCCCCCACACACTCCAAAAAATCCCAAAGCAACAGCAAAACCAAAACAAAACCAAAAGACCCAAACACAAAACAAAAAGAAAACAAAACAAAACAAAAAACACTAACATTTATGATACTGGATCTGGACTTGTCAAATCAGAGTTGGAGGGAATATCAGTGCATACAGACTGCACTGAGAAACTGACAATTTTTTTTCCTCTCTTACCCGTTATGAAAAGTTCCAGGTCAGTTTCTTCAGCAGAGTACCTACTCCTTTCAAGTGTGGCAGCTGGGAAAAAGATCAATTGTTCAAAGGCACTCCCCTCCCCTTACATTTCATCTTAACTCATTTATCCAGTGAGCAAAAAGCTTTTATGCATGGTGATCAAGCGTTTGCTGCATAAGGAGAGCAGTGCAAACTGAAGTCAGACTTGTCTGTCCCAGCTGTAATGGTGTGCAAACATCCTCCATCCTCTTCAGGCTGATGTAGCAACAGCCTCTAATGGTGCATTATTGTGCTCTTATTGCAATTATTCACCTAACATTTTAAAAAACACATGCAAGAGCCTCATTAAGATTTCCTTTATTTGTATCAGCAGTTATTGACTCTGTTCCTCTTTATGATGATGTAAATCACTTTTCTGAAGGACACTACATTAGTGTAAAACAGCATGGAGAGGAAAATCAGAGTTGCTCCATTTCTGGGAAATGAACAATATTATTTCTCTCTAAATGAGTAGGAAAGCTTTTACATATTGATTCAAAATTCTATAAGTCTCACCTTTCAGTATTACTATAGATATAAAGATAGGAAGGCAATACAGTCCTAATCTATGAGGAATAGATGTAGAACTGCTCAGCAAAGACAGGCAACACCCACAAGCAATCCTTTTCTTCAGGGCATTATGTTTTTGCTCCTTTTGACCTGAGAAACACCTGCCAGAGAGATGCTGAAGTCCCAAACAGATAAATCATGCATGTGCAAAAGACTTCATCATGTGTATGTAAAACACATGAGTCCAACTCAACCTGTACCCATGATATATAGGTTTGTTTATTTGGACCTTATGTGCAGAGGAAGATAGTTGCTACATTTCAGGATTGATGAACAGCTGGAAAAGCAGCAGGTTGCCACAGACATATGGGGAAAGAACTATTTAATATGTTTTCTGAGTAACATAAGGGTTCAGCCCCAGTGTAGTGTTAGATGGGAAGTTTCAACTTTTGGATCACTGTAACAGAATGGGAGTCAGGACTGAGTACTTGTCCCTTGGGCACATGCCTTTAAATGTTACTGTCCACTTCATCAGCAACTTTGAACTATTTTCAGTAACCTCATCTGGGCTATTCACGTGAATACCGTGAGCATGCTATTGGCCTGACTTGATTAGTTTGCACCTTCAAGGTAATTAGCTCCTTATGTTCCTTTGCTAGAGGCAATCTATGTTATATTCCAGGCAGCTACACAGTTGTCTTCCCTTCTGTCCATACCTACCCTACTCAGGAAGGTAAATTTTGCTCTAGAATTATTGCCGCTCTGCTCTGTAGAGAAATAGGTTAATGAAAGTATACTTTTAGGGGAGAAAAACACAAGGGATCTGAAATAAAACTAAGAACAGCTGTGAGTCTGTTTGCTTGTGCTTTGTATTTTTGAGGTTCTCCTTCTCTGAGGTCTGCTTCTCATTTAAATTCTTTATTTTCAAGGACTCCTGTTTTCATTGTTAATGGCTGAGAAACAATATAAAAATATAGGTCAGTAAATATTAGGACTCAATTTTAGAACCCAAGAATTCAGTAAGTTAGGATCTTGCTTCTGGTTGGGTTTAGACTTTGATAAAAAATTACAAATTCTCTTACATAGCTGTATGTTTATTCTATTATACTCTCTAAAAAAGACTCTCACTTTATATCATTCCAGATATGGAATGATATAATTTAATGCTGAGACTATTTAAAATAGTTGTTGTACTATGATTGCTGTGGCACAGAGACAGAAAACTCTTGTTGCAATACAAATTGCTGGAGGAGGGCAAGTTCATTTTGCTTTCAGGGTAAACAGGATGGGTAAGTCACCTGTAGATGCATAAAGGAAGCATTAGAGCTATTACAACAGTCACTGGATTAGAATTTCTGAAAAATTACATTAAGAAACAAATTAGGGATATCTTCTAAAATGTTCTGATTTAATAAGATAAGATATCTCAAAGTGAGGTCATTCTCACTGGGAATGGTAATACCAGTACATTAAAGGGAAGGTCATTTTTACATAATATTAATCATATAAATCCCTCAAATATGACTGTTACAGTGAGGCATTTTATAGATCTTAACATTGTATGACCTTTATTTGTATTAGCATTATAACTAAAAATCCATTAATATATGAGAGAATAAAAAGGTCATCTTCTATCCACTTATTTTATTATTTTAAGGGGTTTGGGATTTTACCACATATTGCATGACATAGACTCGATGTAAAACATGTATTACATGTAAAACAGGTCTCACAGGATATTTTCTTCATGTAATTGCATTTTATAGTACAATCAGGTTAAAAAAAAATAATTTCTAAATTTTGGGTTGGGATGAAAGTATTTCTCAAGGAATAATACTCAGTTCTCTGCTTGATTGTTATCCTACATTATGCCAGATGAGCATAATGCATCCACTCCTAGAAACTGTTTTGAAAAGATCTTACATCCTTGCAGTAATATTTCTCTGTTTTTTATTATGGAGACTGTTACAAAAACAGTGTAAAAGCCCAACCGTTTTATACAGAATGATTGCAGAGATTTTCTTATTTTTCCCCTTAAGATTACTTTGTTGACATGACTAAATAACTGTAGATGTTCTTCAAAATGCTGTAAAAAGATGGAGAGGGCAGAAACAATTTTAAACTATAGTTTCATACAAATTTTCTAATATTTTTTTGGAGTATATCTCTGTAGATTTTTCATAGGGAACAGAAAGTCCAGAACACCATAAAATGTTTTGACAGTAGATTTTGAAATGAGACTTCTTCTAGGAAAATTGCTGAAGACACACATCTAAACATCGGTGCAGATCAAGTCTAATTTACTGCATGTTTTTCACTGTGTTTTTCATGCACATAACAAAATCTTTTTTTGTCTTGAGTGAAAAAATGGTGTAACTGCACAGTGCAGATCTCTTTTTTTTTTTTTTTTTTTCTTTTTTTTTCTTTTTTTTGTATTTTCCCTTAGTAGTATAATCTCTGATCTCTAAATAACCGTCATTGTTGAGATGTATGCCCTGCAGAGTGCCAGGCAGCAAGCAAAAAACATGAGAACTATTCTTTAGTGGAGCAACCGGGACATAGATATGGGGTCAATAGATTTCCAACATTTCACACTGTCTGGGAATCTTGCCCTCAATTCCTAGTCCTCTGGGGATTCATAATATCAAACTGAAAAAAAACCAAACCAACAGACAAATGTGACAAGTATCCTTAAATCCTAGGGGAAATCAAGGATTACAGTAAGGTACCCCAGTTTACTATATGTCTCAGTTAATAGTCTTGGAAGCTCACAGGAAAAAGTCATGGTGGATTTTAAGATGCTTTTATCAAAGGGAAATTCTCTTCCCATAGCAAGACATATTGGTTTAGATTGGCTTAGGTGGATTTTCTTCAGATGTAAGCACTTTTTCTACTGTTTTCAGTTTTCACCCTTTGTGTTCTTGAAGTCTCATTCCATTCCTTGTCTTCCTATTTCTTCCTATACCCGATGTTGTCTCTTTCCTCATAATAACTGAGGTGAACTAGAAGGGTGAGTCAGAGTAGGCGTCATGACAAGGCTCTGAATGCACAACCAGGAGAGCACTGCTTCTCAAATAGGGTTCAAAGAGTTGGATGTGTCTCATGCCTGATAAAATGTGAAAAGCTGTAGCAAAAACTTATTACATTATTTCATTATTAGGCATCATTCCAGATGACCACCATATATTTCTTTCTCCCCAAAATAATCAGCACAACATTCTGCTGTAAATACAGGAGATAAATTGGTGGTTCTATCTATTTTCCCTCATAGCAGAGCAAATAATAAGGTCTAAGGCTTTTCCACCACTGTTCCATTATGGGAACAATAGCAAGATGAGCCTTCTGACTTCTAAGGTCATAAATCACCTAAATAGGAAACAATACCCATGTTTTTCCTAATTTATCATATTGTCATTTATTATACATACCCTTTCATCTAAACTCTCCTAGCACTATATCTTCTGCATCTTCATAAGGCAGCTCTCTCCATCGCTGTTATGGATCTTGCATTTTTGCATTTACTCTTGGCTCTTTTCACATCCACTTCCCCAATTTTGTCATTCCCACCACCCCCTCCCACCTCCTGTCTACTGCTTCAGTGCTTCCTTTCTGCTGGTCCCACCTCCATATTCAGGTTGAATAATATCTTACAATACTTTCAGATACTAAAATCATGTGCTGGAATGGATTTCTTAGCCAATGACAAATTCAGCCTGCCTTGCCCCACCTAGCTTTTAGGGCAGTATTAAATTCTTAGCAACTGATGCAGATCATCTGCCACAAACTGAGTTTCTTGTCTCTGCTCTTTGTAGCTTTGTTTTCTTCTACAGATCCTTTCTCTTTTTGGCCACTTTAAAATTTACTTAAATCATTCATTTAACTTCTGATTGTGTAAACATCTGAAAATTTAAATATAAAAGGTTTCAAAGTGATTGCTTCATTTCATTTCAGGTTACCGATAAACCAATCTGCTCAATTTCTTATTGGAATGTTTCCAGAAAAATGCAAAATGATTTTCTAGTGAATGCTCAGCCATCTATTTTTGATTCTTAAAACAACCTATATCGGGTCAGCATTCATTCTTTATATTGATAAAAAGTTCTGATTAAAATCTGATATATGATACAAATGAATAACTTCATAAATTATCTTGAATCTCAAAAGAGGCCTGTAAACTGGAACACTGAGGAAATCAATAGTTTTTATATTTGTCAAGTTTTTTACTAAGGAATAATAGAAATACCTTGAAATCTTCAACTTTTTGCATTGTTATGTTCATTTCTATAGACAAAATGAAATCATGGAAAAAATAAAATTAAAATATCTGACTCTGTGTGTAAAAATAAGTAACATAAACCTTCATTTAAAAAAAAAACTTTCGAAAAATGAAGATATTAATCTGACTTTTGGAAATACTTTATAAATGGTAATTTTTACACTATGTTATCTAAAATCTGTATGTCTTCTACCCAACTAGAAATCATTAAAAATCATTGAAGTAGTTCAGTATCAAAATGCCATTTTTAAAAGTCATATAGGTTTTCTATTGTACGTTGTATATTGAGAGCAAATGTTTTCAGGTTTTATTGTTTGTTTGTTCTAATGTAGGGAAAAAAATGCATAAACACCTCAGAACTAGGACAAATATGGGTCTATAAATAGCAATCAGTCTCAGTGAAGCACAGCAACTTAATCTCCATTTGAAGCTATTCTGAGCACAAAGTTAGGCTGAAGGACATGAAACTTGTTTTGGTTCTCACTGTCTTCCCATCACTGTTGTCACTCCAAACATTCCCCTGTTCTCTACTTGTCTTATACTCCTCTAATCCCTCAAATTTATCTCTATGTTTTTCTCATTCTTGACATCTCAAGATCCTACTTTCTTTCCTCTGATGCTCAACAGAGTAGCTTTCCCCTTGAATTTTCATCCCTCTCATCTTCTGAGAACAAGATCTGCTGTCCTTAGGCTCCTTGAAAGAAGCACAGAGAAAGCACTTTCTTAAAGGGTAAGAAAGTATTTTAAACTTACTGAATCTTTATGACTAAAATGAAATTCCTTTAGCTAGAAGGACTACTGCTATGCTTTCCTAATGCTGCTAAACCAGGAAAATCTTCTTTATGGCATATAGAAAAAAACACACAGGGGTATAAATTAATATAGCACACAGGATATAGGAATATGATATATACAATAAGGTAGAACTTAGGAGCATAAATAAAACTCGTATTTGGAGCTGTTAGGTAAACATGTTGCCCTTGATCAATATAACTCTCATCTGAAGCTTCAGTCTGCTGCAGTCCTCTGGGGTTAAGTCACATCGTTCATCAGACAAGCTATGGCAAAGAGCAAAAAGAAAAGGGGCTTCCTCAGATTTTCTTTTTGTGTCATTCCAAACAATCTTCCTTAAAAGGTAGCAGAGTTTATTCCCAAAATAAAATTGGCAAGAGTGCTCAGCTTAGACCTCATGAACACTCTGATATCTCTCAGAGCTTAATACCCCCTAGAATATGATTTAAGCCTTCTCTGTGAGGCAATTGGACTTAGGATGTCTGAGCCAGTCTCCGGGGAATTTAGGATGATGCATTATTATTTTCCACAGTCACCTACACAGCGCCCTGAGGAAAGATGCTGATATGTCTAATGTCATACAGGAAGGCAGTGTTAGAACTAGGATTCAAATTGTTTCCTAGTCCTATTTCTGATCCCTTTGGGCACAGAAGGCTGTCAGTCTCAAAGGCTGTGACTCAAAGTGGCCAGAACTCCACCAGTTGCTCAGCAAGAAATTGCCGTATGCATCCTGTCAGAGGCAGATAAGGAGCTGAGCAGTCCTAATGGGATCAATGGTAGCCCACAGCTGTATGATGCTGGTTGCTGGATGAAGTGGCATGGAAAGACAGGGAGCAGGGGTGGGTTTCTCAGTATTTTGTAAAACCTGGCTGGAGACAATGTCTATGCTGCACCTTGAACTGATGTTCCTTTCTGAGTTTTTCTTCCAAGTCTGAGCACATTGAATACTTCAGTATGCAACTGGACATGACGAGACAGGCTGTCTGCAGGTTGTCCTTCAGGCAGAGCGCGGGCGATCTATGGAGCATGCAAGGATTTGGGACACTGCTACACTCACTGATCCAGTGAAGTGCAGACATAACTAACACAGCAGAAAAACAGCATAGATTTCTTTACTGTGCCTTTGTTCAAGGGAGAAAATTTGTGCTTGCTTCCTGTCACATGCACCTAGATACCAAACTTATCTTCATCATAGATAAGACCTTGAGTACAAGATCAGCAGGGTTTGTTAGCTTGGAGTCCATGCTACTACACAGAGGGAATAAAAAGAATTATGAAAACAGGACAGCATTATCCTTCTCAGGAAGCCACTCCTCCATCTCAGCCTGCTACCCTCTGTACTGTTGTTTCATGGTTTGCTGCTTTTTTAATGGCACCTCCTTTAGGATTCAGTGCTGCTAGGAAGCTGGTGGTACAAGAAAGCAGACCTGTGGGAGGCAACAGCACCAAGAATCAGAAAACTGGAAAGGAACAAGAATTTCACAGAAGCAGTTGCAGTGTTGGACAGGGAGGAAAAAAGAACTCGTCAACTACAAGGTACTGAAGAGAAATATTTGGAAGACAGTAAGCTAGAACACGCTGACTGATTCAGATCTGAAGAAAATACATTAATTTATAACAGGGAATAAACTTACCTCTTGCATCTTCTTCATTTAAAATCCAGGATAGATACCACTCTGCCCTGATCAAAGTAGACTTCTTGTACCCACACTCTTGCAGCCGCTCACCCAGAACTCTTTGTGGGGAGGAAAAATGGGGTGAGAAGCAAAACATTTCTCACCAGTATAAATGTTAATGTTACCATATCTTAATAAAATATTCCATAATTTTCAAAGCCTTAAGTATTGTTTTATTGGTAGTAGATTTTGACAGATTTTTTTCTTCTATGTATATGTTCTTCAGCTTTATGGGATTTTACTTACAGGAAACAGACTCTAATTTGTATGCTGCTTCTGAAGCATGACCTTGGCATCTCTTGTGTATTGATTAAGACAGCAGAGATACCTGAGTGTTTGAGCTCTAGTAGGTCATTTCAGTATTGTGCCCATTTTAAACAGCTTAAATTTGATTTTTATACAAATATCACATCACTAGATAGTTTCTTTGTCTGTCAGTTCAGTTTAACCACGCAGGACAGTTTGCAATTAGCTCATACGCTGTTCTGGAGCTCTAAAAGCACAGCTGGCATATGCAAACAACTTTTCTCTCTATCCCTGCCTTTGCCTATTCTGTCTGCCAAAACAGCTCTGCACACAGATATCATGTTCTCTTTGCTACTTTCTCCTCCCTGTCCCTCTGAAGATCTACTGGTCTATGAAGGGGAGCTATGACTTTGCCGCCTTTGTTGTGCTCTGTGGCGAACACAACCTGCACTGCACATGAAATATAAAAGCCCATTAACTTCTCTTTCTGAAACTGTTTGATATGACTCTTTTTCTTTTCTAAGGACAGAATTCTACACTATTCCAGTGAAGGACTGTACCTTGTGGCTGCAATCAAACCCTTCAGGCATTTCTACCATGTAGTTCCTTTACTTTTAAGTTTTATTTTTCCTGTTAAGAAATACCGTGTTATACTGCCAGTGACAGAATTTGTTTCTGTTTTGGTAGTCATCCTGAATTTTGGAAGGAAAGGGTTTTACATTACCAGAAACATCTGTTGGATTTACCAAGTTGTCTTTGTCCTTCTTAGAGACATTATTGTAGGGATTCTGGGGTGGGCACAGAGTTTCCCTCTGGCCGCATGTGGTGGTGTATGGCAAGATGAATGATAATCTGCAGTCAGGGAGCAGGATGAGAACAGCTGTCCTTGATGTCCTTGTGTTATTTGAAGGGGAGGTGACCAAGTTGGGCCATTGTTTTAGTGTGTTATAAGCCTGTGAAAGAGAAAGTTGAGAAGAGGAATGGGGAAGAAACCTTCTTGTATGTGCCACTGCCCTTCAACTGTACCAATATACAAGAGCATCCTGAAAGAACACTAGTCTTGTGACCAGCCTTCCAGATTTTAGTGGGGCTACGGATGCTCAAAATTAAGCGTGCCCTTAGGAGCTTGTCTTCATGTAGTAATGCTAAGAAGCTGCATCTCTCATTGCCTGCTGGCATTCATCTCTTTCTCACTCTGTGTGCCTCCTGATAGAGCAGAAAAATGCTTTCTGTGAAGCAGTGATGTAATTCAGTCTCATAAAAGAACAGCCCTTGAGAAAACAGCCGCAACGATTTTACATCACACAGAAGTGATGTATAACAACCTCATCACTCAACATTTTAACTTTCATTTACACCACACTGTTGCAGCAACAGTGAGGAATTTAAGCTTTAAAATTAAACTAAAAAGATGCTATATCACGTCATTGAAGCTGTGACTAAGTTATTGCTAAAATCATGGGGGTTTTATTCTGTCTTTTGAAAATACATGATGTAAAAAGGAATGAACAGTGGGTTAATAAAGAAATAGAGAAAGCACCAACAAAGAGAACAGAAGGATTATGTAGAGGAACTTGAAGCACCCCCTGAAATGGCCATGCATCTAAGATATTGATCTTTAGCAGACAGTGTGGGCTGACCCTGTTCACTGGGTGAAGCTGAAATGGAAAATTGAACTGCAACTTCAGGATCACAGGGACAGCCAAAGGCTATCCACCACGCAGGAACTGCCAATGCATATTCCTGTGCTGCCCTAGCCTAACCATGGCTAGCTGCCTTCAGGCACCTCCATAGGGTCTTTACACTGCTGCAAAAGCCTCCTTCAGGAGGGTGTCTTCATGAGGATTTTTCTGAAAAAAATTGTGCCTTTTGATTCCATCTGTATGTTGTGTAGAATAGTGGAAGGAAATAAAACGTTTTGGACATTGAATATATTTTTTTCCAGTTTATAAAGAGCGTGTATATCTGACTGTGAACTATACTGAATTCCAGCAGACTTCAGCCAAAAGATCACAAGATAAGGCAGGATAAAGGCTTGGACTTCAGATTTTCTTTCACATCCTGTGCTGATCACCTCACTGGTCACAAATTAGGATGATATCAAACCATTCAGCAGTGCTTTTCATAAAGCTACATGATAGCTCAGATGCAGGTCTGATTTTATTTTCATCAGGTTAAATGTTTTTTTAAGTATTTTCCAATATCAGTCTTATTTGCTAATTAAAGGGAGAGGATTCTGTCAAATCAACTCAGAAGAATAAAATTGAAATCATATATGTCCTAGCTATAGGCTATCCATTCACTGAAATAACACATAGACATTATATAGGGACAACCATACCGATAAAGAAAAGAGAAATATGTGGTATCTGGTGTTAAACACATGTTGCCAGAGTTCCTGGCTTTTAGCATTGCAGACTGTTGGCAGTTTATCCCTTTGTGCGTCAGAAGGACTTGCATTTTTATAAACTGAAACCTCACGGACTCACATACATACACACTTCCTTTTTTTTCTCTCTTCCTATTTATACCCCTCAGATTCTTTGAAGTAAAAGGTCTGATCTTTTATTGTATCAAGCATGAATGTATCTCCTATATTTAGCACTTTGAAAAAAACTACTTGCACAGGTGCATCCAACACCACTCTGGCTTCTAGCTCTTGTTATCTATCCTACTTTTCTCCTAAATTATATGGCATTGTGTTTCCCAGAGTCATTTGAATGTTGTCTGTTTCTTATTTTGTTCTTATTTCAAGTTAATTTCAGGAGTTTCTTTGACCTTATAAATGTGTTAATGCTTCCTACATATCCTGATTAGAGTCATTTGGTTTTCATGTTCTAATGTACTGAGTCTCTAGAGCCCTGCACTTCATGTAATCCTTTATGAGTGTCCATTGCAGATGCAGAATTACTATCAAATCAAAATAATGTCTGTGAATATTTGCACTGAGCGCTATACACCCATGAACTGAACTTTAATGATTCACATCTCCCCAGCATATGGAGGCAAAATGGGGACAATCTCTGAACTTCTTGTAAAAAAAAATTCTAAGCTCTTTGAAGTCTTATAAAAGGTATTTATAGACCAGAGCTCAGTTCCTGTCAGTCACAAGTATAAAAGGAAAGTGACTGTATGTGTGTGATGTGTGTGTGCATGTGCATCTGAAAATAAATATTTATTTAATAGTTCCTAATTTCTCAGCAATATTGATTGCTGAGATATTGATTATCCATTAGGATTACCTGTCACACAGAGAATATTCATTACTTTGCAAAGATGCACAGACCTTCTTAAAATAGCTGAAACTAGTTTGTATTGCTTCATCAATTAACATAAAGAACTCAGGACTGTAGTTTCATTATGATACAGATATGATTTCAGAATATACATTACTCAGAATGGAAATAGTTGAACATAGTAATTATTCTCAAAAACAAAAAAAAAAAGTTCAATAAATATTTCTGTTCTGGGGGAAAAGCCAAATGCTATAGTCACATTATAGAGTGAGGAAAAACATTTCCTATTTCTATTGTAACTAGAGGTTAAACAGCAGCTACTGAAGTCAAATGAATTCAAGCTACCATCTGTAGATACCTTGCATCCAAGAGCATGCAAATTGCTCTGGATTATTACTACTGTTGTTTTTTTATTTTTCTTGGCACAAAGAGAGAAATTCAATAAGAATGGAAGATAACTATCATTATGTAAGAAGAGTAAAGAAGCCAACTTGGGAAATACTAACCAACAGGAAAACCAATGCAACAGTGATACAGACCTCAATTATACAATTAAACAAGGATAATGGAATGAAAGACAATCAGAAAGATAGAAGGAAAATTCTTTCCTTCAAACACAGTTTCCTTTTTAAGAAGACAATTTCTGTTGATACACTTTGTTCTTATGATTAACATAGTCTAAGACAATGTCTTAGTATTGTTAATTATTTGAAAAATGTGGGAATAAAAATTTACTATAAAATCAAGAGGGTTAAGTACTAGTTAGATCACACATCTCAAATAAACATGTAGAAGGAAACCTCTGCTATTCTGAAGAGGCCAGCCTCATTTTATTTTAACTAATATATAGTGACAAAAATATAAAACAAGGTTTTCAGTTGAAACCGAACTTAATAAATAATGAAATAAATAGTAACTCCTATAGAAAGTGCAGTGGAAAATCTAAATATGGTTCTGAGAGGCAGAGACCTGTATCAAGCAATAAAGTCCTTCCATTGCTTGAGTCTGTAGCGGTGATAGAGTTCTCCAGTGATCCCATGTCTGTTCGATGACTATATGAAGACTATTGATACAAAACAGTACAGTGAAATTTCATAAAGTGTTAAACCAGTGAAAAGCAGAATATACATTAAAAGACTTGAGAAGCCCAACATGGGGCTCGACTGTGGCTATATTTAGAGCTCCGGTAGATTGTCTGAATAGTTTGAATTCCTGCTTGTTTAGAGAGTAAAACAGACAGCTTGCATCATGTCGTTCCTACATAATATTGTGTATAGTATTTTTGGAGAGTTTTATATGAAGTTAGTTGATGTAGTGGTGTTTAACTGGTTAAGTGCGTCGTTCTTTTGTTTTCAGATTGCTTTATTTTTGTTTTGTATCTGGATGTGGTGGCCCAGGCGTGCTTTGTTAGTGTGGACTTGCTTTCAGTTGTATAATATGAGAAACTGGATTATTAGGATACCTGTACATCTCGGGAATTATATGATGGTTTCTTCTGCTAATTATACTTTGACTTCTGTTGATAATTATACTTTTGATTTTACCTGGGGAAAGTTTACTTTGCCCTTTCATGATTATCTCAGAGTGATACCAAAGGAATCAGGGGATGAAAAGCCTTTGTGCTGTACTGGAGATGACTGTGATGTTTGTTTTTGCCATGTGATCACAATTTTAGTGTCAATGTTACTGAATGTTCTGCAGGGGCTACTTATTATTAGCTATGGGGAGAGACTGAGTAGTGTGAGATGCAATAGTGTTGCTCAGGCAGAGGTGGAATTAGAGATTCAGTGCGTAGAAGCAGAGACACAAACAGAACCAGCTCCGGCCAGAGCAAGAGTTACAGCAGAGGCACAAACAGAGTCCGCTCAGACGCCATCGAGAGCCTCAGTAGAGACACAAACAGAGCTGGCTCCAGCTCCAGCAAGAGCCACGGCAGAGATACAAACTGAACGAGCTCGGGCTCCATTGAATGAATTATGAATTTAGTTCATAAAATAAGACAAGTAAAATTGTCCAAGGCATGTACTGATATTGTGGGTAACAATCACAGCTCTGTAATCTAACAGACAGAAGTTATATTTTCACTGGTTAGATTTGAAGCTAGAAAAATACTTATCTCATTTTTGGCAAATTCCAAGGATTTGTGATGGATGTTGTATCAAAAGTACTTTTAAAATCAAGAGTAATCATTTGCTCTGAAAGACATGTTGTTTGCACAAGAACTAACCTGAGGGAAGCCCTGCAATCTGCACGATGTAAGTAGTAATGATTGCTGAACTCCGTTTCAGTTTATGATGTAGGAATTTATGAAAACCTACTGCTTGGTCAAGATGCCATCACAGAAATATTTTCTAATACTAATATCTAAAAAACCTAGAAAGTGATATTGAAGACTAGGTAGGATGAACTGGTCATGTTGTTGAACATCATTAAGAAAAAAAAAAAATATTCCAGGTAGCTGAATTCCTTGATGCTGAAATCCCATCATGTTTTGAGAAATCCTGTATACCTTAAACATTTTACTTTCTGTTTCAAATACTGACAGAAGAAAAAGAAAAAATGAGAAAAATTCTAATTTAATTTCTAAAAATGTTTTTATTCTGAGAAATGGAAGACACAGAATAGAGATACTCTTCTCAGGGTAAACGGTGACAGATTAACATGACCCAGAAAGAGAGTACCACTTTGCTGAAATTATCTAGATTGGCATTTTTGTAAAACATCAACAATGTACAACATGGAAAACAGATACCATTTTTATCTTAGGTTAAACTTTGATGAAGCTCTGCAGCTAGGATGTTTGAAACTCTTCCTCTCTGTGTATTGATATACAATAAAACATTTGTAGATCTTTATTTACATGGATGTAAAGAATACTTCACAAAGACATACTCATTACATTAGAGAGCTGTATTGCTGTCATCTCATTTTACAGGAGATACCAAGTCTGAGAGGAACTAAACGATTTTGTTGATATCATAGAGGAAGGAGGTGACAAAAACGTGATTGAATAGCAGTGTGTGTGACAGTGATGTGAACTCTTTCTGCTAGCTGAAAGTTCTAGAGACCTGGCTAGCACTATGAGGAAAGTATGTCTCAACCTCTTCACAGGTCTGGTTATTCGCTTGGTTTCCTTCTGGTTTGATGGAATCACAAGACATTTGTTTCTTAACTCACTCCAAAAATGCATACACCATTTATGGACCTTTTCCTTATTGCATTTATTATTTTCGCTTCCAGGAGGAATCAGGCCAATTCAGAAAGTTAAACTCTCTCTACATAAATGTTTCAAACAAATGGTTTTATATATGGCCTCTGATTTGGTTAAATAGATCCTTTGACAACAGTCCCTAAATATTGAATTGAAAACCACTTATAAATTGATAATCTCAAGTGAACCCAAGTAATAGGGTCCTGAAATTCTAGGACTAATGTTGGAATAAATTTGCTTTTTATTAGCATCACAAGTTACTTTGTAATTGCTTTGTGTCCCCGTTAGACTGCATGTCTAGACTGCATGTTAGACTTTCTTGTTTTGAAAGTGAACATTGAAAGATATAGTAAGATTTGTTTTTCAAACAATTGAAATACTATTAATACATCAGAAAGCCATAGTTTTATCTTAGAGTAAATGTTTCAGTTTTATAGGAAAGCTTTATAAGTAGGGTAAATTATACAGTGGCATTAAAAATGTAAAAAAAAAAAAGCTAAAAATATGTTACTTTTACTATCTAAATACTATCTTGACTGTTTTATAAATAGTGGTATGCGATTTAGATTTGAAAAATTCAAAAGGTCTCTTTAATGTTGATGATGAAAGAAAGAGACTGTAATGATACACTTTAAAAGGGGGTTGGGGTGGAGGGGAGTTTACATCTGTTTTTACCGTTTTCTTACTTTAAAAAATGTTATTTCATAATTGAAGTAGCCATTGTAACATTGCTAATAATGGCCAGAGTCACAGCAGGGATATAGAAGCTAAAAATTCTGGGAATATTTATCTGGCCAGTAAACCTCTTGTGTTTAGCTTCTTGACAGTTTTAATGACAGATGCCTGGTGCCAGCTGTAGCACTCTCTTCTCTTACCGTACCTGTCAGCAGGAAGTGAGTCATTCCAAAATTTACCAACAGCAGCATGCTCAACATAACATCATAATGAAACTTGGGAAAATATTAGAATAATACATCAGAGTAGGAACCATCATTAGTGCTATGGGTCTAAACAGTAGATGCCATTTTTCTAACTTGCCATAGAGAATACAGCAGGGCTCTTTGTTCCTCTAGGGATTACTCATGTAACAGCACAGTCTTTTGATTTAAACCCTCACAAGCATGGTTAAAATGGCTTGTGGAATAAAGATCATTGATTAAATAATTCAAAGTACTGTAGAGGGAAAGGATGTGTAATCCCTGTTCTTGTAATAACCCCGCTTGAGAGCAGGCAAGGTATAGCACAGTGGATACAAAGGTTTGATCATTTAAGGTGTACTTTGGGAGGTGCAGAGCTTCTCTTGAAGTTCTCATTGGAGTTCAGAGGCATAAGCATCTCTCAGGAGCTGGCTTTCACTTGCCAAATATAGACATATAGCATATTTGTTCAGGAGATTTGTATTAGGCTGCTCTGCATTCCATACAGCTGCTGTTCCTTTATATGGCTGGTTCTCTGAGGGGGGTATTCACATCATCTAACTTCTGGCATCTAACTTGGGAACCTAAATTAAGACTGTGGGCTCCATACTTAGTGATGCTGCAACAGGCAATTTAGAGGTAGTCAGACTTAAATATCTGCTATTTGGAAAAAGTGACAAGCAACTAGAGTAAATAATAGTACAAGATCTTTAATAGTGTGGTACAGATTATATCAAAATATTTACCTAGATTAAAATACACATTTTAATCAAGGCATAAAATTGCAAGCAGCAAGCATCAGATACAGCTCACTTCACTAAAGGTAGATTAATGGAAACATTATGTGTAAAATTTATGTTCTATTTACATGTGATATATATGTGATATTTAAGGGTCGACTCACTGCTCAACTTTAAATCACCACTTTTTATTTCAGAAAATGAAGTTAAAATTGGTTGGTAACATTTGCATTTCTTTTAGTCATTTTGCTTTGTTCTTCAAGTACGCTCATCTTCTTTTTTAATGTTTCCTTGTGAATTAAACTTTAAAAGTGTCTTAAGCACAGACTTAAAAAAACAGCAGAGGTGAGAGCTGCCAATGTGCAGCACCTCTAAAATTCAGCCGACCTTTATCCAAACCTTTAGGTTATGGGTGTTCAAATTACAAGTCTTCATACACATCTGCAGTTTATACTAAGCAGTGATAGCAAGCCTATGGCATGCATGACAATTAGCACACAGGGTTGTCGTCAACAGCAGAGAAAAAGAGCCCTGGGACTTACCTGTTTCTCCTGCCTGCCAAGTGGCAAGTGGTAGCAAGGGGCTGGGAAGGCTCTGGGGAATGGCAATGGGGAGATGAGGGATGAGAGGAAATTCAGAGGCCAAATGGAGAAGGTAATGGCATAAGAAATTAAAAACAAACAAACAACAAGCCACCAAACAGAAAATAACCCCATGATTTTATGTAAATCTTATACACTGGGAATATAAAGCACATTATATTAATATTAGGGTGGCAAAAGTTCTTTTTACTCTAAATTCAGCCTCCTTGCATGAATGGAAGAGGGTCAAGTATAGATAAGCTGTAGTTACTAAGGAAAGTTCTAAGGAAGATACCTGGTGAATTTAAGTAGTTTGGATCTCATCACTGATACCTTGGATTTCTAAATGCAAAAATGAGAAAAACTATGAGGTACTAGTCTCACATAAAGTCATCAAATGGTTGAGGTTCACTTCTGGAGGTCACCTTGCTCAAACAAGACTGTTGCTCAGGACCATGTCTAGATGACTTTTTAGTTTCTTCAATGATAAAGACTCCACAATCTCCCTGGACAAACTCTGCTAGTACTTGGTCACNAAAAAAAAAAAAAAAAAAAAAAAATGTGTTTCCTGATGTTCAAAGGGAGCTTCCTACCTGTGTTTCATTTTGTGCCCATTATCTCCTGTCCTGAGCACCACAGAACAGGTCTTGACTTCCTTTCTTCAGATATTTGTACAGATTGAGATCCTCCGCCACCCAAACCTTCTCTTCTATAGGTTGAACAGCCCCAGCTCTCTCAAGCTTTCCTCATGTGAGAGCTGCTCCAGTCCTTTAGTCATCTTTAGAAAACTCTCTCAAGCAGTTCCACATCTCTCTGGTACGAGGGAGCCCAGAGTGAACACAGCACTCCAGGTGCTGAGTAGAAGTTTATGAGGATGTTGCAAAGATAAAAATCTGAAAGATTATGAGGATCTCCAGTATCCTGGTGACTGGAAAACAAAATAAATCATACAAATAAACATGAAAGAATCTGAGTTAAGGCAGCAAATGCAATCTTAACTATGCTGTTACATAAGCTCTGTGTACTTAACTTTCCAAAGATAATGACATTCTTGTAAGGCAGCTTGAGTTTCTTTTGTCTCAGATTTCTCAAGTTTAAAACATAAAATACAGTTAAAAAAATCCTATGATATAGAACCAGATTGACACACCTGATTTATTCAGAAGGCTTTGAAGATCTTCAAGAGCATGGAAACAGTGGTATTAGGATTTCTACTTTCTCTGACAAATACAGAAAGAGGAAACCTGTCTCAGAATAGATCATCACTGTACCTGTCCCCTTATGCAGAAGGATTTACAGCCCACGTTCCTCCTGCATATTGCTGTCCCAGACCACTTCAATTGCTCATCCCAATTTGTCTCTCAAGCTATTCATCTTGATGCAATGTTCAAGCAGTCCACCATTGCGTCCACATTGCCATCCTTCTATGTCTCTTCTCTCCACCTTACCTGCTCAGGACCTGCTCAACTTCCCTTCTTTATTCAGCACTGCTTGAATAAAGCAAAACACCTAAAGCAACCTCTCCTTCTTATTTTTTCTTCCCTCTTCCTTCACTCTTGTCCTCCCAATAGCAATCATTACAATATAAACATGCAATGTGAAAACTGTTGACTTGTATTTTGACTCGCGCTGGCAGTATTCTTGGTTTTCTCTGTGGATGAAAATAGTGCCAATATCTTCACTGGCTATAGCTTTTAGAAATATAGTGACTTCTCATACTGTAATATATAAATGTGGTTTCAAATATTAACATTTCTTAATTGTGTCTATATTTCAATAATTATTTTCACTTTGAATAGACAAAGTAGTGATGCAATTCTCGTTTCCATCTTCAATTCCATTTACTGTACATTATTAGAATTCTACATTTCAAAAGTGTTACTCCTGATAAATCCCATTTGGCTCGGTTCTTTGGATACTTTGGCAATAGTAAGTTGTTAGTTTTGTAGGTCAAGTTGCATTGAATGAGAAATTGAGTGGTTCAATGTATTTGAAATGACAAACAGTAACAGCAGACTTTACAGTATTGCTTGATCGCTCTCATATGCTGTAGCAATCTCAATACTTGATGGAAAAGCACATCTGCATAGAAACAAACACAGACTTCAGGATGTTTTTTTCTTGTATCTCGGAAATGCAAAAGGCATTAAAATAAAAACCAAAAAAAGAAAAGTGGCCTCAAATCTTTTAGAAAACACTAGAATGTTAGAAAGTTTCCCATTATTATTGTACCAGAAACATGTATTTATATGTGTAGCCATATAAATGTCTTATTTTAAATCCATACTTTGATATAATAAATTAAAAAAATATCCAGAACATCTGTACAAACCTAAGTCACAACTGCAGAGAACCACTTAAAATGATCTAACTTTCAACAGACGGTTACAAAAATTACTTGTTGTTTTATGGAAATATTTTCTTTCTAGAGGCAGATTGTGGCATGCATTAAATAGAAAATGGAACTAGAGTATGCAGTATGTTTTTACTACATTATTTTACATTTCACGAAACAACCTCATGGGAAATGCTGTGTGATACAAGGAATAAAAGTTGCATTCTATTTTAATTGGTTTCTTTTGTGGTTTTGTAGATACTGACTTGTGATTCAAAGAGGGCACACATTTGTTTCCTGTTTGTTGTCATTTTTTAGTTACAGATGTTCTTTTGGGTACACTTGTCCTCTAAAATGCATAAGGTTTTGTCACATCTGGCTACCCCAAAAAAGAGCATCCTTTCATGAGTGAAATAAAGAATAAAAGTCATAATGAGATTTAATCCCAGTTTAATTACTTCAGAACAGTTTGGAAATGTAAGGGCAGGAACTACTATAAAATGCCAAAACAGATGGATCCTACTGAAATCCATTCCAGTGATCATGCAATATTGACTGGCACAAACCTTCAGTATTTTCAATATACTTGAATTAGCATTGATAAAATACTTAGTACTTTACAGATCCATGTGGTCCTCTGACTTTTTATATTTGAATGAAAGGGAGTTTTGTCCTTGCTACTAACCGAGCCAGGATTGAGGTGGAAGTGGCCTGTTAGATCATCATGGATGATGTCATGTCAAACACAGGAGGGAGAAAATTGTGCATCCAGCTTCTTGCAGTTAGGGTACAATATGACTGCAATGGGAAAATGTATTTGTTTTTTTATATTGCATTAGTATTTTTGGACTGACTGAGGCAAAGAGGGTCCATATCAGTCAATTAATGGAATTGATGCAGTAAATTAAGAGGTTTTTCTTTACTTCCTTGGGGCAAAGTTCTGTTTTCTGTACTAGCAGTGATCACTAAGAGAAGAATAATATTAAAGAGTTCAGCTCTCCATTTGCATAGATTAAGAACTTCTATGGCCCAATTTTTTCTCAGTGTTGTTGATTTCTAAGGAGAGCCTTCCCACTCAGTAGCTATTATGTAAATCTCCCTGGTTAATCATCACCTGACATTTTGCCTTGACAGGGCTGATGCCCTTGCTCAGCTGATGTCTTTAACCTGCCCTCTCTGTGGCGCTTTGTTTGGACAACTTTTACTATGAACAAAGACACTGCATTAAGGATGTACACATCCGAAGAGTGCAAAGCAGTTATTTTGAGCTGTTACACACAATAGAGAATCTGAATAAGTGACAAAGGAGAATAATTATTAATGTGCTTACAACCCCCAGGAAGGCCTGCAGCAAGTCTGTGCTGGCTGGACAGCTTGATGACAAGTGTGAAAGGGTCAGTCTCCATTGCTCATCCTCAGTGCTGCTGATATGCCATCTTTATACCTTCTCATGTCAGTGTTTTTCTCTTGGAATCATTGACATGCCAATTATCCCTGTTTCAACAATCTTACCTCTGCCTGTCATTTTACCCTTCTTTTCTAGCTTAGTGCTTTTTCACAGCTCTTTCTCACAACTTAGCATTTTTGTCAGAAGTTTGAGCCAAGATTACACAACCATGTTATATGGGAAGCAGCCCTTGAATCGCAGACAACTCTGAGAGGACCTGTAGAAGAGAGGTGACATACCATTGACACTGGGAGACTGAAACTATTTAGTGAGGAAAGCTTCTATGTTTCTAAACAGAAAGGATGAAGTGCTCTTCATCCCTGGCTGTACAATAGCCAGGCTTCTGAAATGAAAATTTCCAAAGCCTCGTGTTTGACATGGCTAAATTTTAAGATGAAACGCTAAACACAGGGAGGAAGAAAAGTCAAAGTACCTCTCAGCTTCCCCTTAAAACATTGACCTCATTACACCATGTATTTCAGAGCCCTCCATTTTCCCACAAATTCACCCCAAAGAATTTATCTATCACACATTCAAGCCTCCTCTGCCTAGGAGATTACAAGACCATCTGCTCAGGTTTAGACAACACAGTAGTTAAAATGCTGGCATCCTTCCTGCTCTAGCACTTGCATGACTGTTGCCACCAAAGGAGGTGAATAAGAGATAGCACCTCCACGTGTGTGAGGTGAGGGAGGAATGCTGAACACCGACAAGATGTTAATGAGTAGGAGAATGTGTAGATGGAGAAGAGGGAAAGATTTAGCTGGTGTAGCAGAATATCAAGTAAGAAGCAAAAAAAAAATAAATTAAATACTCTATCTGAAAATGAAAGAAAAATAATTTGAATTTCATACAGAAAAAGAGAAAGTGGGAAAATGAATTAGATCAAAAGGAAATGGGGTGAATGCCATAGCTGTGCCAAGGCTTCTTCTGAGGGGGTCCAGAAGGATAAGATGTGTTCATCCAGAAGAACTGACATGTCCAAAGAGAATAGGTCACAGATCCTGCCTAGAAATTACATGAAAAAAAACAAGAAATTAAATGTCCTAATATAAAAGATCTGTACTATACCATCATTGTCATTCCAGAAGAGTATGTTTTTTACATGCAGCATAAATTAAGATAAAGAAAGATAGGCTAAGATACACATGTAGAAACACACATAGATAGATATCAGTGATTTAAATCATCGGTGAATATGTGGCAGGTAAAATTCCTGTCAGGCATGCTGGATGCCATCTGTCACAGTTAGGTTTCTACAGGATGACTGAAAATAGATACTGGCATCTTTCTGGTTAAAACCATCTTTTTGAATATTCAAAAAAAATGTTTCTCTGCTGTTACAGTCATCTTTTCAGTTTACATTTTTTTTTTATGTAGACAATAGAAATAAATCAGTATAACCTTAAGAGCTTTGTGGCATAACAATAAATGGTTCTGGTTTATTCTTGAAACTGATACCCTGTGTTTCAAATACTTCCTATGGAAATTTCTTTTATTCTGAATATGCAGCATGTTAATCTATTAGTCAGAAGCTCTGCTTCTTTCTCTCTGCACTAATCCTGACGTTAAGGTTATCATTCTCCTTTGGTTCTAGGAGAAACAAAATGTTTAACTAAAGGGAATTTTTTCTAGATAAACTCCTCAATCTTTATGCAGAAAAAAAAATAATACTGGAAAGCACTTTAGTGGACTAATATCCTGAATGGTTTTAAAATTCATTAAGCATTTAGACAGATGACTGTATTCTTCTTAGCTTTGTGTAGTCAGAATTTATAAACTTAAAAAGACTGTGTTGTCATAATGGGTTCTTATCCAGAAGAATCTTAGCCACTAGCAAACCAGTGCTTAGATCAAAATTGGCTGACTGGTCTGTGAATGAGGTGATATGAGGTGATGCATAAAGCCATAAACTACTGCATTATTTTTGTGATCACTTTTGATTTCATCCTGTGTTATATATTTTAATAGGAATTTTGCACACAATTTCAAATAAAGTAGAGCCAATTAAAATGAAGAACAGGTTGTTTATGATCCCTGTGTATTTTACATTAAATACCAGCTAATCCATAAGCTACACATATTGCATTTTGCTGGTTCTCTGCCAACAACAAAAGTTATTAGAGCTTTTAGTTTACTCTTTTAGTCAAGCAACAATATATAACGTGATACTTCTTCCAATACAGTAAATTCAGAAGTCCCCATTGAGTACAATTATCATAAGACAGAAGCTGGCAAGAGTTTGATTTTAAATTGCATGTTCTCATTTAAAAAGAAAAGGAAGAAAAAACAGTCCAGCTACCAGGAAGTAATAGTAAGGTATATTTTAAAAATTCGTTTGTTACTTTTCATGTCTTTTTACTGTGAATCTGATACTATTATCTATTCTGATAACCATAAATACATATTCACACATAAAAACTGCTTATGTCTTACAGTTTCTGCTTAGTAACCCACTAATTTTCCTAATCTATTTTTGTATGAGAATATATTTTATATATGTATGTAATTATTTATACATTATGTAAAAATAATAGTGTCCTGAAAAAGCTTCTGGGATTATGACTATTTGAAAGATGAGAAGCGCATTGTAAAGCATACATTAGAAAAAGTATATTTTTAGCAATACATAACACTGTTATAATAGATCTTTAACTGATTTCTGCATAGCGCTCTTTTCATAAATAAGTTTTTTTTATAATGTGTACTCTTTGTGAACCTATTCCATGGTACCACCTCCATATTTGGGGGTTTTTCTTTAGAATGAGCAACTATCTTTTAGAAAAAATAATGTTCCCCTTCTTATGTATCTCATACTGAAATTTCAATTTCTTATAAATGTGACTGATAGAAAAGATTTGTGCTGTCATTTTGTCATGCTTTTTGAGTTTTAGTTAATAAAATAAGCATTTAAAAAGAAGAGGCATCAATTCAGGTACTAAGACTTTTGTTTAGCAGTGATTCAAAGTCAGAAATTTCAGTTGGAATGGTGTCATCCATGCTATACTTGTAGGATGACTTCCCCAAAACCATGGAAAATTCAAGGTCTTCTACAGTTACAGCCCAAACACTTTTTTTGTCCTAACAAGCAAACTTTAAAAAAGTAAAATCTGCACTGGGGTGTGATTTCCAAAAGGAGAGATCTAAATCCAGTTTCATTGTTGTTTGGACCATAGTGTCATCCCACCTATATTTGTTCCTGTGCAACATGCTCTAGGAGGACCTGCTTTGGCAGAGGTGTTGAATTAGATGATCTCCAGAGGTGCCTTCCAACCCCATATCATGCTGTGATTCTGTCATGTTCAGAATAACCCAATATTTTCAATGAGCTTTAGAATGATAGCATCGTAATACTTTCAGCTGCAGGACTACTGTTGTTTTTGGTTTCTTAGCTGTCTTGGAAGGTATGAAATTAAAAGGAATGGCCAAAATTGAAGTGTGCATATATGTGTGTATTATTTTTAAAGTCTAAAAATGCAAAGAAATTGCAACATAGAATGTGGTTTCTGTAATACTTGGTAGTAAAATATTATGAGATGGGACCGTAACACAGATGAGAATATGTTAACACGTCACAGTATTCAGTAAAGTCATAAAAGCAGAAGTCAACACACATATAAATTGAAGAAAATTAAAAATACATATCTTGATTGAATACAACAAAGTAAATAAAAAGCCAAATGTTTAACAAAAAACATGATCCTTCATTGGAATAAGCTTAAAAGGGAGATTTAAATTTCATCCCCTTGAATATAGTCTATTACTCAGAAAAATAACAGCTATTAATAAAATAACAGCTTAAGAAAGTGATGTACATGGAAGTTTTAGATACCATAGATAATTTTTATTTTGTGAGGTCTAGGTCTTCTATGATGAGATCTGGAAGATAGCTGCTATAAAAAAAAGAGTGGTGTTTTTATTTTCTTATGGCACCTTTCATGCTGACTTTTAATCACTTCTCTTTGATTTCTGTTCAAGGTTATGGAAAAAGAAAAAACAGGAAAAGACAGGACAGACATGTACCTGAACTTTCTAAACATGAAACATTCTTTCAGTTCTGACTGAATGAGATTAGTGTTGGGCAATATTTTCACACTAACTGTTCTCACAGGATGCTTAAGATTCAAGCTGCTGTCACCTCGTTTAGATCTAAGGATATATTAGATTGTGAGGATTTGGTGAGGAGACGTCAGCTGAAATACGAGTAGTGACTTGATGATTTCCAGTTTTACATCTTTTTCTTATATTAAATATTCTACTGACATCAGTCAGGACACTGATTAAAGCAAATTGTCTTTTCGTGTATGAAGGAGATAAAAAGTGAGATAATGGTGACGTGGGTATTTTGGCAGTCTCTGAACCTAAAACATTGGCCAGATATTTGGACAATAAAAAAATATAATTGCAGTTTCCCTCATTTTCAGATGTTGTGAGAAAATCTAATGAAAGCTTTCCCAGATAGAAAAGATTGTCTAAATTATGAAAGACCACATTCTTTTTATATCTTTTCAGAGATGTACCAGTATCATGTCCCATGCTTTCGCCACCTTCAGTCAAGGTTCTTGACTATTGTGCTCTTGAATGAAGAGATAAATGGTGGAGAACTCAGTGACCATTCATTATTGTGTATATTAGACACTACGACTCCACAATTCACATATTGAATGGCATAATGTTAGTGTTAATCACTAAAGAACTAAATAATCTCTCCTACTTGGAAGACTTGCTGTCTCAATTTTAATTTCTTGTCCCCTTCTGCATTGCAGAGTACGGGCAGCTTCCATTGTTAAAAGGATTCTTCTTAAAAATGTAAACTAATTTGCTATCACATTAGTTTTCTCTGAATCCTTTTAAATAAATTAATCAATCAATCAAACAAAACAAACAAACAAACAAACAAAAAAAAAAAAAAAAAAAAACCCAAAAAAAAAAAAAAAACCCCCCCCCCCCCAAAAAAAAAAAAAAAAACAAACAAAAAACCAGAAAAAACAAACACTATTTTCTTAAATTTCACCTATATCCAAGAAAAAATTTCTTCTATATAGTCAGGGTTATTTTCTTTTTCGTTGCAAAATATTAAAACAAGGAAAGGGGTGAGAGAATCTGGATCTTCACACTAAAAGGTCTTGTTCCTTCACAGCTCTCAGAATTCATGTGAGATTTTTTCCCCTGTAAAGGAATTAATCAAAGGAATTGTCAACTGTGTTCCAGTGAGAGTAAATGCATTTATATGAAACAACCAGCAAAGCCTAACTAGTTCATTAGGATGTGGCCATACATACAACAATAACCCAGTGAAGAGTCAGTATTAAATGCTGAAAGCCCACAGAAGACAACTAAAGGTAGAAGTTGTGTGAACCCTAATATTCTTTCTCCTGAACTAAAGTACCATACATGTTACAGTCTCATGAGAACATCTGTTCCAAATTCATGTCATTTGTTCAAACAAAACACAAGCAAAAGTTAATTAAAAATAGCTCTACACCACCTCTACAGTCATAGCTGAAATGGCCACATTCCTGGAGTACTGAATCACAGCACTTTGACCTAGTTCATTACTAGAAAAAAATGGTTTAAGTCAAATCCTGACAAAATAAAGCTGTTAAGCAATCTCATCCTGCTTTGTCCTGTGGTTCACTTTTACCATAAAATCATAGCCACCACTTGCCAACACATCACACCCTATCATAACTCTGCAGAGCATGAGAGAACTGCAATTTCCAAGGCCGGGCAATCATCTGCTACACTCCACCAAGCACACACTACGGTAGCGTGTCCCTGGCTGGCTGCCAGACCACTTCAGTACTCCACAGCACTCCATGTCCAGCTCGTAACTCAGCCTACTATTGTCAGGACACCATAATGGACATCATTGTGTGAAGAAGGATTTAGCACAGCTGTAGAACGATGCAGCTGACACTCTCATCGTGATACATCACCATATAAAACCAGTAATATCCGCAAGAGGGGAAACAGAATTGGCTTGGCCAACTACCCCCTGTTGTTTCCCAAACCTCTGTATCACATTAACATATCAGATTTCAAACTGGCTTTTGGAAGCTGAAAATGTAATGCAGCATTTCATATGTAAACCCAGCATAAAATTCTTAGGCTGAAGTCTATCCTGCCTTATACCCATGTAATGCTATTAAATTTACTCTGTACAGTTAATGCCCAGCAGGCATGCTTATTTTAGCAAAATGTTCTGTGTCGTGTTATGTAGCCCTCCATATGGACTGCAATGTCAGGCTGGGTGAGAGGAGACAAAATCCCCAATGCACTGGTGAAGTCTGTCTAGGCTCTCAGTTCATCCTGATGACCTGATAAACTCAGCATAGGAGGCCCACCAGAAACAAACAAAACCCAACAAAATACATATTTTTTTCTCTGTGTGACAAATGAAAATAGGGAGTTATCAGGTGAGGAAAACAGAAGACCACATGAGCCAAGTGTATTGGCCAGTGTGGCTTACCTAAACTGCTGGCATCCAGACAACAGGATGAGGTTATACAGCCCTAATATAACTAGATTCACCTCTTGCAGATGAGCAGCTCCAGCCTCCCTTTGGCATGAGGATGGGTTTTATTCTTCTAAATCCATCACACTGGTTAACCTTTGAAAGATAGCATGAGGTTTTTATGTTTGTCATCAAATTTTCAAAGAGGAGGGAGGAGTTTTCCACCTGAGAACTCCGTGAGGTAGCTTGGTTGAAGTTTACGTATACAGGTCTTTCTGGGCATCCACAGATGGAAGTAAGGATAGGGGAGACATCCTCCCAAAGGGTGGGAAAATGCTGTTATGAGTGCAATACTGCAAGGATTAAGAGGAAATTTGTGAAGGCTGTGATGTTCTTGGCTGGAATCAAAGATGAACAACAGGATGGACCTTGTCTGTTTTCTTAGGGGAGGACTATGCAGATGTATATTCATTATATATTTTGATGCACAAAGCATGCACCTCACTGGAAAGAATGAATGGGAGAAGGAAGAGGAAGGCTATCTGCAGACTCACATTAGCCCCTCAGTTAATCACTACTTGGAGCATAGAAGGGTTGTTGGTAGTCTCCTACAAACTGTAAGAAATACAGGAAGGAATAGTGAGCTGTACTGAGTGAGTTATGTCATATTCACAAATGAGTTAAATTGTTATCTTCAATACTGAAGAATGCCATATGCCTAGCCTCCTGTCTTTCTTCTCACGCATTGAAGGCAATTCTTACTTTTCTCTGACATTTGGTGTCTCATGATGTTCAGCTGCTCAAAGTTCAGGATGTGATTAAAAGCTAGAATCTCATTTGGATGGACAGCAGCGTTTTTGTGTATCGCCCTCATCAAGAGGTATATGTTATAAAGCTTAGAGAGTACTCAGGTAATCTATACAAGAGTAAAAAGCACTTTTATTAACGTATAAGTGTTCAATATAAAGCAAATGAGTTTGGGCACCTGGAAACATCCAGGCTATGATTTAGTGAGGTATTTAAAAGGCACACTTAACTCAAAGCCTATGCTTATATCCCATTAATGAATAGTTTAAACCAGTCATTGTCAAACAAAGAAATTCTGTTACAAAATCTTGTCCTTCAACTAACATATATGTTGAAAGTGTTGTGCTCTAAATTAGGCCACAAAGTGGGTGTCCAATATTGTTAGTAATATCTGTTATAATATCATACTCTCCTATGAACACAGACCCTCCTAAATTTACAATGTGACTGTCCTTTCTTGTGTAATCTTTACATTTGTGTTGTATGAAGTTTTTCAGTACTCTGAATGAGGAAAAACTCCAACTAAGAATTCTGTGTTGTATCTTAAAGTGGTAGTTTCTAAAACTACCAAAATCATCTTTCTCTTTTCTGACTCTTTCTGATATTCTCTACATTTTAACATTTAGGAAGTATGAACTCACCTTCTAAAATGCAAGTATGAATTTACAGAAGTTTAGACTTCATGCCTTATTTCAGGAAAGAACTTAAAGTTAGACTAAATGGAGTAATTATAGTTGTCTCTTCATATTTTGTAAGCAGTTAAACATTTGGTTAAGATGAATGATGTTCCATGTTGAAATCTAAAGGAATCAGGAAATCAGTCATCCAGGAAATGATTTGAGGTGATATATACTTAGCCAGATTCTGCGGTACGACATTTCTGTTAAAAAAAAAAAAAAAAAAAAAAAAAAAAGCGGAAAGTAATAAACTATCTCTGTTGTTGCTGCTGTTTAGACTTTCAAACAGTATTTAAACAGTTAGAATGACCTCAAGACATTATAACCTCTCAACCTCACAATGGTCTAGGTAATTATTGGTCAGAGCATCTTATGTTAAAGTAATTACTATAATTACCTTTTTTTGAGTGGAAAAGCAGGGAGGAGAGAGTGTTTTCATAAAAGATGGCTGAAAAGGATTGTTTTTAAATAAAAGCATTATATTTAGATGGCAGTTAAACTAACATTTCACCATACTGGCCCTGGAATATGGAAATCTTAAGCTCTATAGAAAATCATTTCTCTGTTCTGTCATGTGGCAAGCAAGTCGTGCCGATAGACAGGGAGACAACATTTGTCACTAACCAAATGACTGTGCAAAAATCGTGAACACTCTAGTTCCTTTACGTATTTGCTGTCAAGCTGAAGTGAAAGAGATCTTGATACCAAGTCATTGAACATCCAGATCGATTCCCTGTTTTGGTAAGGGCAGAGGCATCTTTGTGCACAGGAAATCATTGTCAAGGGCAAGCAACAGAGGAAAGAGAAAAAAAAACTTACAAGAAAAAATAAGCAACAATTTTATTAACCCCACTTTATCCTTTCAGAGATGTGATGCCTGATTGAATCCCAGTTTATAATAAACCCTGCCATACTCATGCAACCGTTAGATATCAGAACATGGAAAAGACAGTGAGATAAAATTGCTCATCATTAATACAATTGTAGAAGTGGTTTGATTGACAGAAGTATAAATGGCTATTAAATATTATGTTAGGTTATGAATATTAGGAAAATTGGAATTGCTACTATTCTTGCTTTTCCCATGAAGTTGATGTGGCTTTAATCTCCAGGAAATTCAGTTTGTAATACTGAATATGCATTTTTGTAGAAGGCATATGACAGCAGCATCTGAGAAAGCCATTTATGTTGTCTAGCTTATTAACAGAAGGGAAATCTTAGGACAGAAAATAAACTGAAATGTTTTACTTTCTTACTCTTTTTAAATGAAAATGTGCACAAACCCTCCTATATTAATTTGAACAATAATCATTATATCCACAGCTTGTTGTTTGATTTCACCAGGTGCTCAGTTGGGCTTGTTTGAATAGATTTTCTCCTACGTGCCACAGGGATTTCTTCCAGGAAAGTGCTATTTAATACAATAATAAATGAGCAGAGAAAATGAGAAGAGAAAAGAGTAATAAGGGATTGTTTATATTTTAAACTACTCAAAGTAGCTAACTCTACAACTGACTGTGAAGATTTGCAGAAAAATTCTCAAACATAGAGTGGCTGGGCAATAAAAACAAATGCTCAATTAAGTAATGATAGGTGCAAAGTGATATAAACAGAACTGTTGCCCAATGTATAACAACAATTATATGGTGTTATGCTTTAAATTAACTTTTGCAACCCAAAAAAGAGTCATCATGAATAAATTTCTAAAAATATTTCAGTGATTAGAAGCCACTCAAAACAAAGGGGCATAATAAAGTCAAGGTATTGAGGTAGCATTTGAGATGTAATTTTATACATCCCTGTAGTGCATCTTTATCTTGCATCTTTATCTTGAATCCTGCAAGCAACTAAATGTCTCTGAAAGATTTTCACATAAAAATTAACATATGATTTCACTTGAAATTGTAAGTACATTTCCTAAAATGTATCATTAGCTTAGACTGATATTTTGACATGGACAAGAAAAGTCTTGAAGAAATTCTGGGACCTGCCATAAATAGGACAACACAAAGAATAACTATCAGAGAGGTCAACAAGTATTATCAGACACAAGGAACAGACTTTGAATGGGCAAAGACAGAATAGATTGTTGTTCTTCATTTTGGAAAAGAGACACAATCATTTTCTGTAAAATTATGAATGGCAAGAAGGCAAAGCAGAATGATTTCTCTAAGCTCGCAACAGAGGAACTAGGGAATATTTGATTTAAAATATCAGGCAACAGTTTTAAATTGAACAAAAGAAATGGCTGCTTTCATCCAGTATGCAATTGCAATCCTGTGATTAGGAGATTGTTTGTATACATAAGTTGAAACAAGAATCAGATTCATGGAGAATATGTCTTTGGTTTGTTGAGATGCAATTTGTCATTCAGACCATTGATACTTATATCTGGAAACTGAAAGGAGGCACCAGAAGGAAGAGTACTCTAATTATAAGCTATTCTTACTGTGTATCTGTTCTTTTACTTAAGCCTCTATTCTTGGCAGCTATCAGAGACAGGCTAATGGGCTAAGTGGACCCTTGATCTGACCCATTATCACAATTTGTATGCTCATCTTAGATCAGGTCTCCTTAGATTGGTACATTCCAAAGAACTTAAAATGTGAAACCATTAATTTCTGTTTCCTACTGTTGATTTCCAAAATAATAACCAATTCAAGCACAGTAGAAGAACACGTATGCATACAATACAGTAAGGAATTGTTTTATGATTACATCATGTGACTTGCTGCAGGGCTGTTAAAGATGAAAAAGTTTCCATTTACTCTTACAGCAACAAAAGCCTGCTTGTTTTTTCCAAAGTACCTATTGGCCAACATTATGGATGACTTGTCAATGTTCAGACACAGCATAAAATGCATCATTTTTATGAAGCTTATGTTGAGTATAAGATACTTAGGCTTTCATGTGGAAACTTTTGCTTCTTAGCCCTGCCTCAATTCAGTGCAAACATCCCTTGCAGTTTCACCAAAGCAAGACATTTTCCTTCTTAGCTTTATCATTTTGAAACTTCACTTTTCAACTATCGGTGCTTTAGCTGAGGACATGTGTCTTCTCAGCCAAGTGCTTATATTCTAATTATAATTAGTCAAATTCCATTCAATCCATTGCTAATTCAGAATATTAACATTTTAGCCATCTCAGCCCATCCGCCTCTAATTACCAGGATGTTTGTGCTTTTTGCCTTCTGACAACTGGCAGCAGTGCTTTCTGTCAATGGTCATGCTTGTTAGGAGGACCTTAGTTGCATTTCCACTGTGCACAAAATCTCCAGTTTTATTGATAACCTTCACATATTTGTGCACTGGGCAGTCTGCCCATGCTTGCAGCTGCTCAGTCTGTAAGTCAGCCAGAGGTCTGGCAACCAGGGATCCCTGGTCCTTGATCGGCTCTCTGGGCAAACAGGCAGACAGGCAAGTGTATTTTGTCTTGAAAACAGTTAAATGCTGTCACTGTGCTTCTGAACCAAGCCATTATTGGACTGCCATACTTTGACAAAAAACTGAATTTGTGAGCCTTTGTTCCAATGCAGGAAAATGCAATTCCTGAGTCAGTCAAATCGACTCTGGGTGTCACAGAAAGGAACATAAACTGGGGAGTCTTCATGGTAAGGATAGTTTTTCTTCATTAAGTCAGTTTTAACCCTCTTATCTTCACCTCATCTTGCGCACATTCATACACCTCTGAGTCCTTGACAATATGAAACATCTGTGATGCCCTGAGGGGAGGTTACCACTTTATTTCATATTTACTTCTTTCCGATCACCCTCTTGCAAATTACCCAGAGCAAAAATACCAGCTGTCAAAGACGAAAAAGAGGGTTTCTCAATCTGTAATTCGTTATCCTGAAGTGGCTTCAACATCTGTCTACTTTACCTTCATTCTGTATCTGGTTGGGGCAGTTAGTGGTGGTGGAGAGATCTGGAAGGGAATTTTCATTTTCAAGTACAGAGAAAATTGACGAGGATTTACTTTTCCATCATAGCTCCTAAACATGCATTCCCGACTCCCCTGCCCAGAAATTCGTTTATTTCCCACCACCAATTAAGATACTTGGGGATGACTCTCAAATAAATAGTCTGACTTAACCCACATTTATTATTAAAAATCCCTTTTATCTGTTTATCAATATGGATGGAATGCATCTCACCAATTTTCATACCAATAACACACATACTTACATCTGGTTTAGACATTACTTGTGGTCAAGACAAAAGAGTACTTGTCAATGGATTTCTTTACCAATTCTTCTGTCCTGTGTTAGTCATTGTTGTACCTCTGGATAACATTCCTCTCCACCATCTACAAAGAGTTGGCTTGGTCTGCTGTAGACCCAATTAGGTAGGAAGAATTATTTCATTCTTTGAGGTCTGGGAAACAAGAAGAAATAATTTAAGTAAGCAGTTAATGTTACAGTTGCAACATGGGAACCTCTGCCTGCTATAGATATACATATGATTGCTCACAAAACATGCTTGAAATGGGAAACTTCATTTTCACTGCTAACATGCAAGTTTTCATTATTAAAAAATTTAATTTGTGCACTGGGGGATTTGTTTATTTTCTTAAGGTCCCACACCTTAATGCTTTTTAATCAGTTTCATGATTCAACATTTTCCCAGTAAAATTCCCTAGAAATTATTTTCCTTTGAAAGAAAATATCTATATTTGTGGTCGATTAAGATCCTGTGCATATTGTTTCACTGCAGCACATCAGTGGAACCACATGTAATATAGATTACAGAGGCTCTCTCATGTTTTGTTTACAAGCCTAATATTAGATGTTTCGGCAATCCACTTTCATTTCCTGTTGTTTTGAATGCTTGTTTCTCTCCATTATTTTTTTTTAATTTCAGTTCCTCTTGAAGGAAATTCTGGCCCTATTAATGTTGGTAGGAATTTTTCCACTTTAGAAAATCCATGGCTTCATCTTAGATGACAGGTTCCAACGTAGCTATATGAGATCTCACAATGGTACACATCTCTATAAGTCTACTGGAAATGGCATAATTAGCAATTTCTGGCTGAATACGTGTACAGTGTTAACAGGTTAAAAAATCAGGATTCATATAGTTTAGATCTTCATGTTTGTAAAAGTATGCGGAGAATTATTTAAGTGTAAATAAACAAAGTTTTAGTTGAACACTTAAAAGCGATCCATTTATCTTCCCAAAAGCAGATTGAAAGGTAACTCAGGGACCAAATGATTAATTTCTTCACCAAAGGAAACTACTGACTGCTAAAAGTCTCTTTAATCTGGAAAAAAAAACAAACCCAAACAAAAAAAAAAAAAAAAAAAAAAAAAAAAAAAAAAAAAAAAAAAAAAAAAAAAAAAAAAAAAAAAAAAAAAAAAAAAACCACCCTGATAATAGGAACTCATAACTGAAAGATACTTTAACTGAATAGGAAACTGGGCCAAAATTTGCAACAGCAAGATTGACTAATTTCTGGGGAATTAGCTACAGGAAACCACTAGAGTTCCAATGGCCAGATGTCTTCAGATCCAGTCTGGATTCTTTTCAAGAAGGTATTCTTTGGCCAAGCTCAATTTGTACTTCAATGAGGCACAAGTCATTGGCTTCGGCACACACTGGTATGTAATATGTGAAGTGATCAAACAATCCTTTTTCAGCAGTAAACTGAATGGAAAGGATGGGGCCACATAGTCGTATTATAATTAGTTTAATATAAATTTTCTCTCCATTTGAAAAAATAGTAACATAAAGCACTAATTTTATATTTTATAAGTTGATACCCGTAGAGAGAATATTTTAATTTCTAACCCTTCATCAAATTCCCTTTTGTTGACTCTGCAAAGAGCATCATATGGGCCAAAACTGGTTCAACATTTGGGCCTGTGTGGTCTATATAACCTCTCTACAAACATTTTTTCTGCTATTCTTACTGCAAAAGAGACTGAAGACACAAATATTATGTGGGTGTGTACAATAAACACACATTTTTGAGAAAATATACCAATAATGCATGTCTGTTCTTGGTACTGAGACCATTTCTATTAGCCTACTGTGTTCAGTTTCCACCAGACCTCCAGAAGGATGTTAAAAAATTAATCAGCTTCAGTGAAATGACAAAGGGACAATTACATTAATGGAAAACATGCAAAACTGAAAGAAAAAGAAAAAAAAAAAAAAGCTCTTAGTCCACTAACATTATGAATCATAGAATGGTTAGAGTTGGAAGCGACCTTAAAGATCATTGAGTTCCAACCCCCCTGCCATGGGCAGGGACACCTCCCACTAGACCACGTTGCTCAAAGACCCATCCAGCCTGGCCTTAAACACCTCCAGGGATGGGGCATCCACAACTTCTCTGGGCAACCTGTTCCAATGCCTCATCACCCTCACAGTAAAGAATTTCTTCCTAATATCCAATCTAAATCTCCCCTCTTCCAGTTTAAAACCATTACCCCTTGTACCATCACTACACTTCATGACAAAGAGTCCTTCTCCTGCTTTCCTGTAGGCTCTCTTCAGATACTGGGAGGCTGCTATAAGGTCTCCCCAGAGCCTTCTCTTCTCCAGGCTGAACAGCCCCAGCTCCCTCAGCCTGTCCTAATAGGAAAGGTGCTCCATCCCTCTAATCATCTTTGTGGCCCTTCGCTGGACCCGTTCCAACAGTTCTATGTCCTTTCTCTGTTGAGGACTCCAGAGCTGGACACAGTACTCCAGGTGGGGTCTCACGAGTTCAGAGTAGAGGGGGAGAATCACCTCCTGGGACCTGCTGGTCGCTCTTCTTTAGATGCAGCCCAGGATACAGTTGGTTTTCTGGGCTGCCAGCACACGCTGCCGGCTCATATTGAAAGGAATAAAGAGGAATACCTTGATTATAGTTTGTGACAGAAATTCAAAAGAGAAAGTTGATTGCAGGAGTTTTTCAGTCCTGTAGAAAAACTTCTAACAGAAGTCTGAGAAGTAAAGACTGACCAATTTAAACACCAGATTTTTGTTTGTTTGCTCATTTTTTCCCTCTTGGAATGTGAGGCTTAGGGGCTGGTCTGAAGTCCACCTGACACCTTGCAAATGCTGAATCAAGCCAACTCATCAGTGATTCTGAGATCCTGACTGTGCTGGAGGAGGCTTAAAGCCACAGAGGATCTAGTTTCAATCAAGACTTTTAAGTTCCAAGTTATGCAAGTGGCCATAAATAAGGTGAGTTGAGAGGGAACCATAATAAAAAAAAAAAAAAATCTGGTTTTTATTTTTATTAGTGTTTTTCCAGATAATTTTTTGGATATTTTTTCTAACAGTCTACAAATGAATATTAGAATGACTTAGCAAAGTATATAGTGTAGAGTATGTGCTGTAATTTGAAATACTGAAAGGAGATTTTTATTTCAAAGAAAAAGCACATCTATTTCAACCACAGCTACTGGAAATACTACTAATAATACTAAGACATAATTTGGGAAAGTTCTATGGTTTTGTTAGGCAGGATGCAGGACTAAACATTTACTGTTTTCTCTGCCTGAAATTCTTTAAACTCATCAACATGCAGCCTTTTTTCTTTTTTTTTTTTTTATTTCAGCATAGTATCATTTTACTCTAAAAACAGCTGCTGTAAAAATCTGATTAAATTTGAAATGTAGAATTTACTTTCTGGCTAGCTTTCCAGTTGTGTTATCCTTGCAATTATCATCAAGATGCAGATTTAGAAAATCAGCACAGAGTTTAATTCTGAATAAGTTAATATTTTAAGAGTTTTTAAAAATCATTCATGTTCCTCTTTGTTTAGTTCCGAAATTTGATATTGCTAACAAATAATCAGGCCATTAAGCAAATTCTCATAATGATATTGCTACAAAGATTACACTGTTGTAGCATTGCTGACACTGCTCTTGATTCTTTACTTTCACTCTAGCTGGTGTAATCATTTACTCTTTCTTTGTTGCTGATTCAGGTTTTCTTACTTCTGCAAGTATGAAGGAGAAAAAGCTTAATTTTAGTGTCCAAGAGTCTCAAGTATTAGACTATCAATTTCCACTTGGGACTTGACATCTGAAGTGAAATACTACAACGAAACATTGATTTCACTTTCGGTGTGACTGTACTTAAATGCAACAAGCTGAACTTAGAGCATTAATACTCAGTAATGAAACCAGAAAAAGAGAAGAAGAAAAATAGGGGGNGGGGGGGGGGGGGATTTTGCTTGCAAAATACAAACAAATCTTGGATGAGAATTGGCCTTCTGTAAAGTTACCACCTTGGAGATAAAGATGTCATGGTCAGTAAAAGAGCAATTTTGAAATTTTTCCTTAATTACAACCTCTCTCATGAAGAGGAAACTTCAGGGAAAGATCTTTTGGAAAAGTGTGCATAAAACAGGACTATAGCAGTCATAGACAAATGTGTTCTTCTATGAGTAAAGCAAAAAGTAGTAAAGACAGTAAAGCAGATCCTATCTCACTATTGAACTACTTGGCAAAATGTTTTATCTTCAGATTCTGCTTGTTGGTAATAGTTTGCTATTTATCCTTTCTTCTAGCCTCTAATAAACACTATTTCTAATTATATATTGTCCTTTCTTAACATCTGATACTGATTTGTCACTCTAGTAGCTCAGAAATGGAACTTTATAGTACAGATAAATCACTCAAGATACCTGTTAAAGACCCAGACGGTCAAGTTTATTGTCAGGTCTCAAACGTGAAGTGGTAACACCTCAACAACAGAGTTGATTGTTATATGTTATCACATGAAGGTTCAATGTATTCTGTAACCGTACCAAGAAAGGGGGATAATGATAATTAATTAATTTTGTAAGATGGTTAGGCACAAAATGGTGTGATACTGAATACTTTTGCAGGAATCTCTCTGCCTGCATGAGAATGCTCACAGCTTTTGGAAGGATATGTTCTTCAATATTTTAAACATATTTGATATTAAATTCCACTCATTACTTAGATGAAGAGACAAAAGTTAATGAATATGATCAGTACAATTAGGAGAAAGCAATGAGCTTTACACATAAGATATACTACATAAAGGTATTATTTGAACTATTTCTTTTTTTACATGACTATAACTCTGCAATCCTTTTCCATGGAGAGTCATGGTGGCTGCAGACCATAGGAGATTCAGAACTCAATCTGTACCCAAGCTGGTATATCATATTCTATCTTCTGTGATTATCTACCTGCAACATTTAGGAGAAAACATATTACTTTATTTAGAGAATACTGCACAGATTTATTCAGCTTTGACCTATTCTGTGTAAGATGTTGAGCACGGGCAGAACAAAGAAGTAAATGAATTATAATCTTCATTTGTGGAGATCAGTGTTTCATCTCTGTCATACCACTGTTATGAAGTAGATGTGGTTATTAATCTTCAAATAATTTATCAGATGTATATTTCCCACTAAAATATATTTAACTGCTGTATAATCACATTGTGATTTCATTATTGCACCAATAGGAGATGTTTTATTTCAGTTCTGCTAACAGCTCCTGTAAAATCAGATGTCACAATTTTTCTCTTTGTTAAGTACATGATTTGTAGAAGATTAAGGGCCCAGTTCAACTCTTCCAAAAGATAATGGCAGGCTTTCCGTCAGGGTGTCTCATTAGTTGCCTAGTGTGAGGAATAAATGTCATCACTTCAGGCATTATTTACACACGTTTTTATTCATATATAGAATTCAGTTCATGAAAGTGTTTCTTGGATTTAAAATAAAACAAAGTAAATAAATCAGAACTAGATATTGTCTAAATAGCCAGAGGATAAAATATAATAGGATAAAAATAAGGTAAAACTCATACAAATGAGTGTACAGCATACAGAAACTACTGACTTAATGAACACATCTGCAGCCTAGGTTTAATGTTTAATTATGATATAAATGGTAGCTTGGTATCTAGTTTCATTTCTTTTTTAGATTTTTTTTTACTGCTATTGGAATTTCACGAGTTTGAATATCAATTCTCTATACATATATATAGCTGTAGTGTCTTTTTTATTATTTTTTACTTATTGTATTTTATTTAAAAATATTTGGGATACTGGATGATAGAAGGAGAAATAGATGACAGACAAATAACATGACACTTAAACATCAGAAAACCAAATGCTGGTCCCATCTACTACAGAGGTCATTGACTCTCCATTCACCCTAAGCTGTTTTGGATTGGACATCTATTCCGACAAAATAAAATTATTGTCTTCTGCAATTGTCCAGAGAATCTTGGCAACTACATGATTTCAAGTCATTTCTTAGTTATTTGTAGGTTCTTAACATAACTCTAATATTTTCCGAGTAGGAAAGGTACAAACAGAAAGAGAAAAAAGCAGACGAATAGACATAGCTAGGCAATCATTTTTAATTGTATTATTCTATAGAAAAAAAAAAAAAGAAAAAAAAACCAAACGGACCCCTTTAGCAATTCTGCTCTGCTATTTCATCTCAACACAAGCTAAATTTTTTCTAATTAGTACTGTTGAAGGATCAATAAAGCATTTCAGTGCTTCACAATCTTTTGTCAATCTATCTTCCATACTCCTGAAGACAGACGTCTTTATTTTCCTCTCACAATGTGAGACAAATTGAGATAAAGGTATTTGATCTTGCCAGAAAGATACAAAATGAATATTTTTCTTGACTGGAATATAAATTATGACATATTAAAAATGTGGGAGACTGTCACTTTGGATTTTTTTTAAATAAGAAAAAGAGGAAGAGGGGGAAGGAGGAGGGGGATGGGAAGAAGGGGAGGGGGAGAAGAGAAGAGAAGAGAAGAGAAGAGAAGAGAAGAGAAGAGAAGAGAAGAGAAGAGAAGAGAAGAGAAGAGGGGAAGATACTTTGAGATAATAACAATCATGTTTAGAATGAAGACAGAATTTTCTAAAAGGCTCTCAAAAGTTCAAACCCAATTGCAGAACATGTAGAAATTATTTTAAAAGGCTGAAAAAAATTTAGTGAAACATAAGGGATTATTTTCAGATATTTACATAGAAAAATTACAAGATTTTATTTGGAGATTAAAAAGGAGAGTAAACCCATTCTAAATTAAAAATAGAGTGAAGAGGTAAGTAGTTGCTTGTTCCTCTACCTGTAAACCACGTTTGAAGTTTCCAGTGCTGCTAAGTCATTAGACTCTGGCCGAAGGAAGGCCATACCTTTGAAATCTCACCCTGAGCTAACCCTGCAGAAACACATACAATTCAAAGATTGTGGAACAGGATGAAATGCAGAAAAGGCAGCTACCAAGGCAAACATCTGAGAGCACCAAACCACTCTAGCTCCTTATGTCTGAAAAGGGAGATGAAAGGGCCTAGCATTTTTTTCTTCATCCAGTAATATTTTTGGGAAAGTGGTTCTTTTGACAACTTTAGGTTAACTGTGCCTTTGTGGTATAAATATCCTACATTATTTTAACCTGGACAAACAAAACCCAGTAAAAGCCATCCTTAAAGCCATGCTCTACTAGAAGACAAACTACAATGAGGTAACTGAAATACGGGAAGCTCAGTAAGTTTAAAAGAAGGTGTTAATGAAACCTGCTTCATCTTTAAACCTTTCTTAAAGCCATGCTTTCTAATCACCGATGTTCACTGGCTGCTTTACAGTAAAACCTTCACATCATCTTCTCTCCGGTCATAGGGAGGTCTCCTTCTTGTGTCACTACATACTCCTAGGGGATCTTGTGCTGCAGGCCATCTGTGTGCCATCTCAGTGAGCACTCCCAAAACTTCTTATAGTTGCCTCCAGGAAAGGAACAATCTCTTGCACTTTTTCGTGCCCTCTTCCTAGCCCAGGCCAAGAAAAACTGGTAGCTGCCTCCTCTTTGCTGATGGTTCTTTTAGAAAACACAATGCACAGCACATCTGCAGTAAACAGTGAACAAAGAAATATAATGAATCTCATCCAATTTGTTTGCAAGTCCCAACTGACTAGGAACATTCCTGGGATTTGAAATGCGGAGAACAGTTTGTGCTTGTGATAATATAGGTTTCTACATGTTTCTGAAATGAAAACTTGGAAATGTATTTTGTGCCACTTGGGTCATTGCAAAGAAGAACTTAGAAAATTCTGTGAACCTCCCAGAATGTGTGGTCTGATCACACTGATGGGGAGAGTTACTTTACAGCAGCACAGGATAAACTAGGCAGTCCATGGGACATTCTTGGTTTGCTATGTGTGCCCATTGACTCCTTCAACTGAAATTGATCCAACCTGTCCTCATTCTGTTCTTGTTTGTTTTCAAGTGGCAGCTAGAACTAAGGCTATGGTTATCTTGTCTGAGTTTAATTTTATTGTAACTGAGCAGAAAAAAAATCACAGTTCTTGCTCCTACAGTGAAACTCTGCAGTTGTATAATGTACAAAGGCAAAAAGTGAAATCATATTCTGTTAAAGATAATGGGAGTTTTTCCATTTGCACCACAACAGCCAAAATGTTGCCCAGTTATGATGGTGGAAAGCAGAAGAGTCATGCAAACATTCACATCTTGGGCCACATCACAGAGGAGTATCATAGGGGTCTTTTTTCCCCGTAAGATTTGTGTGGGCCACCTCTTCTTTCAGCTATAATGGAAATGCTTTTGTAGCAGCAGCTGCAGCAATTAGTGAGGTGGAGGAGTAATGCTGTAGAAAAGTATTTAATAAATTTCAAGTGTTTGCTGATGGCTTTGCTCTCCACAGAATGGCCTGTTTATTCAGGAAAAGGAATCTGAATCATAGCGTTGTAAACATTCCTTTCAATTTTTTAACAGCCTTCCAGGCTCTTTGCAATTCAGAGCATGAACATCAATAGGAAAGCGTGGCTTGGAAGCCCCTCAGATAGATTAATTGGATAGGCATTTGATCACTGATGGCAACCCTGCTGACTTATGACAGTGATCTTTTCCTACCTGCAATGTTAGAAGACAGCAGGGTTTTCAGAACGGTTTATATTTCTTCAGCAACAAAAGTGATAATATATGTACCCTGTTTACTATTTATATATAAATGTAGGCTTTTTGAGTAGCTTTTTCTATGTTGTGATGTCAAAGGATTGCAAATGGAGTATTAGTAACAAATGTGGCAATTGTTTTTGATGTAAAAACTGTAAATCAGTCATTTTCACCTATATTCACCATAGATCAACCAGCACAATTTTTCCTACTCTGCATTCATCTGCTTCTGTATTTCCCTATTGCCTAACTTTCTGTCATCTCTAATATGTTCTGTGCTTTCAACTATGCTTAAGTTGAATGCTTCTTCACACTTTACCGCTTATTTGCCTTCCAATATGAGGTTTATTTACATTTTTCACCTCATGCACTCTGTAATACCTTTTACCCAATGGAATCAGAGAGCTTAGATTAATTATGTTTGTTGGCCATGCATCTGACACGATTAGCTCTAATTAGCACATTTGTTTTCTGATAAACATAGTTTCCAGGTAGATCATATCTCACATAACTGGCAGTGCTTATGAGTAGGTTTCATCAGTGTTTTACTTTATACTCAACGTCAGAATAGTTTAGTAACACTTAAGGACAAATCACTCTCTCCCACTTCATCCTTGTATCCACTGTCTCTTAACACTGATTACAGCATTGTGTACTGAAGTTTAGTAGCCAGGCTAGAGTTCCTGTCTCCCTGCCCCCTTTTCTGGATTTGCTACACTAACATTCAGAATTACAGTAAAAATAAGAATCTTAAACCTTGTCATATCCCTCATATAATTTTAAGTAGCGTGATGAGCAGTGTTGTTTAATGGTTTTTGGATAATTAATCAGTATATTCTAGGCACAATAATAAGACTGAGAATAAGCAAATTCATGTATAACAATCAGTAATAGTTAATGCACAATGAATTGTACAACACTTCAGTACAAATGGGTGTTATTTTTTCCAAACATAGATTCATCTGTTATGGAGGTTTGTTATCTGGAAAAATTCAGGAGCTTTAGCGTACCAGAAATTCACTCCTTTAATGGATATACTACTTATTTAAAACTACTTTCATTGAGCTATATAAGTCATTAAAATCTCATTTTTCCTAAATATTATGGTACATGTAGAGTATCAGATATTTTCCTACCCTGTTGCTGTGTAGGTGCTTCCTAGTAGACTTTTTACAAACTTCAACCCAACCCGGTTTCATAACAGTGACACAGATGTAAAGACATAGCATTGACATCCTTTCTCTAGTCTTGTGTTACATCTGCTATTATCTTATAGCGTATAAATGAGAAAGCAATAGTTAACAAGGTCCTAAATAAAATTTTGGCTTTGGAATTCATAAGAAAATCCTGTTAAGCTTTGTCTCCAACCTATCTTTGCTGCACGTTTGAAGCTACAGCATGATTCTTTTCTTTTTCCATAGGTCACTTGATCACTACAATACAGGTACAGGTCACTGCAATCAGTTTGTGCAGCTGCTGAACCATGAAACCCTCATTCGTGGCTGTGACTTACAGACCTGCAACCATTCTTTTGGCACAAATGCCAAATTAGGTTCCTCTTAGGTTCCTAGCTCAATCAAAGCCTTGGGGAATAGGCAGCTGTTGAATACAGTAGATGCCTGAGTGGGGAGGTGTTCTCCCGGTTCTCTGACTTGAACTAGAGCAGGCTGCTTAAAAATATAGTTCTATCCAGATGTTCAGTAATTTACCTTTTAATTTCATTGACATGTGTACTCAGGAGAGAGCAATATATATTGACATTTTGCATCTAGTTACTTCCTTATTGATGGCAAGGCCTGTTGGCAGATATTATTCCCCTAAGAAAAGCTAAGCAAATACTGCAGAACTTATTCACAAGCATTTATTTGAACTAAAAAAAAATAAAATTGGCTATGTGTGTGACCCCAGTGGATTCACTTTCTGCAAATATTCTAGCAAACAATTTTAAAAGGAGGCATGTTCACTGAAGGGCCCAGCTGAGAAGCTCATGCATATTCAAGAAAATATTTAAGCATATGCTTAACTTTGAACTTCAAATTGTATTAAGTCTCAGAGGGATTCAAGCATGTGTTTAAAATTCTGCTTGTGATTACTTACGTCAAGAAATTTACCATACTGTGTCCTGAGGCAAGACCAAATGGATTGACAGCTATCCAAGATCAGATGATGCATGGTGACTTGCACAATCAGATCACTTGTGGTCTTGACGAAATCTTTACATTAGTGTAAATTTATCTCTTGAGGCTTTTTAAGGTAACTATCACTTAAAATTATATATCACTTAAAATTATACATCAAACTTAACATGCTTTACCTTAATCCACTTCAAAATTCTATGTTTATTCCTCATAAATGAGAGATAAGAACATCTCAGAGTTCTATGAGTAGAAAAACAACTGAAGCACAGCTATATAAAACTATATTCCAAAGCAGAAAAGCCCTTGGATCTAGATTTTTTTTCCATCTAGTTCCATTGGTATACAGTGGAGTGTAGGTGGTATAGTCATCTAGGTATTCCCATTTCTTTCCTTTGGCTAGAAACAGAAAATACGAAGAAGCTATGTTCTTAATTTATTTCAAATAAGGTGAATCTGAGCTTTAATCTTATAACATGAATTAAGATGGGTATTTGTTTAGGGACTATACTATGACATCTTTTATTCTTATTGTAATTAAAAGTATAATCCTTGACCTTTAGCAACCGTTTAAATTCCCAACAAAATTTCTTGACACTTGTAAATAGAATTCATCTCTGCAGGCATAGATCAATGTTTTGTTTCCTACACAATAATATATGCTTCATAATAGGCAATTTATTTCATTTTTTTTTTATATGTAATGACCATCAAACTTGATATTTCATTTGGCAGAAGTTACCAGTTATCCAATTTGTCTGTCTCTGATGATAACTTGATGAACTCTGCTACTCCTCATTTTTGATTATGTTTATATTATCTACCCAAATGCACTGTTCTGTCTTGATGTTGATTGTTTGCTGCAATATGAGGATGACATCATTGGTTTACAACTCTTTAAAACTGCTAGACAACTTAATTTATCTTCAACTGTTATAATAAGCATTTGATAATGATCTTTCCTTAATTGCTCAATTTATAGTTCCACTCCCTCTCTTCTGAATTTCCTTCTGTGATAATCTGTTTTCCCTCAGTGGACTTTGCAGAAAACAAAGGAGGAGAGAACATTTCTTCCTTGTAGGGTAGGGCTTTGATGGATTACTGCTTTCCTATGCACCTATTTGGTGGTTATACGATAGGATCTTTTTTTCCTTCATGTGTGCATTTCTTAAATGAATGCAGTCAACATCTCTCAAAAAAATATACCACACAAAATGGATCACTCAGGTCTGTTTAAATCATCAAGTATTCCAGTAATAATGATAATGAAAATAATAATGATAATAATTGTTTTAAAGTTGTTCATATACATCATCATTGTTTTTGCTACTGCAAAAAATAAATTACTAGTCAATAAAATTCCATTGCTTTCTAGATTTAATTTAAATATGTTTCAGTGTTCTGCAGAAAAGGCAGAATACCCTCATGCTAAACCTGAAGTTTAGAAATTTATTCTCCCTGCTTAAAACTACAAATTGCCATAAGGAACTCAAAGGAAACCTGAAAATCTAGCTGTTCATTAAAGTGGTTTCTCTAGATGCGTGAAGTATCATAGAATCATAGAATGGTTAGAGTTGGAAGGCATCTTAAAGATCATCGAGTTTTAAACCCCCTGCCATGGGTAGGGACATCTACCACTCTAGTCCAGGTTGCTCAAAGCCCCATCAAGCCTGGCCTTAAACACCTCCAGGGATGGGGCATCCACAACTTCTCTGGGCAACCTGTTCCAGTATCTCACCACCCTCACAGTAAAGAATTTTTTCCTGATATCCAATCTAAATCTCCCCTCTTCCAGTTTAAATGGAATGTCAAGTACTTTAGCAGTTTCTTTTAGTGGTGTTTGCACATCTTTCTCCCATAGTCATTTGAAAATAGGAAATGTTAGATCATGTTGACAAGTTGTCGATTAAAGTTAAATGTTGCTAGCAAATGCCATTGAGTGCTCTAATTAAAACTAACATAGCTCTTTTAAAAGTTTACAATATCTGTCATTAGAAGTATATGTTAATATCCCTTAGTACAGAAACAAATAAAAGTGTAAAACTGTGCTTTACCCTCACTTTCACAACACACGTATGCATAATATTCCATAGTAAGAAAACCATCAGAACTGAAAACTATAATAAGCAATTTGGAATAGATAATTGCATTCCCTTCCTTTAAGTTAGCATGGACAATATGGATTACAAGTGACCTGTTTGTGCTTGTGTTGCATATACAGCCAAGCAAAAGTAGAAGGCGAATCACTGTCTTAGGCTGGCTTGGGAAACAATATTGTGCAGGAGGAGTCCACAGACTTCAGTGATTCTGCCTAACACAGGCCCAAATCAGTGTCACCACATTTTTATTGGAACAATCTGTGAGTTCTTAAGAGATGAACTGGTAAACAGACAGTCATTTTCCTTGTCCTACATCAACTCAAATGTAGTCTGTGTTCTGCATAAAGGGAAGAAAATAGATATTTAAATTGTTACAAGTCTTTTCTGTAGCAGGGCACATTAAGCCCAAATCTTTGTTGTGTCGAGACAGAAATCTGCAACATGACAGCACTGGCATACATTCTTTCTGAAAACAAATTGGGGCTTTTTTCTTCACAAAAGCAAAGGTTTCCAAATAACTTGGGAAACCTGAGTCAACCAAGCACAGCCTTGGTAGCCTTTCAAGTATCTTGGTGATTTTTAGACGTATTTTTTGGCTGTCCTAAGCAGTTACTTCAGTTGGTTAATGACATGCTTGAAATTTTTGTCCTGTTTCCATAATCCCCAAGAAAAAAATAGCTTGGGGATCTTCCAGGAGGAAAATGCACTAGAAAGGATTGTAAGTTATATTACATTATCTAGAAATAGTGAAATATTTATAAGGTTGATTGTATGTGGGAAGTATGCGCCACAATTGACTAGTCAATTAAGGTATAATTAACTTTGAAGTACTTGATTAGGCCTTTTTGTTATTTAAATGTGTTAAAAAATGTTATCAGGGGATTCTTGAACATATATATATATATAACATCCCACATACACTAGCAAGAGATGTAAGACAAAACAACATCAACTTGAGTAAGACATCACTAATACTATGTTCTGAGGAAGGTGACAACAACCTTCCATAAGCATGGTACAGATAGCACCTAAAACCCCTCCTCTTTCTGAGGTGTAGCTTCCAGGTGCTGGAAGATAGATCTTCACTATCAGGAATTCCTACGTTACAATGAGACTTAGTTACCCCAGGCTCAGAGTTTACCTCTCTACCAGCAGCATTTACTTCTAGTTGGAAAGGAAGACAGGTCAACCATGTTTCTCTGGAAGATCATTGACTTCTGCACCAACATACCTGCAAACCAATATTGCATCCAGATTATGCAATTCAACTCTTACTTGAGACATCATTTAAGCATCTCTTTAAGTTCAGCTTCGATATACAGAACAAGCTTTAGGGAGCTTTACATGAAATTTTCCTGAGATGGTATCTGAATGGGAGACTACTCTTTTGGATAGAAGACAGAAGGGGAAAAAGACTGGAGAGGTTGTACGTGTTTGTTGTACATACTTGAAGAATAAACACCTAACTTTTCATTCAGTTTTACTCCCAGCTTGGTTTCATGTTGTTTTTATTTTGATAATTACTTGGCGGCTTCAGTCAATGATGTGTATTGCCTTCTATTTGTGCAATTGGTGTAATTACATAATTAGTGTAAATAGATGCAATCATCATTAGAATGTTTTGGATTCCATGAAACTTTATGGAAATCATGTAACATACAATCAGTGAGAGATAAAATACTTCAGTGGGATATTTTCAACCTTTTTTCTTAAAATTACGTTGTGATATTTCCACAGCAGTGCTCAAAACCATGTCTCTATTGCAGGCTGCAATATGAAAGCAAGCTAAGTGCACTTCTGCCAAATAATATCCAGCATCTTCTAGAAGCATGACATGACAAGACTTCTCTCAGCTGCCTCTAAACCCAGGAATAAATACCTGCACAACAATTCTTACACAGAAATATGCAGAGACTTATTAAATTTTAGTCACAAAACATTTCTTCAGTTTTTCACAAGTGCAAACTTAGCATCGTATCTGCCTCTTAATTAAACATAAGGATAGATAGATAAATAGATAGATAGATAAAGACAAACGGATAGATAGATATGTAAAAACATAGGACATTAGAAAGTAGGACTAACAGGGATCATTTTCTTAATGAAGACCCTGCAACTACGAGTAGGAGATTTGTTCAAAATAGTCCCACTATACTTAATAAATTTGGAATTTTGCTGGTTGCATGAAAAGTAGAAAGCCACAGCTATTCAGTGCTGCAAAGGAGAGCTGAAGAAATTAAAGGTATCACAACATCCTGAATTCCTAGGAATTCTGCTTGGTAGCAAAATGTTTCATAAGCTGCTTTGTTGAGAACATCGGCTGAATCCCAGAGACAAACAGCTCTTTTACTCATTTGAAGACATCTCTTACAAGAATGTTTTTTTTTCAAGAATGAGCCTGAGGACCTTGGACTAAAACAATTTACAAATCCATAGAAGGGTCAAAACTTGCCATCTCACTAGTCTGTTGCTGCATAGTTGCGTGATAAAGACTGAAGTGATAGCAACACTTAGCATCATTATCAGTGGACCATACTATATAAAAATGATAAAGCTGTGGATACTCTGAGGAGTTGCCTTGGATTTTCTGTTTCTCATAATTCTGATTTTTGACTGTCTGTTAGGAGCAATCAGATTTTCCAAGGAATTCTATCACAAGTTGCAAGGTATTTTAGATACTATGGAGAGAAAAGCAAGACCATACCTCCTGTAGATTGTAGTTTCATTTCTGAACACACTGCAATCTTTAGCTTTTTTATAATCTTGTTAGTACCATGGCTTGAATACTTTAAGATGTGCAACTTTCTCAATTCATCAATATTATTGTAATATTTTTGTGATGTGGAGCTGCAACACAAACACACATAACCCTGGAGATAAAAAAATGCCAGTGTTTTTTACCTTTTTTTGTGCAATTTACATTTCAAAAACACTGGGGTTAACGATTTAAAAATTATATTGGGATGCTGTGTAAGACTGCCTAAGGTTGTCACCTTTGCAGCCATTCTCCCTGATGTTCCCTCAGTTCTGCTGGAAGACTGGGAAAGGTAGTATATCTTATGAAGAGAATAATGCTGTCACTCTTGGATTCATTTATGGCTTGAATAGTCCAATTTTTTATATTTAGCTCTACTTTGTTAGATTATTTCAACGCATTTGCTATTAAGTAGCTAATAAAGGGAATGCACTGTAGACATCTGTAATCACACTGAGCAGAGTGAACAAGCAGAGTTACACCTCAGACAAGATTTTAAACTTACTCTAAGGAGAGGTGCTTTATGGTCACCTTCCATTCTCACGTAACAGGTGTATAACTCCTACTCATTTCTAAGTTAAGCTACAAAGTAAAGGATAATTTTCAATGGCAGAGGTCAGTACATTAAAAATTCATATCTCTCATCTTCATATAGCTTATAAGAAAAAATACTGATCACTCTTTTTATTCCTTGGAATTTTTCCTTTTCGCTTTCGTTTGCTGCAGACACCAGCCAGCCTGGTCAGCCAGCCCTCTGCTGGGATGCGGTTTCCTTCTTTTCCCTCTTTGTCCTCTAATGCCCAGGACACATGAACTCTTTCATCCTTCCATGAACTTTCAGACACTCTCTGATCACAGCCTGAGCAGGGAGAAAGGGGACCAGAGCCCACCTCTGTCATGACTTTGAACTTTTCTTAAGCACTGAACCCCAAAGTGCAAGAAATGTCTGCTGTGCAACTCTGCCCGCGACAGACACCAAGAAACCAACTGACTGGAAAAAAATTGGTGACATATATACTCATTTGTATGTTTTAAATTTCAAGTGATCAATAACCATTAAAATTTTACTCAGCATCAGCCTAAGCTGAGCATCATCTTATTATTATCATTCAGCTCCTCCCTTCTAGCCTTTCCCTTGTCATGTGTGTTTGACACCTGATCTTGCTCTGAGGGTCTATGTGGGTTCACGGTGAGTCCTTTTTGCCTGTCTGTCTGTCCTCAGCTAACCATCGTTGCCTTCTTGTGCCCAGGAAACAGTCATTGTCTGAAGACAACTTGCAGGTGCAAGTCTGGTTTTTCTTTTCTCTGCTCAGCAGTGCAAGGCTCTATAAACGAGATTTGTAAAGGCACCGTGACATCTATCTCCCACTGATTCTGATGAGAGTGAAATGTCTAAATACCTTGAAAAATCTTGTTGTAAATGACTTAGTGAAATCCAATTTTCCAAAGTGACTTAAGCAGACTTAGGAGCCTGAGAACTCAGACAACACAATTAGGTTACTACCGCTTAACATGTTACCATTCATCAGCTTAGCTTTAACTTCAATCATTTCAGGCTAGGCTAAACAAAATTATCTTACATTTGCTGCTGGATAAGACTGAGTACACAAAAATTTAAAAATGCTCAGCTAATTCAGGATATCTTATTAAATAGTGATAATATGACAATGTTCCTGCCTGATTTTTCTACTTGAAAACCAATGGGATTTGGAACTTTGATAGAATAATGAGTTTCAATGGCATTACATTTTGTGCTGTGTCAGCTTTTTATCATTGACGGTCCCTGTCTTTTCTCCAACCCTTTGGCACAAGGTGGCAGAATATCCCCTTCACTATGCTATGGCATACTTTCATATGAGGCAGCTGTGTTCACATCAAGAGTTATAGAACCTGTAGTTCATCCCAAAATGTATGATGTGTCATAACATTAAAGTTCATAAGCAATTTGTACAAGTGAATCTTCAATATCTAAAGCTTTTTTTATCCTGAATGACAGCTTATGTATATCTATAGGCCAGTTGTTCATTACCTGCAGTGGTAACAATGAAACTATAGAACATAATGTTCATTATAAGCTAATTGCATCAATGTTTACGCACCGTCTCAGATTAATTTCATTATGTAGTTGGTAGAATACTTCCCAAGCTATTAAGTTAAAAGTTGATATAGGAAACAAAACTGGCAACACCAAAGATCCAGGTAGTCTGGCATCTTACTTCCACCCTAGACCTGGAGCACTGTATGTGAAAGAGTGCCAGAATAGGGTCAACATGCTGTGCTATCTCCCCTGGGTTCACCTCCAAAATAGCAGCAATCTGAGTTTCAGAGACATCTAGTTCCAGTAGTTGTGTCTTCATTTTTAATAGTCTCTGTAAGATATTTCTTACTGGAATTCACTTAGTCAGGTTTTGATCTAGTGTCACCTTCTGAACGCACATAGTCATGTGGCAATGGATTTATCAGCTTTCTGTCTGGAAAAAAAAATAATCTGATTTTGTTTATTTTGACCTGTCTAGAAATAATATTTGATGTCCTCCAGCTCTTTACCTTTAACAGTCTGGACACAGCTGTCTTTCCTCAAGGTCACAGAGAAAGGCTGTGGTAGAGAAAAGGTCTGAATCTGTTTTCCTGATTTCTGTCTTGTGTCATAGCCACAGAACCAGCCTTCTCTTGTATATATCAATTTAAAATATTTGGAATTCAGATGAGTTTGCCTTACTGAATTCCTAATTTGAATCAAGCTGGCTGGCAGGGAATACTTCTTTACTACCGCAGTATAGATAAGATATAATATTATGAAGGAAACATTGCAGTGAAGGTGCTTAAACGTTCCAGAACACCTCTCATACATCAGGAGCCCAGGTGTTCCTGTTCAGCTTGTAAATATGCTTTATGCTTACTTTTTATTTTGTGTTATCTTACAGTAAACACTTTAAGTATGTGGGCTTTATTTCCAGGCTATTTGGTGGGTGCTGTAACCCCAGAGAATAACTTTGTCCTATTGATTATCAGAACATCTTTCAGCTAAAATTTCTTGTGAATTATTGTTATATTTTCAGTTGTCATAGGGAAATATGAGGATTATTCTATTCCTATGTTGTAAGCCAACATTCATCTAAACCTAGTTTAGTTCCCTTAAGTGAAGAAAACTGTACTTCTTTTGATTTGTTTTTTAGAACTTGTGATGATTTTGAAACCTTTCATGTTATGGGTAATTGTACTAGGTAGTTGTTCTCTCCAGTCAGACATTTGCCCCCTTAGATATAACTTATGCTTTAGCTTCTTTTCTGGTTCCTGGCATCTTCTGGTCTGACAGACTGTTTTCTGCAACTGTAACATCATTTCAAGGAGCCAACAGCTCATTCCACAGGACAAGATTTGGCCATTAAACTTTATTCAAGTAACTAGTTTTTCCTAGATGATTGTTCCAGCTCACTTACATCTCTTTATGTCTCTGTAAATTTATTCTTTATTGAGAGGCTGAGGTGACCCGTAAATTCAGTAACATGTGCTACATGTTAGAAGGAAAACTGTTCCTCTGTATGTGGCATCTTTTTATAAATCAGACCCTAATTTACCTTATAAAGAGGTAAAAAGACACTCTTACCCTGGTGTCTTTTTTATTATCCCTGTTTTTTCATCAGCTGAAATAATTCTTATTGGTGGACCATTTCTCTTTTAAAGCAGTTTTACATAAAGGCATTTCTTAGCAATTGGTTTATAATGATGTTGTTGCGGAAGTAACTTCCCCATAAGTTGTTTTATTTTTTTTCTCTCAACTTTTAAGGAAGACAAACAACAGCAATTAATGAAAGATTTTTGTTCTGTTTTGCTTTTTGGTATTTTTTATATATAATGGAGAAAAGAACATTTAAGGGGAAAATAGCAAGCAAAACACACATTCCTAATATATGCACATAAAGGCAAAACACTGTATAAAGGCTATATTGTGCTTCAAAGAAAACAATGGAAATTCCTAAGTGAAAATGCACACAAGGATTTGCCCTAAAATTTTGTCTATTACTAATGCTTCTAATAACATCTCAGACACTGAAGCAGCAGATGTGTATCTAAGTTAATTGGAACATATTTCCTTCCTTCCTTCCTTCCTTCCTTCCTTCCTTCCTTCCTTCCTTCCTTCCTTCCTTCCTTCCTTCCTTCCTTCCTTCCTTCCTTCCTTCCTTCATGTAGTCAGAAATGATGCACAGATACTTTTGTTAACCAGGTACATAGTTTTCTCCCGAGAATTATTTTTAAAAGTTCAAATCTGATTCCATAGCAGTGTGGCAAAATTTTGAATAATTCCTGGCAGTATTCCAAAACAGCATTTGTGATTTATTTCTGTGTAGAAGTATAGATACTACTAGACATTATCAGCAAATATCAACCTCTTCATTAAAAATGTCTTTGATACATTGCTTGTTAAAGAGATACAATTGCTTACTCTGACAGTTTTTTAAACCGAGCCTACATTTTGCTTCCATTCATCCATCTTTGAGTTTTGACATATGCTGTCTTTCCATGAAGGCTTCAAGAGCTGAGATGACCTTGCCAAAGATCAAGAGGTGTGTCTGGAAAGATTGTAATTTCTTGGAAGACGATTTATATGATAACTGTGCAAAAGAGTACCCATTCTGTGGTGATTGATGATAACACTGGCAGTATTGACTGATCATTAGAAATATTTATATGACAGGCCCTTTAAGGCAGTGTGAAGGAGAGATTAAAAGCATATGAAGAAGACAACAGTTTCTCTGTTTATGGAATCAGAGCTTGTCATTCTTTTGCAGTATCTTTAACTGCTGTCTTCACGTTTGCCTTGTTTCACAGGCAAAATAATACCACAATTGCCTCTGAAATCACTTGTAGGCCCCACAAAATTAATAGTGCAGAAGATATCTTTTACATATTTCAAAAGCAGTTAAGTTTCATCTTTGAAATTAAGATTATTTATCATCGATTATAAAATATTCTTAGGTACGGAGCATATTCATACAGGTCTATTAAGAAAGATTAATATATTGTTGCTCACCCATTACTCAAGGTTTGTAACTCAAACTTTAGGAGAACATGCATGTTTTGTTATTTGTGATTCTGGCATATTTTTAGACATTGGAGTTTTCTACTGCATTTACTATGTTGTGTTGATACATTAATAAGTAAACTTTAGTAAGTGATATGCTAGTATTTTAGCTATTCATAGTAATCAAATATAGATGGTCACTAAGGTGGTCACTTAATTACAGGCAGACCTGGTATTATTCTAAATTTATTTGAACAAGTTCCTGTGCAACCTGCTCTAGGAGGACCTGCTTTGGCAGGGGAGTTGGACTAGATGATCTCCAGAAGTCCCTTCCAACCCTATGTCATTCCATAATTCTGTTATTCTGCGAAATATATATTTTTGTATAGTGAGAGTTCATATATAGTATGAGTAGAATTATCACAACTGGACAGAGTACATTTAATATATTTAATGTATGAGAAATCTAGTAAATAGTTGTATGCTTAATTGATTTAAGCCTCCTCTTGTCAATAAAAAGTCTTTCTTTGTATCGAAGCATTATGAAAATTTTTACATGTAATAAAGTCAACTTTTTAAATTTTGTCAGCAATGGAACACGTTGCCCAGAGAGGTTATAGAGTCTCCATCCCTGGAGACATTAAAAGCTGTCCAGACATAGTCCTGGGCAGCTGGCTGTAGGTAGCCCTATCTGAGTTCGGGGGTTGGACCACATGAGCTGCAGAGATCCCCTCCAACCTCACTTATTCTATGGTTATGTGCTTCTGTGAACTAGTCTCTGAAACTTCTCCATATAAAAGGCACTGTTGCAGTTCTGATAAAAGGTTGCATGTAGAACAAAATACAAAGCAATAAGTGCTCATTAAGATGTACTTATTTCATTGTTTTGATGTACTGAAGTGAAGAATGAGACATGTTTCTCGGGTTTTATCTTAGCATATTTATGTACATCAGTAATCAACAGAATAGCTGGTTATTTTAGCTCATTGGAGAAAAGTATTAAAGCTACTTATAGTATATACCTAAATTCATCACTCCATTCCTTCAAGTTACATTTTATGGGAGTTAATTATTAGTTGCTTTTAATTATACTTCATGGCCTTTGTCCTGGCAATTATCCAAAGAGTAGATCATCGTGGTATGCAATTTAGTGAAACAGTTTCCAGGCATCATGCCATCCTCAAGACCCTGTGAAACTATTGTTATTAGAATTAGAAAAATATTAGTATGCATATTTAGATTATGAATAATGGCAGATAAATGCTAGACATTATTCCATGGAGTGCTATCAATCTGATGAAAGTTAGGGGTTTGGTTTGGCTTTTACTGTAAGTCCTAACTGCTTCAAAATTAAGAGCATGAGAAGAGCAGTGTATCACTTCTGTTGCTCTGCTTGCTGACAGAAAGCACAATAGTTTCTTATCTTTCTGAATCTTTTTTAAGTTAATGTGTAGGTGTAAAAATCTCACTCCACTGCTTTGGAAGCAGTTGGATTTGTGCTCAGAACATCACTTCTCAGCTGAGTGACTCAAACAGTTGAGGTGAAAAAAAAGTGACAGGTTCTCACGCAGGCCGGTGACATAAGTGAGGGACTATGGGAAAAGTCAGGTGAATCCTTGAGCTGCTAGACCACGCTGAAATCCTTGATTAGCTGCTGTTACTTGTGCAAAGCTACCATGACTATATTATAGCTCTGGGTGTTGGAAGCACCTTGCAGATACGGTCAAATATGTACAAAGGCAATAAATATCTATATAGATACAGATAGAGATAACATAACTATAGGTTAATGTAAGCCTTTCAGGAACAATATGACTCTACAACAATGTGTTTATAAGTATTTTCAAATCTTATTAATTGAAGAAGCAGCCATGCAAAGAACCGGAGAAACTGACTCAGAGACTAATCCCACAAAGACTTGCTAAAAGAATTATTGAATTTAGTTTCCTGAATTGTTCCATTGCTAGCTTTTGCATGTTTGTGCTGTAATGGAAAATGGTTTAATACTTTTGATGTTGTTAACATGCAATTGAAAACCAACTAATACAAAAATATTGAAAAACAATTAGTGACAATTTACAAAATGATCTCTTACATATTTATAAGATATTTCTGAGATACCTGAGGTCAGCTATATATACCACTACAGCAAAATTCATCAGCTCAGGATCTTTCTGATGAATTCAGGGAAATAATTACACTGAGTTAAGGCAGCTGATTCTGGGAAAAGAAAATTCTGCTCTTTAGGAAAACTCTTTTGGATGAGCGAAATGTGCAGGTACCAGTTAAGCCAATGCATTGTCAAATGGATAATGTAAACAAATTGGAAATAGCTTCAGCACAAATGGAAAAGCTTTCAATCAAATATATATAATACATAAATATGCAGTTAAAGGCTTCCTAGGACAAGTATATACCATGAGCATCCAAGCAGAAGCTTTATCATAAGAAATGCTAGAAATATTCGCTTGTGTTAAAGTGCATTCAATGTAATCACTAGTAAGAACAAAATACTTTTGTTTGGCTTGTGCAACACTCAAATGTACCACAACATAAAGAATACATTAAAAAAATAAGACAATTTGACATAGTTGTCTCATTGAAACACATTTTAATATTAACACCAAGGACCTAATTTGTAATTAATAAGGTCCCACTCCAGCAAACTTTAAAACTATGCATTTAAACCAAGCACCTCTTGTTGTATAAATATACATTTTAAAAACTTCAACAGACTTTTTCTTTGTTATTTCTTACTAAATTTTAACTGAGATTTAAAAATGTATAGCATTGTTCTTATATGTTCAGAATAATATAATAATAATCTAAATAACCAGACACTATTTTTTCCTTCAGAAAGAAAACCAAAACAGGCTTCATAACATGTCTGTTCATTGCAATCAGGCATTTTCTTATTCATGCTAGATTTTTATAAAATTTGCCATTGTATATATTACACAATTAATGATTTAAGAGTTGAAACTATTTAGCTTCTCCCTTTAGAACAAATGTATTTTTTCACAGATTTTTCCCTCAGTGCCTTACTTCATTAAATCATTGGAAGACAAATTCTCAAATTTAAGAGCTGACTCTACTCTCAGGCATTTCACCTGTTATAAATTTATCTGCATTTAACGAAGTAGTTAGGTGTAGTCTTAAACCATTCTTGCTCAACTAATTTCATGTGGGGGTGTCTCTCTCTGCTTTGCTCTTCTAAATCCAAACTAGTATTTTATACTAACAAGCCCATGACAAAAGCAGCACAGTGGAGTTTCTCAGTTGCTGTTATTCTGCCCTCTTGTTTTTTAGTGATCTAGAAGTGAAACTCTTTTGATTGTGACACCATCTCACCTTTTTGCTCCATTTGTCTCTTCCTGCCAGTACTATTTCCTGTTTCTTTGGGTTCGAATCTTCATATGTATTTTTCAGGACAGGATGGTTTATCTTCAGTTAAAAAGTGATTCATGTTTTTTCATTCTGTTTGGTTGTAACTCGTAAGGATTTCTGAGTCTGTTCACACACAGTGAATTTCACAGTGAATGTAATGTGGATTTAGCTCCTTAGTATTGAGTAACATCTTTCTAAACTGAAAACCAGCTAATCAGACTTGGTACTATGGTTCCAATATTACAAAGAACAGTTCTGACAAACCCAGGTCATTGTCCTAAGGGTTCATGATAGTTTAAAGTAATAGCTTTCGCTTAATTATAATGATCCTTTCATGGAATCTCATTTGTGTTAGTAGTCAAACGTTGATTTTAATTTGGAAAGTTCATTGCAAATAAGTTGTGTTCTCTTGATTTAGGTAATTATACTCACTTAATATATTAATGGCAAAGACTGCTCAGGCTTTTTAAAAACCTTCTAGCCCTCTGTAGAACAGTTATTAAAAGGAGCGAGGAGTGTGGAGTTCTCTTTGATCACTTTAATGAACCTCAGTGTTTTTATTGTCTATTCACTTACATGCAAAGTGTAGTGCAACTGTGTATTAGCTACTAATTAGAGTTTTAGTCATGAAAAAAATAAAAGCAACCTGTGTCATAATTGGGATTTTGAACAATATTGTTTGTAATGGTTATCAAAGAGCAAGACAAATACCTTTTAATTACTTTTAAAATGCATATGCCTTGTTGCAGAGCTTTTGCTTTTGGTTATTTTTGTGTTTATAAGAACTTACATTTTGTAAATAAGACCAATTAGAATGTAGCCTCTATCACAACCTTTGCCAGTCCATGGGCAGCAACAGAAAGGGGAAAATGCTGTGAGAACAACATGAAATTTTGCTCTTCAAGTTGGTCTCAGTGGCAACATTTACATTTCCTGCAGCAAACATAACGACATTCTAATAAACTTCTCAGGCAATGAATGAATGGCCAGTGGCTACAAGTAAGGACTGCAGCTGCTGAATCATGTTATACTTAGATGGATCTTGTTTAGACAATCCTTTACTACTTTTATTCTGTATATTCATGGGACGTAACATGGTAATATGCATAAGATAAAATACTCTCATTGTAATTCTGTTCCCAGTGCAGGTACATTAATTCCAGTAACTATTCAAATGATAGCATAGAACAGGAGATGATATGTTCACTACTGTATTAGCTAAATTGTTCATGGTGCAGTTCTTCATGTGAAAAATAGTAAAATAATTGGACAAACATGTCTCTGACACAACCAGATATTCAGGAGGTGGGGAAGATAACTTAAGAGTAATCTTCAATCGAAAGAATAAAGACACAAAGGCTTAATTAAAACACACAGTATGTGAAATAGCTTCTTATAGAGGGAAATTATGCATTTCCACCTGTTTGGAAACTACAAGAAATAAAGCCATAGGATAGAAATGGACTACATAAATTAAAAAAAGTCATCAAGGGAAGCTAAATATCATCCAAGTCCTAGTGAGAATATAAGCAAGGAAAAAGGACATAATTTTTAGGTGATACATAAATCTTTACATCTGTTATTGGACTTCAGTTATAAATGCATGCCTATTTGTATATATTTCAAAATAAAATCTGAAGTTTCCCTTTTAAGACAAGTGTTTCCATTCCCTTAAGTAATTCATAGGAGAATTGGAGTTTTTATGTGCACTGGATATCAACAGTGTACAGTAACTAATGTTTGTTTACTTGGAAAAAGCTCATTGACAACTGAAGAGAAAAATTGAGAGTGATACTTAATCTCAGCAATTAGGGTTAATTTCCACTTAATATAGCTCTAACTTTTCATCACTCCGGATTTTTAATGCCATTCAGCCCTTGAAAAACCCCTTCCACTCTAATACAGGCATTACTGATGCTGTCTGACAACAACCCGCATGGTAATGAGATCCTCCAACAAAAGGTGCCCCATACAAATGAAATAAAATTATTCTTTTCAAGAGCTAAAGCTACGAGGAGTTACTGCATTTCAGAATAGTATTTATCTCTGCCTAGATTTCCCTTTAGACCTCTTATCTGACGCATGTTGTGCAGTAGCTGCTTCCTACAGCTGGGAGCAGTGCTGCAGATCCAGGGACATGAGGCAGCCAAACACCATCAGCTGCGTGGCTATGCCCCACTATCACAGTGTTTCTCAGTAACCTAAAATAATGCATATGAGTGCAACAGAGGTGCAATCCCTTCATGTGTTTCTTATTGATGTTTTCCTGTTTCGTGCTTGTCCACTGAGAATTTCAGTACTTTCTTTAGCAAGTGACCTGATTAAGCTGAGGGTATAGATGTTAGTTAGATGTGTTAAACTGAGAAGCAATTGTTTTGGTCTCTGCACTAACTTTAGCAGAAACAATGCTCCAACTTTAGTCAAACACAAACCTCAAATAAAATTCTGTGTGGTTTTAACAAATGCACTTTTTTTTTTCTTTTTACATATGCAGCACCTTTGCTTAACCAAGGACTTCATTTTATTAATTGATGTCATGTCAGCAATTGTACCCAAAGGTTTTTGAAAGAGAGCATTAGATGGGTGTTGGGAGTGACACTTTGTTCTCATTAGCCCTGTGAGACTGCTGAATCACAGAACAGATCATCTGCTGATCAGGCTTCTGCCTCATAACCTTGAATTAGGGCCAAACGATCACATAAATTGTAGTTTTCACGCTGTCTTTTTTGGCCCTTCCACTGACTCCCCTACATGAAAACAGAAATGTTGCAGAGAAATCTGCTACTTTCATCACTACAGCTTTCTGTTCCCATACAGAGCTCACCATATTCAAGTTAAGATTTTTTAAATCTCCTTTATTTATTGCCTCTATTTCAGTGAAATTCAGTGAAACATTTTCCATGGTCTTGGGGGGATTTTGAATGACACAAATGGAGGTCAGTGTGTTACCAGGAATTATAATAGTGTATAGTGCAACCTTGACAGCCTTCCTAGAACTGCATATGCACCAAACATGGGTTTTCTAAAGAAAATATTTCTTTTGTTAATTGCTTCTAGTGTCACACACGTTTATGGGCCTTTCCTACAAATCTTCATGCTATGGGGTTCTGCCCACTCAGGTGCTGAGCAATGTCTAGTCCATAGCCCTCCCAAAGCTGACACATAAATGCCAAAGGGAAGAGATGAAGCAAGAAGAGGCAGAGAACAGCAGCAGCTGGAGTAGGGAATGAGTTATGGTCCAGAATCAAAGCTAGCAGCACACTCTGGGCACAGCAGCAGTCGTGCAGCATCGGAATGCTTTATCTTCTCTGACACTTCCAGCTCTCACTTGCTAGCTGCTCTCCTAAATTTCCCTAATATTCACCAGACAAGATTCACTGTAAAGCACTTGGCTCCTGTCTGGGGAATCCATAACCAGAGTGCATACTCAGTTTAGTGCAATCAGCTCTCAGGAGCCACCCTTGCTCTTAGCGCATTGTTGACAAACAAAGTTGTTACTTTGTGGAGTCTAGTTTGCCAACATGGCATTAATTCTGTCTAACCTTCAGAAATTAGAAAAGGTAGCAATTATACCCTTAAAAAGTCACTTTTGAATTGACTAATTAATCATTCATTGCCCATGGCACTAATAAGTCATTAGTTGTGTAGTGGCTCATTATAAGGTGCAATATGTAGAAGGTTTCATTTATGCAACTCCTTGCTGAATGTTGATTAGGTTATTTATAGATAATATGTGCTAGTTATGATCAATTATGACTTACAACACTGTGAATGTGATTTTTCTGTAGAAATGTAATAAGGTAAAAACTCATTTAAAACATCTTTACAATTAAGGTATTGTAAAGGAAGTTGTTAATACAATATCTCTTTCAGTACTATATCCTCCAGAGAAAGGGATCTTTTGTGTTGCTACATTGAAATCTGTTCCCATTTGCTCCTTAGTTTTGTTTTTCAATTGCTGTTCTGTCTACTTGAGTTATTCATGCTTCCGGAAGAACTCTGCAATATAAGAACTAAAGTAAAATACATGTTGTAAACAGACTTTAATGCATGAAGGCAGTTAAGTAGCATTATTCCAGTTTTATATGCTAATGTTCTAAAGGCTTCAAAAATACAATATGAAGTCAAAGTTATTGGATATATTAACCTGTGCTTTGAAAACACTGCCTGAATTTAAAAGACACATAATTACCCCAAAGGAAGAGAGGGAGAGAGAAAAAAAGACTGTAGCATGAATATTATGTGTCAACGTTTGCCAATTTAGAGTCACTGAAGTAATTTTTTAATTGTTCCTTTTTGATTTTAGCCTCAAGAACAGAATTTGCAACCAATTAAAAACGTGCATTTCTCTCTAAAAGAACATAAGTAAAATGTAAAAACTCATCAACTCTTCTTTACTTTAAAAAGCCTTCAGTAGATTTTATCCCAATACACATACACAGAAATCTCATATCCCTACTGGTTTAGATCATCTCTAGAGACAGCACTCAGCCCCTCTAGAATAGTTTCTGTGACTTCAGCCAAGCCTGTTAGCTAATTGCAATGGAAAATCCTGTTTGATATACTCTAGCCTCTTGTGGTTGATAGACTTTCACACCCAGGCTGCCACAGAAAGGAAAGATGGGTTGGAAGGAGGGGGAGGAGGCTGCGATCTGGAGGGATTCCAGTTCTCATTCTCACAGNACAATCTGCTGGATGTCTCTGGGTAGAAATAAAGAAAGAAAAAAAAAAAAAAAAAAAAAAAACAGAAGCCAAGTAGGAGGAAAATATACTGGTCCAGAAGTGGCATGGAACACTCTGAGTAGGGAAACAGATCATGAAGAAACCAGAGATGACATTTCATAAATCTGGAACCATTCTCTCCTTTTCAATGATTCTTCACTGTGCTCAGATCAGAACTGTGGTATCTTGAGATATTTGAGACGCTGAAGAGCTGCCTTGGACTTATTAGTATGAATCTGCCCAAAGAAGAGGAGGAGTTTCTGTTTGCCTTCTTGCAGAGGTAAGAAGGTAATGTAGATCTGAGGAAAGGATTCTCAAATAGAGCAGAAGATTGTGTTAGCTTTGGATGTTTGCTGTCCTAGGAGAGGTTTGCCAAGATGATATATAACTATGTAGAAAAAGGTTGTATACTTAAACGAAACCAGCAGACACCAAAGGTTCTTTGGCCCTTGTCCACAGAAGTGAGGCTGTATCCAGGGGTAGCACCTCCAGAAATAAGGAACTGGCTGTAATTATGCTTGTTCTCCACAAGTGCAATGTCCCACCATGGACACCCCGGACAGATCACCCTTGAAGGGTGAAGTTTACCTCAGCAATTGATAAGGAGTCACTCAAATTTCATATTCTAAAAGGCCAGGTAAGTGAATCAAACAAGTACTATAGATGGGTAAATCATGATCTGGTAACCATGTTTTCTCAAAGCACTGAGGGAACAAACTACCATTTATGATATCAACATTACTCTACAGGAGGTTCCTATATGCCCTGTGACCCTGCTAATATGCATTCAAGACAGCTGTTTACAGTTTTCTTTGCTGTTCACATAAGGTAAAAGGCCCCAGTTTCAGTGAATTAATATCCTACTATTTGTTCAGAGGCATCAAAGCCCTCCATGCCATGGAGCAATTGGCTGGAAATTCTGTCAACAAGAGCTTGCTGCAGCCAGGATCCAGCAAAGTGTTAAACACACACTTAAATCTATCCCAAAAAATAGAAGGCCTTAAGCATGGAAGAAAAATTTAATAGCAAAGTAATACAGGTGAATTTAATCATGGTAATCAGTCATACAATGTACAAGTGTTAAAATGGCTGCTGTATCAGGACACAAGTTTGTTTCTGGGTTATCCCATGAAAGACATAGAAGGGAAGAGATAGCTATAATTTGATAATTACGTAGTAGTAGTGAGCCTCAAACTCCCACTTGCTTGTAGAAATGCTCCTGTGAGCATTTCTATATGAGTTAATGAAAGACTGAAAACTTCCATGGTCTGTATATAAAATAACTAAATCAAAAGTATTATTGGAAAATCAAAGGAAAAATATTTCCTAATCCAGTTAAATTAAACTCAATTGGAACCTATTCAGTCACCTTCATAACTATTTAAAATGGTGATTGTGCAATACTTGCATGATCAAAGTTAATGTAATATTTATGCAATCAAAGTTAATGTTAAGACATATAATGATTTTACAAGATGAGCTGTGAATATAAATGACAAATTAACATAATTATTAAAGATCATAATATTTGCATGGAGAAAAAATATTTTTTTTGCAGAAGTAATGGTTTGTCTCATTATCTCTAAGAAGATTCCATGTATTATGTATTTTATGAGAAAGCATCCATATGCCAGTTTATGATTTGACCTTTTTGAGTCATTTTTTGAAACTGCAGCAGTAAAAGATGGGTGGGCTTATTTTAATAGGATGATGTTTGAATACATGGACCATTCTGTCTTTAGTGGCTCCTACTCATATCTTGAGTCCAATCCACCTTGGTCATTGACTTCAACAGGAACACAACAGGCTTCTTAATTGTCCTCTTGCCTTTTAAGTTTATGTTCTATTAACATGTTTTATGGAGTTGCCTTGTCTGAGTGAAAAAAATGAGACAAAAAGCCTGAGAGAGCCACAAGCAGCTTCCCCAGAGCTGAAGTCCGTGGTGGGGCTTCCTTTCCCTAGGCTCTGTGTAGGCTCTAGCTCAGCCCCTGAGACAGCAGCCATTGGGGAGAGTTGTGTTCCTCCTTTCAGTGCCTGGCACAGAGGACACCTGCCACATTATGAACAAAGAAGTGATGCCATTGTGCCTGGTCTGTCACGCCTGCAAAAAGGTGGAGGCATTTTTCACATCATTCTCCATGCTTGCACTCACATGCCAAGGAAATATAATCAGGCTTTGTTTGTTTTCGAAATACTAGCTGGAGAGAAGCGACAAAGATGAAATCTCACTAAATCCTAAACTTTGCAAAGGTTTTGTATTCTAAACTTGTGTGTGAGGTTTAGAATATCAGAAAAGTAAGGATTTGCCTTCCTTCATATGAAGCTCACAGACTTTATCCAGTCTGTTAGTGACTATGGAAGAACATTTATTATTTTCCTCATTATTTCTATTAGTTATGCTCTAGATCCGTCCTTTGTATTTGTTCCAAAAGCCTACTTCTTAAATATCCCAAATATCCTTCACTTGTACTAGTACATTTTAGACCTCAGGTCTCTCAAACCCTCAGCAATCATTGAAGAAAGAGATGTTTGCCTGAGTTGTTGTGGGCTTAACCATTCAGTACAAAGAGGCTCTCTTCTCATGATTCTCCATCACAGAAACAAATAATGATTAGCTGTGTGTATTTCTAATCAGGATTTGTATAGAACAGAGTTAACTTTAGGACTAGAATAAGTGACAGCCCTCAAAAGTCATGGCCATTGAAATACACTAATGTTTTTATGTTAAAATAATGAATCCTTAACAGCTTAGTTTCAGTGATGTTATGGCCTCATAAATGTTGGTATATTTAAACATACATATTTGATAATGGTAAGGGTGAAATGGGCTTCTAAAATTCTGTGGAGTTTATTGATGTGTTTTATACATACATGTAATCATGTAGATATAGATGATGTTTTCTTGTAATTTGTACCAATAATACTATCAGTAAAGATTCTGCAAAAGCATTTGTAACAATACTATATGTATTTTGTAGTATTATACTGACATCAACTCTGCTGTGCTCAGACAATAAAAAGAATGAGAGGCTGTTCTATAACTGTATAATTTATGAATACCATAGTTATTTCAGGAGATTATCTTTGTCCTCATGCAAATTATTTATTTTGTGCCTACTTAGAGTGTACCCTTTGAAATTAAATTGAAATTGTGGAATGCCTTAAAGCCTGACTATCATGTACCAGCTGTCTCAGTCAGCTGGCTCGTCAGTCAATACAGACTGCAAATCACAACTATATTTGACCCTGATTGGGAGGCTATTTTGGGAATTGTGCCAGCGTAATGAACAAGTTGTACTGAAGAGATCATACCCTTTATAACTGGTGAAATGAACACCACAAAAATAATCACAGCTACACAAGGATGACTTCTGTTTAATAAAAAAAAAAAAGTGATAGCCAAAAAAGCTTTTACAAAATCTCCTGTAGCCAAACTGCACCTTATTTTTGTCTCCAGACATTCTGTCTTGCTGCTATTCCTTTTCCCTTCCACTCCTAATCTTTCCTTCCATCCTCTAAAAAATTGCTGCCTTTCCAAGCTGTCTTGGAGCTCCTGCTGGCCAGCCCCTGTCCTAGAGCATGCCCACTAGGCACTGCTCTGGCGTTCAATCTTGTCTCCTTCCTTGTTAACTGAAAGCTGCTGGCAAAAAATGTTTATTTATTTATTCTTGGGGAAATCATGTGTCACAGGCTGCTGCTGTGTTTCACAGCACTGTAGCTTTTTAATATCAGATTGAAGCTTTGAGATTTTTAAGTGTTGTTTCTATCTTTTGGATAATGAGTGCACACCAAGGTTCGTTCATTCATATGTGAATCTCTGTTAAGGTTTGGTACCATAGCCTAACTGGTTTTCACTGGTGGAAATGTATCAGGGAGCATCCTTTCAAATGAAAACAGAACTGATACAGATTATTTTTTTTTTCTACACATACACTCCCCAGTTAACTGTTTGATTTGTGCCTTGATTTCTAAAACAGTCCTTTTTAATAGTTCTGAAAATGGCAATGACTGTCACAATGTCACGCTGTATTCTGTCCCTGGGCCACTTTACTGACCCCATAATTACAATATCTCTGTGATTTTAGGACTGTTCAGATGCACATAGTCACCCAGACACATGTGTCTCTCAACACTGTTCCTTCACATTCAGCAGACTACCAATACACATTTTCATTATTTCATCCATAACCCAGTTACATCCCTCAAGTACCTGCCAACCTGCCTCTCTGTTTTCCTTCAAATCATAAATTCTACCTTTCCTTTGCTGCAATGCTTACACAACCCCTGACAAAACTGTTGTCACTCATACTGACTAACGTTACCTCGTTGTGCCTTTGCAGTCCCTGTCTGCCTGCACTTGCCAATGAGCTGTCTTAAATTCAAATTGCCTGCCTCTGTTCTTCTATTTGCACAATACCTAGCACAGTGGACACGGGGACCCTGCCTGTGCTGCTTCAAGGTAAAGAACACTTACACACTTACAGTAAAGAACAATAATAATTATAAAGTACCTAGTACCTAGATTATCAAGCTAATAAGGGAAACAGAAGGAGGTATCATTGAAACAACACTGTTTGCTTCCTAAATGCTATGAGAGGTCTTTTATTTCTGGGCTTGTCTGAATAAAATCCCATTTTACCTTGAAGTAAGTGAATTATTTTCTTTGAGAAGTTTGCCTATGGATAGGATTTACTATAAGAAATGCTCTACTTAAATACTTCCATCTTCAAATTTTAATTCAAAATTTAGAGTAATGTTTTGAGGGGGATGAAATATAACATACTAAATGTTCTTTGATTTCTGTTTCCACTGGGAAGGGAAGAGGAGGAAAAGAGTAGAAGAATATTCACTATGCAAATATGTATGTCTTCCTCGTTTCAAGAATATCATGCACTGAATCTCTGCTCCACATCTTTCTCATAAAGCTGCTTGTTCATGGCATTTACCCAGACTGCTTTCCTCATTGCTGAACTTGAAATGCTCTCTCACCTTGGCATGGTTTCAACTATGTCAGTTAAATCAGAAAGAGAGAAAGTCAAGCCAACAGCACAAACACCTTTCCTGGAGAGATATGGTGCTGACCCAGAAATAACACTGAGCAGCCAGAACATCATTGCTACATGCAATGTGGTTTTAATACAGGAAGAATGATCTAGTGGTATCTTTGTGTATTGAGTCATTGTTATGTTTCCGGCTGTCATGGCATGTGCTGACTAGAAAGATTTAAATGAGGAAAAGGAAAAATAATGTGCACTGTATTAAATATGCTGCTTGCTGTTCTGCAATACAGTCTAGCACAACATTTAATCATTGACAAGCATCATTCTTTTATTATTAATAACCCATATGGAAAGCATATTGCTTGCAGTGGAAGTTTTACTGATTTGTTTTAGCTATGCATTTTGAAACATTAAACATTTGGGTATATTAGTAACAATAATGCTTTACTCTGCAGAAATGCAAATATTGAAGCACATTGTAGCCAAGACTTTTACTGTAAAGGTTCAGAACAGATTCAAGAAGTAAGGGACGTCTTTATATTAAGGATTTACTTAAAATTCTTCAAGTCGGCAACAATTTTTTTTTATTTTTTTTAAAAAACATTATTATTCCCACAGTTCTACAAGGTTTCAACAGCTTTTCATCATATCTATGTATGTATGAATTACACAGAAATTACTCCAAATCCTAAATGTAGTAAACATAAATGGGGTAAGAAAGACAGAAAATGACCCAATAAACAAAGACTCATTTTTGTTCTTTAGGATACAGATGATATTAGATAGTATTTTTAAAGCCTTCATTTTTGCCCTAAATTTATTTTCAGCCATATCAACACAGCCTTTTAATTCTGTGGAACTGTGGAACTCAGTGATTTGAAAACCCTACTGAAGGTGCAAAGGAAGAAGAAAACATTGCTTAATTAACTACTTTGTTATTTGTATCTCCTAAAAAGGCAACAGCTTTTTTTATGCCAGTCCAAAAAAAACCATTTTTCCATTGTTAAGTTACTAACCTACTCTAAACGTATATTAAGTCAATGAAAATTTAGGGGGTTGAGTATTCATGTAGTCAGTAATTAGTAGAGAAAAAGTTAAACCATTAAGTTCATATAGAAGTCAGATTACAAGTCTTTATCTAAATACGTTATGGAATATTCTCATTCAACTCAGTCAGTGGCCAGAAGCGGCAAATGCCAAGTCCTTCCTAAATATGGTTGTTGCTTCTTTGTTATTCACGAACTGTGGGATATAGTTAGGATATATTTGATAATGTTTATGTGTTAACATCATGCCCTACTCATCACACAGTTTCCTTTTTAATGTACCAAGCAAGAAAAGGACATTCTTTAATTTTCTCTTAAAGGTCCATTTTTGATAGTACAGCGTAACACATGCTAATTGCAATGTGCATAAATTAATAAAATTGTTGCTTTGGGATTTTCATATCACCAACTGCAATGAAATGTGTACCTGTTCTGTATATTCGCGCAGTTTAATTTGAACTTGAATAGAAGGAATATATTTAATAGTCTGCTTCAATCATTCTGTGTCATTATGTATTACTAAAGATCTCAGAATTTGTCAAATACATTCATTAAACATGACACTTGCAAGGACGGAATAGGTTTTTTCTTGTAGTAGCTCTCCATTGGGACCAGCATATTTCATGGTGATTTTTTCTTGATGAAGTGATAGCAGTGTTGAGCTATTTTAAAATATATTTCCCATTTTTCTACAGTGCTTATAATGATTGGAGACTAATGCAAATGTCAGTCCCCATAAAACTGAAGTTTTAATGAGGGGAAATTAACTGATTCAGTATTGTTAGCAATATAATATTAAAAGTCTTTAATATGCTGATTCAAAAAGTCTTCCATTAAAAAGATCATATTTAGCGCACATAGCTCCAATTTTATAAATTGTCTACCTATACTCTCTGGAGCATTTATTGTTTCACGTTCTTAGAAAAAAAAAAAAGAAAAAAAGACAAAAAAGGACGTGTTTATATAGGGTATGGTTACAATATTTTGCTTTGCCTTTGTCAAAGTACATCTACCATACATAGTGTATAATAAAGGTGAATATGAATATATATTTTTATAAGTTACACATACAGTGTGCTGAATTTAGTTCATGAGTTGTAAAACATTTTCACTGATCAGTTTTTTTCTTTAATAGTACAATATTCACAGCAGGGCATAGTTGATGATCAATGCACTGATGTAGTGAAAGCTTGATTCATAATCATTAAGCTTGTCGTTTCAGAAGTCACACCATGGAGGGGAGGGAGTACATATTCGGGTGCCTTCCCGATTTTCTGCATTAGTTCTGTGTAGCATAATAGTATTTGGGGTACAGAGCCTTCAAAAGACGGATTTTGTATGGTTGTCTGTCATGCTGTTTTAACATTGCTTTAGTTGTCAGAACTTATATGAGAGAAGGAAGATAAATGAGAGAAATAAGCATGAATGATGAGAGAAGAAAATTCCACAGGAATACTTCCAACAGATGACATCTTGTTCTCAGAACCTGTGTTTAACTACCAGGTGTGTTTCAGCTCCAACTTGCATCTGTTTAACATTCCGAAAATCTCACCGCTTTCTGATGACCATTCTGATTCTCCCTGATAATCAATATGCCATTGAGAATAACACCCTAACAAAGGCACCTGACAAACAGCACTAATTCATGGCTGTTAAGGAATATGAATCCTTCTATAGTAGCTGGTAATTTGGGTTGTCTGGAGGCCAAGAATGATGTTCAACAAAACATGCTAACTTTATGGCTTTTCCTAGAGTACAGGCATCTATTAATTGTACAGGAAAAAAAAAAATTATTAAGAACTAATGATAAGAACTAATCAAGTAATATATTAATTAATTTCATTCTATTTCTCATGGTAATATCTCCAGCTCATTTATATTTGATTTACATTAAGTATAAATGAACCTTAAGGGCTGTATTAATTAAATAATATGAGAAACTCCAAAAACTCAGAAATGACGAAACTAAGTACTTTATAATTACCAGTAAGAACTAACTTAATCTCAACCTTTTTCTAATTCATCTCTATAATATTAGGTTTCTGTATGTTAGAGGCTACAACACCAAAGTGACAGTTAAGCACATAAATTCAAAATTTGGGTCTTCTAATCCTTACTCTCCTGTGATTTCATTTATGAAGTATTTTGAGTCCTACCAAGAAAGTTTTGCAGAACCTTTAGTTTCTGTGCTGGACATGTCCTAAATCTGTACACCTTGGTCCTTAATCCCCAACAGTATTTATACACCTTAAGATCCCTCCAGACCTTCCATGATCATGGTGCCATCAGGAGGATGGCCAGCTTGTCTTCTTCTCCCCAGCCCTTCTCACAGGTAGAATATATGCCTAGTAATTGGGGTATTTTGTCTCAAATCCTTGTTTAGTCCAAGCAGGGAGACAGACCAAAACCAAGTCCCTCAACATCTATGTTCGTCTCCATGCACCAAGACAGTAAAAGCTGGCACACTTCCAGCTTTTCTTTTAATATGCTTTACTTTTTTACCAATTAAATGGGTTTTTGCAGTGTCTTAAGGATGATCCAACCCAACAACTGTAGTGAGATATCACCTAGCCTTGTGTTTCCACTGGGGCTGATGCCAGACGATTTGGCACCGCAACCATTGAAACAAGCCATGTGTAGTGCCAGCCACAGAAATATGTCGTTTAAGTGCCAGAACTGGAGGAGGTTTTTTTAAGGTATGTACATTTGGGATCTAAGCTGTAGTGCAAATCTTAACCCTAAAACTCTAATCTTAAAGTGAATTCATTTTCCCATCTCACTGTAAATTCTTTAGGCTTACAAACAGATAATAAAGGGAGCAACTGAATTGTCAATATATTAAAGTCTTGTTTGTTCTCTTTAAAGCCCATTAAACTCTTAAAAATCTCCCTACGACCAAAGGAAGTCAGTCTCGATTAGCATTGCTTTTTTCTCTTTTAAACCATCATGACTGCTCCGTCTGGATTTAGGTGTTTGCAACAGAGATACACAAAGGAAATTGCTCCATTTAGCTAATTCCTTTGTTGTGCTTTGTACAATTCATTTCTCACTGGAATAAGACAAGACTCCTGGCAGTTGCCATCTCAGGAGTGAAGCAGTTCCATAGTATGCCTTGTTCTTGAAGAAGAACTATCCACAATCAAAGTTTTTAGGGCTTTCTTGGAATCAAGATTCTGAAAGTTCTGTATGCTACAATCCATATCAGCCCTCTTAGGTGACTTAAAATGCTTCTGATAATTAAGAGTATCCATGGTCCCAGCTGACTTCAATTTATATAAAACATGAGTCACCCGTTAGAATACTGACATAAAGTAACAGGAAAAAAAATCTAATTAGATTACATTTCATTTGTTTTATGTCAACTTTGGAGAGAAAACAAGTTAGCATTAAGAGAAAGTATTAATAACCAGTGACTTCTTAGCATTTTTAAATATTGTGTAAGGATGTTTACCCCTGTGAAAATATTTTGCTGAATTAATGATGATTTTGATTGGAAGATTTGAAGTGCAGCCACGCTTGAATAAGTGTATGGTACCATATTTCTGGAAGCAGCATGCTGCAGATATTAGCTTACAAAACTGTGACTGTGTCTGTAATACTAGAAAATGCAGTTCCTGAGTAAAATATCTTGTTTATTGGCACTAAATAAACCCAAGGACTTTGGTGATAAAAGAAAGAAGTTCAACATATTTTGCTCATGAAAATATCAAGAAAAAAATGACAATTTATATTTTTGGTGTATATATTGATCCACACTTTGCCTTTTTTCAAATACACCTCCTCACGTTATGATGGATCTTTTGACTATTATGACTAGAATAGTCTGATGATCAAACCTGCAACACATAGCTGAGTAGAGTTATGAAGTATGGTAGATTCTAATGTTTTTTCTACATTATAATTATATTCAGCCCAGCCTTGACCAGCGACAGATACATGTTTGCACTGTATCACTCCAAGTTATTTATGGCAGAAATGGTATGAGAAAACTACAAGCTGCCGAAGTCATGACTTTTTCATTCATGTCCTGCTCAGTCATTTTTGAGCATGTCTTTCAAAATTCCTGGAATACCTGGAGAGAGTAATTGCCCAGGCATTTTTTGAAGATGTGCAGAGGAAGGGAGAAGCCTCTGACAACTGGTCCATCTGGTCAAAGGTTAGAGACGTGTACATTCCAGTAATGTGAGAGTTTAAATTAAGCATATGAATTAAGAGTCCCGATTAGGTGCCTGGGCTATCACGTACAGTCGATATGGAGAAAGAGTTGCTAAGACCAGTATGTAACTATGTAGATATTCAGCCAAGATTAGGTTTCATGTACATTAAAGTGAGGGGAATACCCTGATGTGTCATAACTTGGGAACTGCCATCATCATGACATCAGGCAACTTTTTCACACATCTTGGAGATTCCTAATATATTAGAATTAAGTGGTCTGTTGGGTCCTTTAAGCTCAGTGACAAGTTGGTCTTTTACTTGAGTGAATAAAGAACTTCATCTATTGTGGCGATCATAAATTTTCCGTCATTCTAATATTTTTTCTTCAGAAACAGAGGAGTGTTGCTTGGTGTATTAATTTTTGCTTCTAATTTTGCTAAGATATTTGGATGGCATAAATGGAAGAAAAAAATAATTATTCAACTATCTTTGTCGTAGGTTCTTACTCATTTTCCACTGGCACTCAGCACTCAGATTTTATTGCTATGTTAACGTCACTACATGCAAATTTTAAACAAGACACTGGGATATCTCTTGAAAGTTAATTTCAGCTTATACTATTGGCAATCTGCTTTATGTTGGCTAGTTATATCAATCATATGGTACTGTTTATGTTAAGTTGTATAGCTCTCGTGGAATCAGTGAATATAAAACAGGACTGCATAACAGGCAAACTAATTTACTATAGATACTTCAGACTATTTTTGAATAACTAACATGTTCAAACATATTGTAAAATAATGTGCAATTTGCTAACAGGAGTGAAGAACAATGATGTAAATTAAATACTCAGCAACTTCCATTGTGAAGTTGCAGGAGGTTTTAAAAATTGGCCCACAGCATTAGCTGTTAAAAGTTTTTAACGTTGGTGTTCTGCTAACAAATCTTTGTACTCATCATTATTTCTGATTACCTCCAGAATTGGGCTTAACCAGAGGCAAAGAAGGAATAAAATTCACAATATAAAAATCATGTTAAGACATATACATCAGCAAAGTTAAATCATTAATCTTAATAAGGTTAATATCTTAAATGAGTATATTAATATTAATTTCACATACACGATTTGAGAGGCATGAGATCACATCTAGAATATCATGGTTCTAAAACATTACTGTATTGGCACTACTCTATCATTCAGCATATTTTCATATTAATACTTCATATTTATACATGTCATTTCTTGTACTTGTAATTTAATTTTGTAGATACAGTTACTAAAAATTTCCCTCTTATTTGCAATTGCTTCTTTCAAGTAGCAATACTGCACAACATAAGGTTTTATACTCTTAAAATTAGAAAATAGAAAAATATAATAAAAATAGAAAAATAATAGAAAAAACTTGATATGTACCAAAAAATGTGCTCAGAAGTGTGTTCTTAATTTAGTGATAACATCGATGGAAACAGAAGTTGTCTTAGGTTAATGGTCTCCAGCTGCCATATTAATACTGAGACATAGCCAAGACATTTATTTTCAAAGTTGGAAACATTGATCTTATGACAGTGTTCTATTATGATGACTTCATTCTTATCATGTCAAGAAATTGATGAAGAGTTAACTATTTTATCAGATGAATTGCAGTGCGAGAGAGAGTGACAGATGTTCAGTGCAGTAGTACTCATTTGCTTCATCCTAAATTGACCTTATTTATCCAATCAGGTGCTAGATTAAATTTTAAAGTAAGTCACACTATTTGCAAATGAGACTCTTTATCCTAATGATAAGTGAAAGAAAAATGAGTGTGGAACAAGAGATGACAATATTCGTCATCTGTCTCATTATAAAGACATTTGGCCTTATTGCTGCCATAGAAAATAAAGGTTTTTAAGGTTTAGGATTGATTTGATGTGCAATGTATAATTTACACGTCTAGCTTCCACAACTCCACTGAAATTTTCAATTTCCTATGCATCAATGAAGTGGTCAAAATATCTGTATGATGATTAAAGAAATAGATTATCATAGTTGAACTGTTGGTTTAAACCATTAACTTCCATAATACAACATCATACAGTCAAGAAATAGTTTAATGATGCAATGTGCTCTAGAGCTTACCAATAGGATGTTACAAGCCAGAAGCTGAGGTTACTCAGAAAGGCAAAGCATACATAAACTAATTCATTTTTTCTCTTTATTATTGTCCCTCTTATTTCTGTGAATGGCGAGTTATTTTTTCATGAAATCAGAGGGCTTATCCAAATCCAATTTTTGAGCTTTTCAATTGTTCTCAGGTTAAATTGTCAATGTTTTCTTTGCGGTCATAATATCTCGCTGTCTTAAAAGTAGGAGTTACTTATTTATAGTCCCACTGTTGCAAAGGAAGAAAAACTGGCTCCACAAGAGTCCAAAAAAAAAAAAAAAAAAAGTAAGCTAGTAGAAGAGATCTGTACCTTGCACAGGAGAAGACTTTTTTCTACTTAGAGACTGCTGAGAAAGCCTAGAAACTGCTGAGAAAGCCTTCACTTAAGTCTTCTTAAATGAAGCATCTAAAATAAGATCACATGAAGCTCAGTTTTCAAGTATTTTAATTTTAAAATTTTTTCTTCTTGTGGCCACTTTGCTGCATGAGCTTCATCTCCTACAATGAAATTACAAATTGGTAGCACTCCCAATAGACCACACCAAGTTTTATCTTCAGAGATGATGCTGTTCAGAAAACTTTGTAAAGTATAGCTGTTGCAATCTTTTTGCCCTTTTAATACCTCAGAGAGAAGAGGTAATCTAGTACACTGAAATTTTAAAATCACATTACATTGCCAGAAGCACGTTTCTTTTTCCTCAAGGCATTCTTGCTGAGATGTTAAATTCACTGTGAAGTTTAACATTTAGCCACTTGTTCTACATGATGAATAGAGATGGAAGTGGCCATCAGGTCCTCAGAAACAGCATATTTGGAAAAGTACATTTTGAGTTCGGTTTTAAGTAGACTAAAGAAAATGGTCACTCTTTTTCTTCTTGAGTCAGTTAAAGCAGCAGATTTTATGAAGTTGCAAGAGCGTGTTTTCATCATTTGTATGAGCTTGTCTTAAACCAATATTTATCTTTATGGACTCTTTTAGTTACAAGTTCTCAAATTAAAGTTTCACTTCGAAAAATGTAATGGTTTTGGCTTATAGAAAGGAAAGGAAATAATTGATAAAAAAGTAAAAAAAAAAAATCATGCCAAGTAGAAATAAAAAGCAGAAGAAAATATCCAGAAAAAAAGGCTAGATAAAGGTTTTTAAACACCTTGTTTCCTTGGAAGAATAATGAATATGAATAATAATAAGTAAATTCATAATGAACAAAAATAAAATCCAAAATACCACTTTGATAGAAGTACCGAAGCCATAGAGAGAAATTTAAACTGGTTTAAAAATTTCTATGCTATTCCAATGCTTTTTTAATATCATTTTAATGCATCTAAAATTAAACAGCATGAAATCCTGCTTCCATAGATCTCAAGCAGAGTTTAGCCACTAAATTCTATAAAGCTGGAATTTAAAGACTGATCACAAGGCAAAGATGCTTTGTTGGAAACAAAAATCTTTGACAACTCAAATTTCAAATATCAAAGAAGAAAAAAAGGTCCACACTGAAGACTCACCTTCCCTTACAAATTAAGGATCCCTGCAACTAAAAGCTGAGGTGACCCCTCTGTATTTCCCCAGCAGCAAGCATGGAGGCAGCCTCTGGAAGCACCAGATCATCTGAAAGGCCTTTTGTTGCCTGTGTCTCCTGCGGGTTTCCCTCTGTTGATTCAACTCCCTCTGGGGACAGCTGTGGGTAACCTGTGACCTGCTGTGTTTTACTCCATCTTGTTCCTCAGCTGGTGCTGTAGGATGGTCTTTGCCTCAATTAACACCTCTGTCTCTACACATAACTTGTGTAATGTAGTATCTATAGTAGCTGTGGTATCACAGTCACTGAATTTTGGCTTTCTTTAAAGTCACTGGAAAGAAACAAGCATTTGCAGGTTGCAATACATCTTCCCAGATGCTGATGCCTGCATTACAGATCATGCCTCCATGACTAAAGGCTGTCTGCAAACGGCAATAAAAAGCTACATGGACATCTACAATTAGTCAGATAAATTCTACTCCCTCTAGCAATAGATTTTCCACTTTCTATCACATTCAGATTCATTTAGTATTATTTCAGTAAGGCAAAAATTACCCAAGTCTGAATCCTTAACTAGTAAAAATTTATGTTAATTGCAGTCTATATTTCTCACGGTTAAAGCAGGGGGGCATTTAAATATCCTCTGTTTCTATTTGACATAGTAATCTGGAGTTTAGCAGTGATTTGATCACAATAAAATTTTACAGTCTCTATAAGAGTAACAGTTTGTAAAAAAGCCTAAAATCACTGTAGATCTTGAGACTAATGTAAAAATAGGCGCTATACTACGTAATCCAGATCTAAAGAAAAAAACTCTGCTAGAATAAAGGGAAGAATTAAGATGAAAGAAAACCTACCATGCATTAGGTTTAAATTAATTTTTCATAGCATATGATTAGACTTGAATATCTGATCTTCTTCTATTAGGAAAATGAGGATATGATTGATGGAAGGCGAACATTTTAATATACACCACCACCCCGATTTTGGCAAGATACTTTTTTGGGTTCTCAGAATTATCTTCTGCCCCAAAGCATATTCATAAATCATTCAATGTTGTTATAAAAATGTCTGGTTTCTACAGAAAATCTTGATTCTGAGGCCCTGGAATGTTGCTGTAGATTTTTTGTTACTTAAAACTTGTAACAGATTAATCAATCTGGAGAATTTACATCTTTATTTTAAAAGTAACACTAAAATGTTTGCTAACTCCTCCACAGACAGTTGAAACAATTACACATTCATATGTTTCAAAGTATTGTATACTTATCACAAAGCTTCATCAACTTATCAGAGAAACTTCAAGGATCTTATATGACATAAATTGCTGAATTTATGAGCAGAGTATAATATCTGGACACACTGAGAGAACCATAGTTCAAAGAAAAGTCATAAAAGCTTGCAGGAAATAGATCTTAATATTGTAAATGTACTGGTGTTTTAAATAGTTTGTTGTTGGTTTTTTTTCCTTTATGGAAAGGAACTCCTTGATTTTTTTAACTGTCTATTCCTTTTCCAGAGTTTTCTTAATTCCTTACATGTTAGTATTCTAGTGCTATACCTAGATATACAGTTTCTGCATGAAGACGTAGTGAACACTGTCCATCAGAGTTGATGTCGGCCCCTTACTTCTCTATGGCAGCGCCTTTTCTGTCTGTTTCAGTTGCTCATCTTTCCTGGTGGCTACAAGACTGCACAGAGCAATTTTAAATTGGTAGCATGCTGTTAACTGAAAAGTATAGCAAAGTAGTGTAAATTACAGGTTTTTGTACAATGTACACTACAAAGTTCTCAAGAAACTATGGAGTTCTAAGAAAATAAACTGAATTCCACAAAATGCACTATTGAGATCAAGGGGAACTGTATCATAGAAGCAGGAAGAAACATCACAGACGAAACTCGATTTTATTATTCAGCCAATATATCACTAATGGCAAAGTGATTTTCAGAGGGAGTTCAAAAACCTAACTTTGCTAATAAGTTAATAGGAAATAAGGGGAGGAATTGTCAGTAGAATAAGGGAGGAACACCTTATTGGAAGAAAATGAAGTGCAGTGTAAAAAGTAGCAAAGGAAAATACTAAAAATAAATGATGTAATGACTAGAGAAGAAAAAGATAAAGGTAAGAGATGAGCAGTAACAGAAAAAGAAAACAAAGTGGATAACAAAAAGAGTCAGGGAAAATGCATCTTATCGACAAAAGATAAGTTCTCCAGAAGAACTCTATCTGCATATACCTGAATCTTGAATCATAAATAACATTTCTTTAGCTTAGACCTTTTTGCTGTTTAACTCTATTCTCAGTAATATCTCTTCATAGGGTCATGAGCTAGTAGAGGTGGTCCTCTATTCACAGCACAGCTCAGGCCATTGTCAATATCAGGTGTCAGAAAAATTAGGTTTCTACTTTCCAAAAGGACTTTTCAACTAATTCTCCAACATTATAATGAGTTGCCCAATGTCGAGAGGCCATCCTCCCTGGAAGTGGCCTGGAAGAGGCCATCCAAAATTTTGGCCACTGGGGTAGTTCATTTGCATGGAATTGAATACAGGATCAAGTAATTTTCAAAGTGCTGTAGCAATATAATCCAGTTTGTATGGTGCACTTCCTTGTGAACAGAAAAGACCAGGAGTCAGTAACCTGTACTGTTCTCAATGCAATTCTGTTCTGTTCTCAAGCAATTATGGCTTTATTTTCACTATGTCTATTTTTAAATTGTTCTAATTACAAAGAGAGGTCCAGACCTACTGTGGACATTATTAAAAAGTTTAAAAATTTCCCAAAGAGCTCTTACACACATAAAGATGTCATTATAAAAACAAAAACAAAAACAAAACAAAACCCAAAATTATAAATTTTGAACTTTTTCTCTCTGAAATCTATCACAAATTATGCTGGACTTTATTAGGGAGCAGATTAATCTTCCTTCCATTGCAATTGCTAAATACACTTTCCTGTGTCTTAGATAAGAAATAATGATACATATAAATTGAAAACCCTAAAATACAACCAGTCGTCATCTATCTGTGAGGCAAGGGGTTTTGTGAATGGGATCGGTTGTCTGAGCTGGTCACCCAGACTCTTGCAGTAGCCAAAGGAGAGAAACAGTTATACTTCAAGCTTAATATTTCTCATTCTAAAGAAATTATAAATGTCCTCTAAAACAGGAAAGACAAATTATATTTTATTATTTTTATATAATTTTTATTATTTTTATTATTATATTTCTTCCTTGACTATGAAAAGAGATTGGCATATCTAGTTTTGATGCAGACATCTATGCTGTGGAAGTTTTAATCCAAATGCAATGAATTTCAACATGTATCACAATCTGTAGCTGGACCAGAAGTATTATTGCTAGATTATCACAGTAGCACCCACAGGAGCTAAGCTGCAATTCCACTGTACTGACAGTTGAAGAAACAGTAGAAGAAACTCCCTGACCCAAAGAATAGATTAAAAAAAAAAAAAAGTAGTATACGTTTTACCAGTAGCTGACTGAGACACAAACTAAACTCTTCTCGTTTAAACATTACATTTATGTACCTGCATAGTATTTAGTGCAGCGTGCCCCCTGAATGCCGTTCCTAGGTGTTAGTGCACTACTGATTAAAGCAATGATATTTAGCAAGGCCCCAGAGAGAAACTGCAAAAGACCCAGTGACTGAACTCTTCTTTACTAAGCCTTCATCTGGTGTTTAATCACATATCTGTTATTCCTATTTTATTTTCTCAAAATATGTTTTACAACTACAACTGATGCATTTCTAAATGCTCACCCAGTTCCTGCAATAAATCATGCATTCTTTTTTTTGCAAATAAAACCTCAGCAAATGTGGATGAAGACCAATGTGTTAAAGCGTAGCCTGGGGAAAGATTAATTGGTCCTTCATAGCAGAAGAAGATTTTGTTACCCCACTTTTCAGTTCACCAATCTTATCAAGATTTATAGATCCTTTACTTGGCATTTAATATAAATTGAAATGAATTCCATTTAAGAAAAATATCTACCTGCATTCAAAAGCAAGAACAGTTATTTTAAAATATATGGAGTATTTGCAAATAATTCAACATGTTAATACCTGATATTAACTGAATGACGAAAAGAAGGAACAGTTTCAGATCTGGAATTATATTCTGCAATTATATCATAAATTATTTTCAATTGTTCTCTCTAATATCTATGTATCTGATTTTCTCATGATTGCATTCTCCTATTTACAAACCGTATCCAACCACTAACATTATTCTCTTTCTTTCAAAGTAGTCTAATTTTACAGACCATACCATTTCCTGATGTAATATATTAATAACATCCTTAAATTTTTCAACTGCAGGTCTGCATAATCCTTTTTACAATGTCTCTAACATAACCAATTCATTATTTTGAAATTAATTTTCTGTGTAGCAGGTGCAAAACATTGGCAGTTTTCTCTATATGAGAAATACTTTTAATTCTCTTATAGTTATTAGCATTTCAAAAGCAAGTGAATCTTTGATATCTTCTCCCATGTCCCTCCTCTTTTCCCAGTTATTTGTTGGTATGGGGTGCTTACTAAAAAGGAAGCAGAGCATTTGATCAAGTGAGACTTCTTCAGATTATTGTCTCTCCTGAATGCTGTTGCTTCATCCTTCTGTGCAGCTGACTCTAAATTCACAGGGAAAGAAGGGGACCTGAAAATGCAAAAGCAGCAAGTCACACAATGTGTGGAGATTTTTCTCCTGGCTGATTTGGAAGTAGTTGGGCTCATGGTGAGAAAAAAACTTAGACAAAGGCAGAGAGTGAAGGACGGGAACACTTTTCACAAGACGATGACAACATGTCTGGTTACAAAAACACTGTGCCACAGAACTCAAATCCTTGTCTCTTTAGAGATATAAATAATATAGCTGGAAGGGAAATTCGTACCACTTTCTCTTTTTAACTAATGCATCAGATTTCTTTGCCACACTCATTTAAAGTTCTCATTACAGTGTTTTGGCATTAAAAACAGTAGTCTCATGGTAGGTTCTTCTGAGAAGCAACAAATAGCAAAAGGCACCTTGTATGGGTGAACAGAAGCACAGAATAACAAAATCCTATGCAGTATTTTCTGTTTAAAAAAAAAAATACAACCAAAGAAACAAAAAAAAAAAAAAAAAAAAAAAAAAAAAGATGCAAAAAAAAAAGGTCAAAAAAGGCAAACCCTGACCAGTCTTTAGATTCAAAGCCAGTTACAGGGAATATGCAATGTTACCTTAGTATCCAGATGTTTTCAGTTTTAATCAGATTTTGATGATTTGAAAAAATCTCTTTAGTGAAAATGTGAAGATTTAAAATCTGAAAGTGAGCTGCTTAAAATCTCAATCCAGTGCCCTAAGAGTGACTGTAGGCTTACTTATTCAGATTTTGCTTTTGTTTGTTGCATATCAGAAAATGAAGTTTATAATTTTGCATGTTACATATTTGTGATTTGTAGAAATTCCAAGAACTCAACTTTATAGAGTATCCCTTCATTGAAAAGATGATGCAATTAATTTTAACAGCAAAATATCTTAAATTAATTTTTAAATGCATTTGTTCATTATGTGTATTTCTTGAGCTTCATATAGAACTGACTGTTCTTGGCTGTAGCTGATCTCGAGGACAGAAATAAAAAATACTCTCTGAAATTCAATAAAATCAATCATAAGAAATTTTAAATAAAACTATTTCTCCCTGTTTTTTACCTTGTACATCCAATAAGTTTATGTAAAATTATAACTCTTGTGGTACAACTTGATGGTGAGCCAAAACGGACAATGGATTTGAAAGCTGACCCTTCCTCAAAGATAGTTCCACTGGTTTGATAACAAAAGAATTCTGCTTTTAAATTCACTTGGTCTTATACTATTGTTAGCGACTGATTTAGGATTAATGACAAATTAACTGCAATTAACTATAAAGGAAATTGAATTTTGTTTAAGGGGTTGGACTTTGTTAAAGAAAATATGAATTTGTACAGCATCTCTTCTTTCCATATTCTGTATAATAGTGCATTTCCAAAAGACTTTGAATACAGTGTACAATTCCATGCTTCAGAAGATAGGCACAGAAGCAATAGATAAATATTTCCCCAATAAATATGGTAGGTAAAATCCCTCTCACATTTGCTGTTTATGTGTCATTAGGATGGCTAGAAAGACTGCCACAGCACCGCTCAGTACCAATAATAATAGCAGTATTATTTTTCTAGTTCTGGGTTCTTAAAACCTATTCATAGCACTGGGACATATAAGAAATGCTAACTGCATTTAAAAAAGCTGCATTAAAAAAAAGAAAAAGATTAAACACAAGAAATAACAAAAAATGTTCTATGATTAGGACTTTTGTCCTAGGAAAGCATAAAAAAAACCAAGCTGTGTGCTGTTATTAGGTTTTTGAAGGACAGTTCTTGTCCTGTCCTTGCTCAAATAACAGACTTTCATGACAGCAAAACCACAGCAGCAAGTGTGTAAGAAAGAGCTTAATAATGTGTATTGTGCTGTGATTTTTAACACAACATGGTCCAGATTAGTTTTAAGAACATATCAAAATAAATTACAATAGCAGTCCTGGGAATGGTTTTCTATTTGTTTGCACATTGTTAAAATGTTTTAATTGGTTTCAGAAATCTGTTGACATGAAATAATTCAATTCATTATGCTGCCTCTAACAATAAACTCTAAATTACCCTGTACCTTGTCTATGGTTAAGCACACTATGTTCTGTATTGAGTATCTGGAATACTTATTTTACAGCTTACTAGGCAAAAGCTTTGTATTAGAGACACACACACATTGTCTGTTCACCTTAGAGAGTTGCATGTATTATGAATGATTCAAGAATAGTAAATGCATATTTTCTACTGAAATACTGAGCAATTTGTGGTAAACTTCAAAATATAAACTAAAACCTATAATGAAAGCTCCATTATAACTTGCACTTTTTGTTCCAGTCAAATCGTAGCATATTTTAAACAGAAAACTGGTGCAATGCATTCAGTTGAATTTCCATTAGATCTCTCTGCTGTCACGGGGAGGTATATCTGGTAGTGTCCCAAGTTAACAGCTTTGAGGAGAAGCCCAGATACAAAAGATATTTTAACTTGTACTGCACATATGTGGTAAAAGTAGCATTGGGACTTCCCTAGACTATAAATACAACTGGAAGATGGCTAAGGATGGCAGGGCGCCAAGAAATTTTGCCTCCCTAATCTCAGAATGCTGGGATGTACTGTGACGTTAATTGAACTAGTACTAAAAAGGAACCTTTCAGATATTCCGTATACCTAAAGAGAACTCATTCACTCTAAAATTAATAATATCAGGCAAAATATTGGTAAGAAAATGCAAATTCTCTTAAGATCTAAAGTTATTTTTGCATTTTTTGAGGTTGGATATTTCTCTCCTAGCAGAATCTGTCACTAAGGACTGCTTATTTTTAAAGCAAAAATGGGAAAGCTTTTGAAAACATGAAAATACAATTCTTCAAAAACATGTTTGTTTTCCCTAGCAAATAAGGAAATATGAGTGGCTTGCTCTCTTTCTGCCAGCCAAACGCCTGCTGCACTTTTAACGTGGTGCTGCACATGTTGATGCACTTCGAGTCTCTGTGTGGGGTGTGCGGGTCTGACATCACTCTCCTAGGAAGAGAAGAACGTGGAAAAGTCATTCTATACATGGTGGCAGCTCAGCTGAGCTAAGACCCTAGACCTCAGAAATGGAGGAGGAGTCCCAGTCAGCTCCAGAGTCATCTATTTCAGGACCTATTCTACCATCTGTTTCTGGAAAGCAAGTTCCAAGGTGAATTGAATGGAGGCAGCTAACAGTACTACAAAACAGGCTATCATGGAATCATTCTCCCAGGAATAGATGTAGATGAAGATTGGGCTGCCAGGTTCAGGGCTCACATGCTTAAGGCTGTGACTAGTTGTGACATCCATGCTGAGATCTGTGGCTGATTGCATGGGACACAGCAGTATGGAGCTTTTTGGAACCATGTACCAACCTCAAGGGTTTAATGTATACTGTATGGATAGCTGGCAAGTTAATTTTAAAGAATGCTATGGGGATCAGTGCTTCAAAACAAGTAGAGATGTCTCCTGCATTGAGGGATGTAATATGACAAAGACACCCTGTGAGGATGAACACTGTTAGCAGAGTAAGCTGCTATGATTTTTCACCCTAAGTTGAACATGGCATCTTTTTTAATAGCTTGAGGCTGTAAAATGAAGGACAATTGCAGGGAGGCTGGTGTCACCTGAACGCAGCTTTTATGCTCTGAAGGTTCTCACAAAGGCTGAATGGTTCCATGAGACAATTTCAGCACTTCAGGATCTCCAGATTCCTTTAAAAGGCATTAATATATTCTGAAGTATGCTGTATTTAGAGAAATGGAGGCTGTTTCAAAGGGACTAATTATCAAATATGCTGTTTTCCCTGAAGCCTGTTTCAGTTCACAATGCTCTTCAGGGACCAGGAAGATCTACATGTGAGGTTTAAATATAACTGCAGCCACATTCTTCAGGTTCTTCTTCGGGGACTGGATGAAACTGCTTCAGGGAGGCAGGTGTATTCTCTTAGGACCAAGCAGAGCATTTAAAGAGGAGTAAGTACTGCTGCTGTCCTCTAAGTGTACTGGAGTTCTCCTCTCCTTAGGGTTTTTTTTAGACAGAGGAACTGATAAGGAAAAAGTATTTAATCATACAATTTGTGGAAAGGCTTTATATGAAGACTACTGTTTGTAAAATTTTATTTTGATGACTAAGACTGTGAATTTCAGGAAAATTAGAAGATATTTATCCACAACACTTTGCTGTGATCTCAGTGAGTTTAGGCAGCTGTGGAAGCAGGGTTACATAGATGCAATTCACTAATACTGATGAAATCTGAAGAGATGGGGAAAGACGAAAGCATAATGTTCATGGACCTGACTTCAGCATTTTCTTTGAGCTATTCCAGATTATTCATGGATTATCGGTTTCCAGACCAAAGCAGATTTTTTCTATGTAAGACGTACAATTCTGAAATATCTTCATGGGAGAAAGAGGAATGTGTTTTCTAGCCCTGTGAAGAAGACAAAGAAGAGATGACATGGTTTCTTTTGCTTTCATTGAATCATAGGATCATAGAATAGGTTGGGTTGGAAGGAATTTTTAAAAACCATCTAGTCCAGCCTCCCTTGCAATGAGCAGGAATATCTTCAACTAGATCAGGATGCTCAGAGCCCTGTCCAACCTAACCTGGAATGCTTCCAGGGATGGTGCATCTACCACCTCTATGGCAAACCTGTGCCAGTGTTTTATCACCCTCATTTTAAAAAATGTCTTCCTAGTCCAAATCTTCCCTCTTTTAGTTTAAAACCGTTAGCCCTTGTCCTATTACAATAGGCCCTGCTGAAAAGTTTGTCCCCATCTTTCCTGTAGACCCCTAAGTGCTGAAAGATTGCAATAAAATCTCCTGGACCCTTTTCTTCTCCAGGCTGAATAACTCCAGCTTTCTCAGCCTTTCCACATAGGAGAGGTGCTGTGTCCCTCTGACCATTTTTGTGGTCCTCCTCTGGACCTGCCCTAACAGGTGCATGTCTTTCGTGTGCTGAGGGCCCCAACTCAGCAAACTATTCTTATCTGGCTCTTTGCTGTGCCTCAAAAACTCTAAGTATCATGTTCAAGATTATACAAGGTAATTAAGAAATTATTATAAAAAAAAAACCCAAACATATAGAATCATAGAATCATAGAATGGTTAGAGGGGGAAGGGACCTTAAAGGTCATCGAGTGCCAAACTTCCAAGCCCTGCTGAAGCCCTGTTGTTTGGCTATTGTAATTAAGCTTTGTAATTAAGTGATGCTTGCATACTATTTATGTAGTGTCCATCCTGCTAAGACTAACACCTCAGAACAGGTTCTAGCAAAATATTTAAATGTATAATACAAAAGTTCAATGAATTCTGAAAGGGAAACGTAAATTCTTATTTGATATTTTTTCTTTTTTCTAATGCTGAAAGCAGCTACATATTATTTTGTGATTTTAAATTTCATAGGAAAAAAAAAGACGCAACATACACCTCAAATTACAAAGTAATTTGTTTTCAATATCAGTATAAACAAACAATCTGGTTCTTTTAAATGTAGGATGAAAGGAGTTTAGATCATAAAAATTTTGTGGTAAAACTTTAGTACAAAAAGGCTTCGTATTGTAAGGCTATGAATTGATTTATTCTTGGTTTGAAGGATTTAAAATTAATTATATCTTTGACTTTTTACTCTCCCTGATTGCTGTATCTGCTGGCAGGACACCACTCGTTTCAACTGGAATGTTTCATACTGACTGTTCAGTTCAAAATCAGAAAAATCTCTGCCAAAATATTTCATTTTAAGGCATAATAATACAGTAAAAATGACAAGATCTACTCACAGCTACTAGGAAAATAGTTAAATATAGGGCGGGATTTGCTACATTCAAAACACACAATGCAATTCTGGTCTTCCATGTAAGTTAGGAGAAGTTCCATTGCCAGTGAGGCTATGTAGGTTTATAACTATTATGAGTTATTTCAAGATTGGACTTATTATGATGAACAGCAACAAATTAAAGTTAATGATGGTATTTCATTTGACATTTGGTGGTTTATAGTTTGTCATTCAGGCTTTTCCAGATAGACTGTAACAACGAATGCGGTGAAGGGTAAAAAAGACTCCAGAAATAGTGATACTTGAAAAGGTCATCATGATTTCTCTGTGTACTGAAGAACATTTGTTTAAATAAAATGCACTTGTTATAAAATGTCATTGTATATTGCTACATACATAGTTTCTGATATAGTTTAGGTTATCCTTTTTAGTGGAGTGAACATTTGAGCAAGAGTTGTCCTCCCTAGGCTGAGAATCACTAGCTGTCTTTCTGCTTACATCTTTCTATCTTCACATAGTCAATCACTTTCAACACCAAGTCTCATTAAGTCCACCCTAAAACTTGAAAAAAACATTATTTCCTTCTTTTTTAAAAGCTTCTTTCAAAGGCACTGAGCAAAGGAATTATTGCTTTAACAAGAATATAGGTAATGCTTAAATCTTAGCATATTCTAACCCTAAACAAGATCTTAAGTTTTGAGTATGTGTAAACTAGTCTGGATACAAATCAAGAGATGATTGAGATATGACGGATACATCCAGAGATGTGACTGGCATATGACAAAAATGCAGGCATTCCTGTCACCTGCTAGGAGCTCTTCTGAATGTGTGATAGCACAAGGTTATGTAATTAAATTTCCATTTCCATTTTTCTTTTTTGCATAATGGGAGGGAAGAAAAAAAGAAAAATAAAGTGTAGAGCATCAAAAGAATCCATCCAGCCCAAGCATGATACAGGATATTCCTTAACTACTTTTGAAAGTGCCCTGGATAAATTATTCTCAAGGACAGGGTGTAGCTTATACAACACAGGATGAGTAAACCTGAATTAATGTACAATATTATCACTGAAGTAATTTCCAGATGATATCTACTCTTGTTTCCAAGGGATGAATGTGTGTCTCCCCTTCTCTTCAGAGAAGTCCACCTTGCAGCCAGTAAAGCACCAATCACAGCTAGGAGAGCAAGCAAGACCGACTCTATATTTACATAAACTCAATTCAAATTTCAAAAAGAATGTCTCTAATTAAGTGGTAAGTATACATATATACTTAGCCACAGGATGTGGGATTCCCCTCTTGCAAGTGAAAATCAGGCTCCCACTTCCCTGAACAGGATTCGGAGTAAATTTGCATTTCTTTATCCCAGTTTTTAAGCTCTTCTGTTGATTGCTTAAATCTTTCTGCAAAAGCTGCTGATCCTGGGATGAATCAAAAGCAGTGTGACCAGCCGGTCATGGGAAGTGATTCTCCCCCTCTACTCTGTGCTTGTGAGACTCCACCTGGAGTATTGTGTCCAGCTCTGGAGTCCTCAACATGGATCTGTTAGAACGGGTCCAGCAGAGGGCCACAAGGATGATCAGAGGGCTGGAGACAGGCTGAGAGACTGTTCAGCCTGAAGAAGAGTAGCGTCCGGGAGACCTTAGAGCAGCCTTCCTGTATCTGAAGGGAGCCTACAGTAGAGCAGGAGAGGGACTCTTTGTCAGGAAGTGTAGTGACAGGAAAAGGGGTAACAGTTTTAAATGGGAAGAGAAGAGATTTAGATTAAATACTAGGAAGAAATTCTTTCCTGTGAGGGTGATGAGGCACTGGAACAGGTTTCCCAGAGAAGCTGTGGATGCCCCATCCCTGGAGGTGTTTAAGGCCAGGCTGGATGGGGCTTTGAGCAACCTGGTCTGGTGGGAGGTGTTGGAACTCGATGATCTTTAAGGTCCCTTCCAACTCTAATCATTCTATGACTAGTTACCAAACCTTAGCATATAACTGTCTATTGCCTTAGGGTCCATATTACTGTCTGTAAAAGTAAAATGTGAAATTACTTCTCATTCATTAGACCAGCAGCAGGAAGATTCTCAGCCTCTTTAAAAAGAGCAAATAACATAATGTTTTTTTCAGTTTATAGAAAGGACTAATTTCAGGCAGGAAGTTTGATCTGGAAAGTGTTACATGTATATTGTTTTCTTATTTTGAAGTTGAAGGACCTTGTAAGAAACAAGCGATTGCACTGACTGAAGTGATGAAACAATTCTTCTGAAGTGAAATGTAAACACTGTCAGTGACTGTTGAGTAGCAAGAGCAAAAAGCTTTGTTCTTATCTCTGAAAGTGCTAGCAATTGGTTTCCTTAGCATTTTTAAGATTAACCTTTCCACTGAGTGAGTGAGAAAAAAAGCACAAGCTGATGAGCATCCTCCAGGTAGGGCATTGACAGAACTGTTAATATTGGCATACAGACATGATAATATTTTAGCTCCTCTTCCAGGTTGCTACAGCTGTTTTTTCCCAATATGTAAGTGTGGTGAGGATTTTTTTTCCCTTTCAGTTATTCCTCCTGCAAGAAGAGAATTGCATGCAGTAAAGACCGCACAAGGCCTTTTGGTTTTCCTTGTTATGTTGCTTTCCCTCATTCTGATAATTTCTCAGGGTGTGTGGGTGGAGGTCTGAGGGACCTTTTCTTTAGTATATTTTACTGTAAAGAGAAGAAAATTACAGTTGCAGACCACCTAAAGCCTTTTAAGCTCTTCAGTTTTTGATGTCAAACCGAGCTAATTATCAGGCAGTCATCTCTTCAGCTGTTTATCTGCAGTATCTTCTTGGTTTGTCTACATTTAGACAAAACATGGGTAGCTCTTGTTATTTATCGCATAGTACTCCAGACTGTGACAAGCAAGTGATTTTGTTACTTAAAAATGCTCTTACCCATAATTCCAGCATGTGTTTTGACACATATTCCCAGATCGACAGCCATCTTCCGGCTTTCTTTTGAAATGTTAGCTTAAACATTTTTAAATGTGTAAGGTTTTGATTTCATTTGCTTCTTGTTTACTTCTGTTTGGTAGCTTATTCACATTTTGCTACCTAGAAACATTATTATTCCCTACAGGTGTTTTCCTTTTTATTTAGGAATTTTAGTCTAGGCAGGATCAAAAAAATTGTATTACTTAAGTGACTGTGTAGTATTAGTTGTGATCTTTTTATAAAATTGTCAAGACCATTCTTCTGCACTACATTATTCCTTGTGTATGGTTATAGCTCTGAAGCTGTAATTCTTTCCTCAGAGTGCTTAATTATCTGTCTCAGGAGGGACCGCAGCAACTACTAAACTTTTAGATTTTTTTGCTATACATCTATTTAGATTAATGTTAAAACATCACAAGAATAGGATATGAATCAGGGCAGATATCTTGCCTGTAAGTTAGGATGTACAGACAACTGTGGAAAATTAATTTAATTAATTGTTTGTGTGGATATCAGACATGAAGATTTCACCAAAGGTGCTGATATCGTCTATGCTTCCATAACATTTGTTCAGTGGGAATTTGATTGCTGTTACTTGTTATTGGAAGAATTGGATAACGAAAATTATATTCTACCACTATCAGTAAAGACTGCATTTTGAACAAGAGCCCTATGCAAGGATTCTTGGAACTGTATTTTTCTGGAAAACATTGGATAAACATCTGTAGTAGTCTCTATATTAAGTCCTGAGGCTCCGCTTTTTATTTAAACACAGTGCAGAAAGTAAGAACAATCAAAATAAATCTCAGATTAACATCTAAAAATCCAAATTTTACTGCAAATTCCTGGCATATATGTAAATGTACTACCATGGATGCAGAGAGAATACTATTTAGGAGACAAAAGGAACCCACTATTCCAGCTTAAAAGAAGTCTGTCACCAAAAAAAATACATCTTAACATCATTTCTAGCAGGATCAGATAACACTCAAAAACTGTAAATTGCCCATACAGGCTATGAGTGCCTCACTCCATGTAATTATATAAGTACACAGTAGTGTTTGAAACAGTGATTCCTTCTTGTGACAGGTTAGATTGCATCTAAATGCATGTTTCAAAATATAGTATTTTTTAAAATTCCCTGTTCAAGTAGGAACTGTGAAGGAAAAATTTAACTGTTGTGATTTTGTAGCCTGATCCCAAGAAATGAACCTCCAGGCAGGTGTACGCCACTGCATGAGGTGGCTGCCAACACAGGTAAAAACAGCTTTCAACAAGTAAAAAAAAGGATTTAGTGTCTGTGACTTTGCAATTATTTTACTTTGAGATCTTTAAGGCAAAAATAAGCTGTGAAAAAGTACATAAAATATCTCTTCTTTTCTTTCAGAATTGCACTTTTGAAATTGATCCCAGGAAAAAAAATAATTAACAAGTACTTTTATCTTTAGAAGATAACCCTTTTTCTTTCTTGTCAGAGNCCCGCCTTTTTTTTTTTTATTATTTTTCAAAGGCAATATGCTTCTTTATTCCTCTGTGATGACTAAAGCATTTATGGAGATTTATGGGATAGCTACTGCCCCAAGCTGGTGGATTTGCTGTCCAGCTCAAGAGGATACACACACATTTTTTCACAGTCCAAGGTTCTCGCTTCATTGCTTGCAAGAAATTTCACAAGGCATCCTGAGAAGCATAAATACTATTTTTAAAAATGCACAGATAACCACTAATTGGCCAAACCTTAAACGGGATAGCCTGTGGCATTCGTTTTCAGCCTTTGCCTGGGATGTGTACACACAACAGTATCACTTTCCTATAGTTATACGCAACAATCAAATGCCACTGGATTACTTTTCAGTAATATTCAGCAGCCCATGTTCTGGTGTTGTCCCCTTTTTTGTTTCATATTTCTCTTGGTTTAGTTTTTGTTACATTAGATGAAAGATAGATATACTTTGGTATATACTTTGATAGATTTACTTCAGTACATCTGTACTTCAGTAGGCGTCTTCTGTCTTTCAGAATGAAAATATAACATTTTGACAGAAACAACTAATGTTATTAGTTTGTGTGTTTAGGCCTGGTTATAACATACCTTAGACATAACACAGTAAGTTCATCTGTCACATCAAACTGTTTTCATTTTGGTATTAAGTCTACTCGCAAATTAGCGTGGCAGAATGGGTTAAGTGCAGATATGTATTTAATTCAGTTTTCCTTATAGTATTCTTTTAAAACTCTAGGGTGGAGCAAAAATTCTTAGGAGACAAAATTGTTCTTAAACTTTCTGAGATTCACTCAGGTTAAGAACAATTCAAGAAAACACAGTCTAGGCATGAAATTTCCCTAAATGTCCTAAAGAGCTAGCACAAGTGCAAAATAGAGTTCTTGCTGTTTCTGAGAGGGATGATCTAAAACCTTTTGGAATTCAAAAAACTACATTTCTTATACCTAAGGTGGTGACATTGCAGGGACCCTCACCTGGAACTTCTCCAATTCTCTGTGTTGTTAAGGGTGCCATTAGGTACTGCTGGACACCCTTCGCATAACACCCCAGAAACTAAAGTACATTTCCAATCATATGACATATCTGGGATCCAGACCTTCATGCTGAGGGACTTCAGAGACACGGCTCCCGCATTGCGGAAAAATGCCCTGCGGCTGTCTTCTGTGGCTGTCCTCTCCTCTGGATCAAGAGGGCTTAGAGCTCAGTGTTTTCTATTTCCTAGCTTACAAGCTACTGTAGGAGAGGTGGTGCTGTCAGTTTAGGAGTCTTCTGGCTTTGAGTCCTAGTTAAGCTGTGCTGAAATAAGCAAGTTTAATATTTTCTACAGCTTAATGCAGAGGTCCCATTGTTCCTTGTGTTGGTTGGCATGAACAACAGGGAAGACTTCAAAATTATCTGGATGTGAATTTGTGGCTTGTGGGCAAACAAGTCCAAGTACTCCAGTTCTTCAACTGATCCCTGGCCCTTATGGAAAGCGTTCAAGCAAGGCAACTGCTCATAGCACATTTGCTATGTGTGCCCCACACATAGCCAGGATCTACAGGGCTACCTGATGTGATGTTGCCTTACCTGCCTCCCCTCACCAGTTGTGCAACACTAGTGGAGGTGGGCGAGTAAGGGCTGTTGCAGAAGGAGGACAGGAATTTGGCAGCAGTGGAAGGGGATTTTTTTATAAAGCAATAAGTACATAGCTGTGTGAAGAAAGGAGCCTGAAAAGGTGGCACTCTACTGCGGGGAAGTGAGATAAGAAAAAAATAGGGTTCCAAAAGGGAAGAACTGGGAGAAGAAACAAAGAAAGGAAAAGATCACTATCCAAACACACAGTTGTCCTTTAACTCTTCAAAATTTTCCAGATCTTTCCCAACCCTTGATCTCTTCCTACCATACAGTCCTAATTTATGTCCCCTAAATCATCCATATACCCCTAATGTCTCCAAAATTTGTCAACAAAGTCCCCCAGTAACTGTATATTCCTTCCATGCCTTCACCTTCCCCAGGCCAGGCCTCTCACACCCTTTCCCACTGTTGGAAAACCATTTTGACGCCTCCAGATGACCCCTGACACCTCTTGTCCCCTCCTTACAAAGCTGCCCAAAGCCACCCACAAGGACACTCTCTGGGGTAGCAACAATCAGTTTTGTCTGTGTTCATGGGCAACACTGAGCTGCCCCAGCTCTCCCATGTGTCCCAGTTAAACATCACCTCCTGCATCTTCCTCAGGGAGGGCTGTCCCATGAGAAGTCTCCCTGCATGGCTGCCTGCTGGCAGCTCTTGGGCCCACAGCACCCTTCCCTGGCATCAGGGAGGTGCAACAGCCCAATTTTCTAAAGCCACATGGTGCTACAAGTCAGAGAATTTGCTTGTCAGGCAGCAGCTGGCCCACATACGCGTTCCTTGTCGAACAAACAGCAATCACACAGCAGTAGTTCCCTGTTAGGTTGACGGCTTATATTTCACATTCATTTAACCCTCATACAACACGGAATCACACAAAATGCTGTCAGGATCTTTTGTTTTTCAAGAGATTTTTGCCTTTTAAATGTACTTTGTTTAGTGATCGGGGGCATCTTACAATGATTCCATGAGTATCTGTGCTACTCCCCTCTTTGACCCACTCTTCAGCTCTCAAGTAAGAGGTTAAGATCTTTTTCTGATTGATGGTGTACATAATGAGAGTTTTAAAGCACTATTTACAAATGTCATTGTAAAATCTAGGCATATTCCCCTTTGGCCCAGAGCTCAAAATGAAGCAATAATAGATCTCTTTGTTAAATCCTGAAATTTCTATCCTTGCATTCAGGTTATATTTTCAATTCTGACTATACTGTGTACGTAATAGGAAATCAGGCCTTCTTCAGAAAATAGAAACTTCAGGTGGTAAATGAGGAGAGGGCAGATAAAGATTAGAAGTCAAACCACCACTTCTGTGTGGGGAAATGGTACTTGAGATTTGAGAAGGGCTGCAGGTTACCTGAAGCAGGAATGTCTTCTATTGTCCTTGTGACAAACTGCCTAAATATGGTCACCAAGTGGAAGAAAACGCTATATTTACATAGCTTAAATGCAGGCTTTAGTTTACAGTTTCCTCCCCTTATCCCTTTAATCAACATGGGTTTCTTTTCCCCTCCTGGTTCTATTCCTGAATGGATTCATGCTGCTGTTCAATGCAAATGTAATAAGTGAGTGCACTTCTCCACTCCTTATTCAGGGGATTTCTCCTAGTTTGTGCTCCTGCTGTGTTTTTCACTTAGCACTTTCCGCTGGTGCAATCCTCCTGCCTTAAATGGCTTTCCTGCGAGATCACACTGCTCTCAGAACAGTTACAAAACATTATAAATCACATACCATAAAAAGTCTTCATTGTACTACATCTTCTCAAGCTCACAAGATTCAGATTGTTTTTAACATCTTAGGGAAACTGTGTGCCATCTGTGGCAAGGGCGACAGACTGCTTTGTCTGAACCTGCTTCCCTCTTATTTATTGTCAGCTTTATGCCACACTCCCCCAGTGTACCATATACTGGGAAAACAATCATGATACAAAATAAAATACTCAGAAGGTAGGAAATGCCAAGATTAACTTTACTGTGGCAATTTTTATGGCTCCCCTTTTGCCCTGCAAGTGCCTATTTAGGAAGTTTGTTAAAAATCTTTCTTAATGTGCAGATTAACGTTAGGTTGCTCAGTGAGTCCTCAAGCCCTCTCATTGTGAATCAATCACTAAACTTAATCCTCTGAAAACCAAGCAGTACAAAAGTCAACACCTGTGTCATGAATCCCAAACATTGCCTCTTTACTTGATGCTTGATGTGGATTCAAGCCTTTACCAGCATTGATGCTCAAGACCTCAGACTGCAGGGTAAGTCTAGTACTTCACTAACGTAGATTTGAGTTTCAATCAAATATAATGCAGGCAGCTATCTACAGTTTGCCTGTAGTTAAAACTATCCATATAGCACACAAAGCTATCTACAGGCTACCTATAGTAAAACCTATTCACACAAAGCTTACCACTCTTGGGAAACCTCTTCTTTACACTTGTCCTGACGATTTTTCCCAAGAAATATGTAGAAAGAAGGTGAAGGACATCATGGCTGAGTATGCCATGTGCATCTTGATGCTTTCTGTGGCCAGGAGATATCATATCTGCTTATTTCAGAACCAAACATAAAATAAATACCAAATGTCAATCAACACCAAAACTGCTTATTTCAGTGTTCTTTGGCAAGCATTTAACAGAAAGAAAGCTTGAGCTGAACCATAGTAGGAATGGAACTCCTATATAAAAACCAAAGGGTGCAAAATTCAAATATTTTGACATAACAGCAGGATTGCTAGAACACTGGAAAATTAATTTCTTAGTATGCAATCATCAAAAAAATGAAAAATATTGTTTTAGCCTAATCGTCTAAAAATCCAAATGCTGTAAATTCCTTTTTGCTTTTCCTTTAAGGTTTGAGTTGAGGCAGACACTCAGATCACAACTGTGAGCTGTTGACACTGGTGTGCGCTCGTGGCATTTCATGGGTTTGGCAGACTCCCGGTGTTCTGAGTTTATCAGTTCTTGCAGACTCAACAGACTCCAGAGGTTATCAGTCCTTGGGAAACTTTCCCACACAATCTTCTCAGTGTGCATTTTCCCTCTCTCCAGCCTGCTGTTCCTGTAACTATTTTTTTATCCAGATCTATAGATAGTTGCAACACTCATTCACTCTCACAAAAATCACCAAAAAAGAATAACTTCTGATGTAAAATTGTAATAGAAATTTTTCATGCTTTAAACAGTGTTTCTTTTTCTCTCAGATATATATTCAGATATTTATGTAAATGAATGTATGCAAACACAGAGAACAAGAGTGCATGGGCAGTGTGTTTATAGATACAGTATGTTTTATTTCAGTTTGAATACACATTTAAAAGTGGTGAACATATTTTGTATGGCTTTTAAAGGACCTGTTTTAGTATTCTGTCCACTGCTCAGCCTCATACCAATGAATAATCAACAAGGGATTAAATTAAAATCCAAACAATATCTCCTACATGTGCTGGAGGAAGTCAAATGCCTCATTCTGCAAGATGTGGATGTGCCCTGTGTATGAACTCAGCACATTCAAAGCCTATTGATTTTTTTCCCATGGTGGGCTCTATCCAACTCCTACTAATGTCGGTGGGCATCTTTCACTTACTTCAGTAGGGGTTTGGAGCAGATTTTTAATCTCTTTGATTTTAATGTGAACTTGCAGAAATCATGAACTATAAACCTTTAAGTTTGGCCAGCTCTTTGATATGAAGTGTTTTGTACCCATGGAGATAATTTATTATTTACAGAATTACTTAAATTCTGAGCTAGAATAAATGTTATTTTCTGATACATAAATGCAGTTTGACTGCTCAATGGTACAAAAATGTATTCAGCAAAGTGCAAATCTAGTCTAGGCTTTGCTACAAAGTGTTTTCTGCCAAATAAAGGCCATTTCTTAACAAGGAAAACTACTTTCATAAAAAGGGACACATATATATTTATTCATTATGAGCCCATTTCCAACCTGGAAACAATTTTAAGATTTTTAAGTTGTTTTAAGTTGTACATTAAAAAAAAAAAAAAAACCCACAAAGTTGTTATGTTAGCTCAATTTTAACACTGAGGAAATGCTGAACACTATGATACCCATTTATATATATCCAAGTTAGGTAGGCATAAAGACTAGTTAAAGATTTTTTATTATTATTTTTTTTACAAGGTAAAACAATTCAGGATATAGAAAACCAGAAAAAAAAAAGTTTCATCTTAACGAAACTATAGAGAGGTGGATTTAATCACCTGTTCAGTTACATGCAATACTCCAATACTGTCTCCAGCTGATATCCCTGACATGCAGGGCAATAAAAGTTAAACAATTGCATTCTAATGATTTATTCTCGAGTTCATATTCAGAGCTTCAGCCATGTGTCTGCCATTAATGTTAATAGGGGTTACACAGCTAAAGCCAATTTAATCAAGTTAAGAACATATTCCAGAGTTAAAAACCTGTCATATGACAGAACATGCATTTTTGTTTAACTAATGAGATTATGGGTTGCAGTAGAAATTCAGTGTCTTAATGTGAGCAAAAAGAAAAAAAGAGGTGGAAGAACATGCAACAGGTGCTAGGAAGACTGTTGTAAGGAATTAATTTCCACCATTAACACCACTTTCTCTCCATCTCATCCACAAAAATGCACTTGATGGTAAACAGGGCTCTGGCTCTGTAGTGGAACGAGTCAAATTATCTTTTTGGAAGCAGTATGAGATGCTTTCTCCCTTCCAGAGCTGCCTTAGATTGAAAGAAGACCAGATTTCCATCGCAACCCAACAGCTCAATGTGAGCCCAGACTGCAGCAGCTGTGACTGAAAGGCAACTGCCCTCAACCATGCAAGTCTGGATGCATTGACAGGGATGGCTGGGTGCCCTCAGCACCTTTTCAGAACTGATGGGAAGAGGACTAAGGAGTGTGAAATGTAACGTTTGAAGGACTGGTTGTTGGCTTTCCTGCCCAGATGCCTCTCTTGCCCTTCCCTCTGAGATTAAACAAGGACAGAAAGAAGAGGGTAAAAAGTATAGCTGAAATCCCCAACTGTGAAGAAACCAGACAGTCTCTTTTCTGGGGCTTTTGGGAAGCAGCCATAAGGTCTGTTTTCCCAGTCATATTTCCCAGTCATCAGGCTGGCTATGGTTTCTCTGAAGTTCATCTCATGTAAAGACGGGCTTTACTCCAGGGTTGCATGCTGAAAGAATTGTCTTTTATGTCTTGTATCCTTGGGAATTAGCTGCAGCGTGGAGTTAGGACATTCCATCCTGCCATCAACTGTCCTGCTTCTCTGAACTACGACTGTAGATTTCATGTGTCATTGTATGTAGGGACTATGCAAAGGCATAATTCAGGCAAAAGATAGTATGATTTCAAGCTTGTGATCCTTAAAGGCTTCCCTTGAAAGAGCAATTAATTCCTATTTAGGAAAATGTCAGGGAAAGCCTGCAACAGAGATATCTGAGATTCCACGTGCCAGTTTAGGTGATGGAAAAATGCATCTTTTGTATGATGTTCCTATGACTAACAGGTGTGCAAAGGGCACAAAATAAACTTCCAAATGTACTGAGTTCCATGACAGGAGAGACCTGTGGCTCCCAGCTGTGGCCCAGGGAAAATGCCCACCAGCCAGTGTTTGCATGTGGCATAGTGTCACGCAGCTACTAGGGTCAAGATTGCAGGAGGAGGAGCGGTAACACTGCTCAGCAAACAGATGTGCCAAAATGAGAAATAGTTACCAAAACCATGAGTTCACATGGGTGCTGTGAGTCCTGGTAGGGCCTCAACAACACAGATAAGCCAGTAAAATGAATGACAGCAGTATAAAAATGTGGGAAGAGGAAGACATAGCCAGTACATTATGTGTGCATGTAATGTTCCCCACCCCTCCACAATGTCTCCAAAGCTGGATGTGAGACGACAGTGTGCGCTCGCATCCTAGAAAGCCAACCATATACTGGGCTGCATCAAAAGAAGAGTGGCCAGCAGTGTAAGGGAGGCAATTCTACCCCTCTAGTCTGCTCTGATGACACTCTTCCTGAGGTACTGTGCCCAGATCTGGGGCCCTCAGCACAGGAAAGACATGGACCTGTTGGATCAGAGGCCACAAAAACTATTAGATGGATGGAGCACCTATCCTATGAAGACAGGGCAAGAGAGTTGGGGCTGTTCACCTGGAGAAGAGAAGACTCCAGGGAGACTTGCAGCCTTTCAGTACTTAAAGGGGATCAACAGTGAAGATAGGGGCCAACTTTTCAGCAGGGCCTATTGCGTTAGGACAACGGATAATGGTTTTAAACTAAAAGAGGGAAGATTTAGACTAGATATAAGGAAGACATTTTTTACAATGAAGGTGGTGAAACACTGACACAGGTTTCCCACATAGGTGGTAGATGCACCATCCTTGAAAACATTCCAGGTCAGGTTGGACAGGGTTCTGAGCATCCTGATCTAGTTGAAGATGTCCCTTCTTATTGCAGAGAAGGTTGGACTGGATAACCTTTAAAAGTCCTTTTCAAACCAAATTATTCCATGACCCTACGATTCTACGAATTGCTAGAGATGGTGTGAGTTCTGTGTGGTGCAGAGAGGGACACGTAGAGGAGTGGTTAACATGTGACTGTTCACCACTCAGCAAAGCCCAGCTGGCAGCACAGAGAGAGAACTGTTGGCACATCTTCCTCAGGTGGTAGAGCTGGCACTGCAGATGTTATTGATAGATCTCCATTGCATACTACCTTGGGGTAAAGATGGTACCAAAATACCATCTTCTTTTTCCCTGAATTACATTTTGGAACCAAGTTATATTTGTATCAAGTACTTCCTATCAAAGGGGAAAAAAAGATACTATCTGTATGAAACAGACAGTCCTGGATCCTTTTGGCCAGACTTTAAGGAGTTTATTTTAGGTTCCATCTCACAATAACAACTTCTAAATATGTCTGTATATGGATGTGGTTTCTAAAATTTTAATGCTGCAAACTCTAAAATATTCCAAAACTGGGAGGAACATAAGATTCATGATAGCTTGTTTCTGAGCCAGTAATCTCACTAATCCAATTTAATCAAACCAATAATCTAACCATAACATTTAACAATTAACACTATAGAGCCAGTACCCCTTTTACTTAAAGAAAAAGGAAATTGGAATGTAATGTTCCATTAACCTACCTTGGATATAATAAACTATGAAATTAACTGAAAAATGAGTGAATTGTCTTGTAAAGTCAGCAAGAGCTTCTTATAGCATCATTTAATTCATAAATCCCTTTACTACATCCTACAGCTGGTTGAACGTATTCACATGAATTTTAAGTAATGCTAAGCATTAACCTTCTAGGTTCACTGTAGAAGATTATAGATTATAAACAGGCTACTGAAGATTAAAATGCAATCTCATTTGATAACTCTAATCTTAAAAGAAAAAAACAAACAAACAAACAAACAAACAAAAAACCCACCATGTCTTAACAGATTTTCAGACTAATTAAAAAATATTATTTTAAAAAAGAACATTTATGACAGGGTGACAAAACTTCCCTGTTTCCCTTTGTTTCCTTCTTTTCTCCCTACCACCACCCAAAAATCTTAAAATCTTTTTTTTCCACATTATATTCAAACTTGTAAGCAAACCCACTTTAAATGTAGCAGTAAAAAATGCTTGCAATTTCAAAGACTGAAAAATGGTTGACTACATTTGAAACGTTAACCTGCTGACAGCCACTGAACAAGTAGCTGAACAAGGACTCTTCATCAACTGTCTCCCTAGAAAAGCCTTCCAAAAGTTGTTTCTTTAAAGATAAATAGCATTTTAATTCAATCAGACATCTTTCACCCTTCAGTCTGCTGACAGAGGCCAAAAGTGGCAGATGCAGCTATCAGATGTACATCTCTTAAACTGATGAAAAAACCAAGCTGTGTTCTAACTTTACAGCTTTCACCTGTGTGTTTATATAAAACATCATTGTAGACATGATAAAAAGGGAAAAATCTTCTCCCTGCTGGCTGCCTCCTCATCCATGCTTCACACCAGTCTACATCTCACCAGCTAATGGTATAATTTCACATGACTGTAGCTTATCCTGGCAGCATAAATAGCATCTCATCAGCCTTCCATTAATGCATAGTGGTGCTTGCATTGGTGTCCACTGCACGTGAATGTCTACAAGATAAGTCACATCCCTATATGCCCACAATAACAGGAATATGTGTTCCTCTGTTCTGGCAGTCCAACACTGAGCATCTTCTTGTTTTGTGCGTCCACTTGGCTTCTCCTGACAGAAGTTGGTACACTTACTGATCAATGGTATCTAACGTATTTTGCAGGAAGATTTAGGTCTCATGTCATCTACTTTGAAAAAATGAACTGTACATGTATTAGGTGAAATGGAAATGTTTTGCAGCACTATTGTGGCAGAACTCCCAGCAGCGATGAAGTAAACTAGTTTCCCAGGAAAGTCCCTGGAAGGTTGAGTGTTTTTCTGACTGCTCACCTGCTTTGACCCAAAGCCATCTTCCAGATGGCCTGTCCACCAGTCCCTCATAAGCTAGGGACCTCACAGCTGACTGTGATTGCTCTGAAAGGGCTTCTCAGAAGCCAGCCAGGCAGATTATTTCACTGCTGCAGCTGCATTGGCTTTTTAGAGAACCCTGCCATGTTTAGGCTGGTGTGGTAGTTAAAGTAGTTACCCATAACTACAGATTTTAGGTCTTGCTGTTACAGCTCTAACACTGCTGCAATTGTTTTTTCATTGCATCAAAGTAATTTGCAATGCAGAACTTCCACAGATTGTGAAAATAGATAATAAGCATAAGAACTAGAAAGGTACTGAGTGGAGGGTTCTTCATCTCAGTATGGAGAAAGGCAAACATGTAGATATGTTAAATTTTTTTATATTGCCAAGAAGTAAATCTTCAAAAGTATAGCTTGTATCTTAAAACATAATCACTCGCTCTCCTCTCCCTGTTTTAATGTCAGCATAAAGAAAATTGTGCCATAACACAGCAGGTGTTAAACATAATAGCATTCTGCACTAGAAAAACCTTTGGCTGGTAACTAAATTAAGATGGGATTGATAGAAAAGGTCTTACTGCTTTCCTCAATATCCAGATCTGGATGATGAGAAAGACTGCTAGTTCTTTCCTCCCATTTAGTTTAGGCAAATGAGTGGCTGGGATATGACCCAATTATTCTATTTCGCTTCTGGAGATAACTTGGAACATGTTTGGATATGAACAGATGCTGAGAAACCCTAACTGGATTCATTCATTTTTAATGTTGAGATTCTTCTCTGACGAGTAATTTGGTTTATATAATACAGAGATCAATAATTATTAGACCTCAGTGAGAAGCTCCCTACTTTGCTGTGAAATTCCCTTTGTGCCTTTTGTTGCATTTAGGCCAGTGCGGATCTTTCTAAGCCTGAAAGCTTGGCCTTTTGCATCGTTTTGTGGAATGCATTAACACCCCCAGCTGTACCGATTTACAATCTACTGGTGAGAGTAGGAGCTTTTCCACTGAGTTAAGTCTGCAAAATGTCTCACTCTGTCTGAGTTGCATCTAACCACCCTGTTAGTTGAATCTAGCCATCTCATACCTTCTGCATCTCTATGATGGAGAAACAAGACTGCTGATAGTATCTTAATATGAAAAGAGAAACTCTGCCTCTTTGTAGCACTCCATTTTCCTTTGGCTTGCCTCAGATTCCCTCAAAGACCATCCAGGCTCCATGCATTTTGAAAATACACAGGGAACTATCCTACTTCCTCACTTGATATGGTCTCACAAATTTACATTGCCATAAAATGATACAAAAAATTTGCATGTTTATTACTTAGATTTGTATTGCAAAAAGCTTCAAGTATAGACAGATTTATTTTAAAGATATATTGTCTCAGAGTATAAACCTTCTAGGACCATATACTCACCTCTATCTGTCATTACATTTACTCGACTGCAATTTAATTTGCAGAGGCTAGATACATGTTTGAAGCTTCAGGAATTTACAAGTGACCTCCTCTGTGTACTGTGTTTACCTTTTACATGCTAAACTTTAATATACAGAATATACATTGATTTTGCTGTAAGATATATTTTTACTACAAGAAATGCAGTTTAGGAGGACAGCAAAACAGGCAAACAACCAAACATGAAGATTATGAGAATTGTCATGATGGATTCCACTTTCCTGAACAGTGCAGAATGATTAAACACTGAGTGTCTCTGTATTTCCTCTAGAGACCTTAGTTCACAATTCTAGACTTTATAGACCCTTAGCTAGGGTCTTCCTGGCTGGTGTTTGAGGTTTTGAGGCCAACCTAGCTATCCTAGTAGAGAAGAGAGCACAGATTGCCTAGGGGCTCCAGGGATTTTCCAAATGGACTGCAGATTTTATTAGCTTTAATTTCAAACAGTTTCATAAAACATCCTTTCAAAAGGAAATCAGCAGTCTGTGGACATAAATTGTTTCTTAAAAGTAGATAAGTGGGGTTACAGTTATGTAGCAAAAGTGATTAGGTGGGCACAGTTACTTTCCAATAAAACAGCGGTGTGAAATTATCACCTTTTATTCCATATTTTGTGTTATGACTAGAAATTCTGTTTTGTTTCTTCTTTTTCTAAGGATCTTATAGATGCCTTTTTTTAATGTCTAGTACATGGCATCTTAGTTTACTAATTAAACAAATGTCTTGCTATTCCAGGCATTGTTTTCTTGTTCTCTATGTCCATGAAATTATGGTGTTCATCTGACAAAAATGCTGAGACCTTTTCTTTTTATCGATATTTGGTTAATAAGTGCATTAGCCTTCAGTTATCACCCACAGAACTAAACAGAGAGTTGCAAAAGTCTCTCAAAGAAACACTGGAATCCCATTGTGAACCTGTCTATATTACAGAATAAGGGCTGTGTATGTATTTCAGTGAAGAAGACATGGAAGTGGAAAACTACCTGTTCTCCCCTCAGGGCAGTGAGGCCGTGGTGCCTCATTCAGTACTGCTTATTACTCAAGACACTGAATGAAGAAGAAGTAAACAACTTTGAATAGGCTGCAGAAGGAATAAGCACATTAAAAACTATTTCCTCTGCGCTGAAAGCACCTGGACTGTGCTTTGCTCTTACTAGGTGTTTCCAATCAGAAAAGGAATCACTGCCCAGAAAAGAACACTGTAGATCCAAACTATTGTTGGTTTTTTGTCAGCAAAGTCAAAATGAAGCCAGCAGGCCAAAAAAAGCAGTTTTAAGAGGAAAAAGAAGTACAAATGTATATAAAAGTAGTGCTAATATATGTATATTTATGCATGTTTCTTTATTTATTAATTCCATACATGATCATACATATGCATATATATATATATATACTTGTAATCAGGAGGGGAACTGCTTCACCTCTGCTAAATCTCATATTCTCGGAGGAACATGTGTCTTTTAACTGTATTCCAGCAGACTTAAAGGAGAATGAGTTGACTTCTGCTGGGATGCATATGTGGATTCTCAGAAGGCACGTACACATATATGCAGAAGAGTTCCTAAAGACAGGCAGGTTTACCCAAGTTCTGCTTTTTACTCAACTAGTGTCATTATAGCTGTCTATGATAACTATGACTACAACAGTCATTTGTCTTGTGAACCAAAGGTAGTTAATGGCCTTTAACATGACTTTAGAGCATTCATCTCTGGCATAGGGCAACAAACAACAGTGCAGATGAGGATTTCACAGTACTAGCTACAGGTGGATCACTACCTTGGTGACATTCAGCCCTCAGGATTGCTTAAGTTTTGCCCTAATTGGAGCTTTAGAGATAAAGTGGTAAGCAAGCCAATATTAAATGTACAGGAAAAATAAGGGAAGAAAAGTAAGTGGAAGAAGACATCTTTTACCCGTGCATTTTCAGAGTATCTTCTTCTGTACAGATAAGCAAGTTTTATGTGGCTTGACATGTTGACACATGTTGATGCAGACAGATGCAGAGAAAGAGTTTGCTCAGCCATCAGAGCAGTCCAGAAATCCTAATAGTGAGCTCAAAGCAATAACAATTAGGCATCGCTATCATAAAGGTTTTGTTCTTTTATACTGTTGGTATTTTTTTTCTAATTTCTGGTGTGATTTTATTGACTATGTTTAGGTCTGTATCTAAAGCCTGTCAAGGGCTCATTCTCATCAAGAGTTTCTTATGTCAGCCCACTATAATGGGATATCATGCATGATGGGAATATTGTTTAATAAGCCACACACTGTGAATGCTTTAACTATTGTGGAAGGATGGTAAACAACATTGTATCAAAATTATCTGTCTATGGAAAGCTCAGGCAGTAACCTGTCTGGTGTCCAATTATAAAGTAACATTCTTTCCTTTTTAGTAGTTTTGGAAAAAGAAGCATAGCTGATAAACAAACAGATGGAACGGAATATCAGAAATAGATAAGCTAAATCAGTAACTGGGAAGAAAACTTAAAGAGAAGGAAACTAATTTATCCAACAGCAAAAACCCTACAATCTTCCTAGACTTTATATAGATTCTTTATTTTTAACCTATGGAGAGCAGATGGAACAACAAATAAAAGGGTATATATGACTAATTAAGTCTATGAAAATGACCAAGGCAACTAGAAATGGAAACACATGGGGTTTTCTAGTGTATAGCTTTTCTATTTATGCCTGTTTCTGTACAATACATTTTTTCATGACTTTTTAAAAGATGCTATTTGGATGTAAATAGATTTAAAAATTCGCCTTAGGAACCAGTGCAGCAGCTAGTTAGAATAATCAGACAAATGTTTTATTCCTGATAGCTTGAAAAATTGTAATATATTTATATACACATACTTTAGATACAATACATACAACACATATACACATGCTTTAAATCTCTTGGCAGAGGTATATGAAACAAAACCACAGAAATAAAAGTTGTGTGTTTGATTCCTGTTTGTGCGAATTCAATAATTTTACATTTGAATTCTCATGATGAGAATTTCTGTAAACAGTGTAGAAAAGCTAGAATATGGCCCTTAATGTAGCCATTAATGCTTAATATTTAAGTCTCTTTATAATTATGGTAGGCAGTTGTATAAGCTACAAAATATTTAACAGCTGTGTCTAGCTATACAATGGTGCTCTTTTGGTATCAAAATTGTGTGCGTTTCTAAAGACATCTTTTTATACTGGCAATATTATGGAAAAAACACACTGAATATATAATAAAAGTTTGGTATTATGTAATTAGAACATAAATGCACTTGCATTTGATATATGATTTCAGATATTTCTTGCAACTATATGTATGGTGTTGTTAACAGACAGATGATATAGCACTGGTAAATCTGCCTGGTTTTGTTCAAATGTTTAACTGAGGACGAAGTTTGTTTTCCGTTCTCTTTCAGAAGGGAATCCAGGTGCCTCACTTCATTCTTCAAGTGAATCTACCCTATTAAGTCCTTACAGAAGGATGCTGCTGTTAAAGTTTAATCCAAGAGCTGATGAAGCTCAAGATCATTCAGGTGTGATGTTGCCTGTGGCTGTTTGATAGTCAGACAGTTTCACAGAAGTGCCCAGGCTGCCCATTAAGAAACACTGGATGCATTGATTATAGGACCTAGCACTTTAGTGTCAGATCCAACCACCACCATAACAAATTAGCCTACATTTTAAAGTTTGGGCTTTGGGTTTGTTTCATATTCTTCTGTTTATTCCATCTGATTATTCAGACGGTTAGAAATAAAACTTTCAAACTCCATTTGCTTATAGATGGTTTGTATTAACATTCTTTTGTCTACATTATCCTTTCATTTAAATAATTTACCTTTTCCAGTGTTTACGCTATTATATGTTTTTAGCGGCATCATGTTCCCCCTCAAATGCTTTTCCCTGCATTAAATAAGAAGGTACCATCTCCTGATCTGTAGGATGCTCTGTACACAACTGACCACCCCAACTCCTCAGCTGTTTTTGAATGCGAATTCATCTTTCTTGACACACATGACCAGAGCACATGACCACACAGCTCTGCCAAAACCACCTATGACAGTGGCAATCCCACTTTCTACTGGTTTTATGTAAACCAGCCACTGACTACACTTCAGCAGACATATACAAACATGACAGCATTACACAAATAGCTCTTGATAACAGTATATCTACAAGATCTTTTTTCTCTTTAGTCATCTCCGGCTGCTAAAGTGCTAGATCTTAGCAGAGATCTCTGTGTTTTGTCCTTAAGTGAATTTTGATATGAAACGATATAGGCTTAGACATAATATATTATGATACCCTAGCTCTTTCCTTGACAGTACTTCTTAACTTTTCATATTTATCATCTTTCTATCACAATCAGCTGGACTGCAGAAGGAATATAGCCTGTTCCTTTTCATAAATTTCCTATTCAGCAGGAGGGTTCTAATTGAGTCATAACCGAAGCATGCAAAAATTAACATTTCTTCAATTATTTCTTTAAATTGGCCATAATGGTCAAGCACTTGCTTAAGCAAAATCTTATTCATCAGATGCTCTGCATTCAGTCATATGAATTTATTCACATTTGCTTTTCTGACTGACAAAAAAATCATTACCAGCACAAAATCAATGTAGCTGTGAGACAGATATCTGCTTCTCTTCTGGCTGGTAAATCATCTGCAGAACTGTTAACTAAATCACAGGCTTTCCATTACTGCTTATATGTCAGCCAATAAGAAAACAGCTCAGAATTTGTTTTCTGATTAAGTTGAAAGTTTTTCCTCTTTGTTTACAGAGTGAGAAAGCTTGTTTCCGTACAGCACAAGAGAACACAGAATTAAACAGTGCCATGTGAAAAGGGTTGCTTTAGAGAATGTAGCTGCACCTCAACACATTTGCATATCTGCAAACAATATCTGAAGAATTAATCATCCAGCAGTAGTGTTACCTTTTTAAAAAACATGCTCATTGTGCAAGAGTGTGAAAATCATATTTTAAGTTTAATGGTCAAGATAAGCATATTTTCTAAGATATTTTTAGAGAGTGTGTGTTTTGTTTTATTACATTAGAAACAGCGAATAACACAGATCCCCCCTTCCAACCCTGAAAATGAAAAAAAAAAAAAAACAAAAACAAAACAAAATAAAAAAATAAAAAAAAAACCAAAACAAAATTAAAAAAAAAACAAAAAACAAACAAACCAGCAAACCAAGAACAACCTGTGTGCAAGGAAGAAAAATAATGGGAAATATTTTTTCTTACTTTTTTTTCTTAGTTTATTTGTAAAATCAGTGCAGATCATTCTGATTTACCAGATTGTCTCAACACCTTGTGGTAGACAGAAGATTGAATGCTGCATGCCAATACAGCCTATGGCACATGGATATACATAACTCTTACACTGCAGAAATAACTGCACCTTTCCTCACCTCTTCTCTGCTTGCAATGCCCAGTGCCAGGAAAAGATATTAATCTAATCAAGGGTTTGAAAGGGAGATTAAGAAAATGGAGATACCCTGCACCGTCATTGCTTCTGTCCATAAACGTAATAGATGATCCTTTCTCCTTTATGTCAGAATTGCTGAAGGTTAATAAATTTGACTTTGGCAAGGAACAGAAAGCTCTATACTCTGCTACTAGTATACTGAGCCAGTTTTTTCACCCCAAAAATGTGCCTTTTGGGCAGTATACTGTTCTGTACCACTTGAGTTTAGCATGCGCTTCATCATGGCTTCACTCTCATTATGCAAAAATGATTCGGCATTTTGTAAAGCTATTAAATGACAATGTCCCTTAGCAGTTGGGGGTCACACAGCACACAAGGAAGGTGGTAAACCAGTTCTGAGGTGAGTGATATTTCCTGACAGGGAGATAATACATTTGTAATAGGATTCAAATTTTAAGTGTTCACTTGGCTGACAACTAAAAGTCATGGAATGCCATTCTGGTGTACTTCTTAAAATAATCATGCACAACCTAGTTGCTTACAGATGCATGCGCTTTAATTTCACTGAAACATACAGTCCTGAGTAAACTGTATTATGTATCTGAAAGCTGATTTCTTAAAGAGCAAAGAGACTGTTATTTTTAACCACTAATTGATGTTTTCCTCATTTGATAGATTTTAGTGTAGTAAGAAGACTCTTTTCCAGCTGAATCTGTCAACTAGTGTTCTACTTTTATCAGGTTTATGAATGGCTCATTTATACATAGTTTTTAAATATTACATCGAGATGCTAATATATGAATAAGTTGAAAATATGTCTCTCCTTAAAACAGTTGCTAAAAGTAAATGAAACTATCCAGTTTCATAAAACTTGTAATAAATCAGAATTCACAAAAACTCACATTTACAGATTTCTACACTATTATTTATGTTTATCTGCATTGTTCAGAGAGAAACTTGAGTGGCACAAAGAATAGTAATGACAATAAGGGCATTGTCAAATACTGGAACTGTATACTCAGAACCACTTTTAAATTGTGGAAGAGAGATTTCCCTTGCAAGTAACAGCTTTTAAAGATTCACAATATATACAAAGGATAAAGTATTTAAGAGCAAGGGCTATGTTGTGTTCCATTTCTGCACAGATGAATACAAGAATAAGAAGAGATAACCTCACCTTTTCAATTTGTAGATCTTTATTAACTACTACGTTTTGCAAACAAGTGAAGAACAGAGAGAATAAAGTGTCTGGAGGAGATGGAGGTCTGGGCTTATCCTGTTTGACTTGACTGAGCCTCCCAAATTAGGATGCTAGTAGCTGTAGGTTGCTTTTACGATCAATGGACTGAAGCGGACACCTCCAGAAGTCAGTTCAGCCCACTTTGATAAGTGATTCAGTCCTTGCTTTCTCTCTCCATGTTGATCTTGAACTCAAATGCTGTGAATCCAGACCAGAATTCAAACTTTACCATGACATGTATAGTCATGGTGTTGAAAGCATATTTTGTGTCTGCTTAGAAATGAGTTGTAGCTGGCTTGCAGAAGTGATCCAGTGAATATTAATAGCAAGTAGATGGCATATGGCTTGTTGCAACTGATAGCAATATGCAGTAGCCCTTACATTCTTTAACACAGAAGCAGGTAGAACCTGAAGAAGTTCATTTTATTAAATAGTGAAGATAAAAAGGAAAAGTCAGGTTTTTGTAATGTTTGCATCTTTCTTAGTGAGTTACTTCTCTGCATGGTCTTCTTAAAGAAATGCTTTTATTAACAAAAACCACCTTCTTGAGATAAATATTTTTTTAAATTTTTTTTGGCAACAGTTTATTAATTAAGTTCAGTATCTGTGCCGTCAGTCCAGACATGAGATGAAGGAGCCTTACTTTTTTTTAAGAAAGTAATTAGGTCAATTGTATATACATATCACAGGTCATCTGCATACAATAAGAAGTCTGTCCTCTTCTATGTGCATGTGTATAGGTGTATCTAAATATGGATATTTTTTATTTACCTATGTATCTATCTATAAGTTTGCCTTTTAACATTTCTCGGGTAACTTTCTGGAATATGGAACTATCCTAATTTCTTTGTATTAGAAGCTAATCTACATTACAAACATTCATCAAACATCATAGAGACTACTTCTCAGACATGAACACTTTTGCTTAAAGCAGAGAAAAAAATAACAGTAATTTTTAACAACCAACAAAATGGATATTCAAAAAGCACCTTTGAAATAAAGGAAATGTGTTTTGTAAGAGAGTGTCTAAAAGGATCCTTCATTTCTCTTCACTGGCAACCCTATCAAAGATCTCAGCTTGCGCCATCATACCTACCTGCTAACATTGAACCCAGTTGTCTGTTTAGCTCTTCGTTTATTTGTTATTAGCATATTTTTGTAGTTGCAATTGCAGGAAACTCTCTTTAGGATTGAAGGCCAATGCTTCCCCTGTAGAGAAGTCTAAGACTCTGATTCACACTTGATTGGATTGCTGGGTCACAGGAAAAGGATTACTGTTAAAAGAAGAGACCAGACCCGTGTCAAATATATTTAAATGGAAAGAACATTTATTTTGTAATATCATTGTTTCTTTGGGTCCAATTTGAGAAAGTAAATCTCTAAGAGTACTGTAGGGCCTGGGAGGCACTGGAAAATCACTTTTCTGAGTGCTTCAAAAGAATTCTCAAAAATATTTAAGAAATTAATCCCAACCACCCTGAAATGATCTACAGAAAGTTGTCATTAAGATAACTTATGATTTGTTGAAATGCAGCAGTATCTGCCAAACCAATATGAAAGTCTTTGAGGGAAAACATTAAGGGACTCTGCCTGTGGCAAAATATTAAACTCTTGGCACAAAAGAAAGCAGAACATACTCATTCGTCAAGCTTCAGCTTTGCTCTACACTGGCTGTAACAAAGCATGCAGGAACAAGCCTACTGATTGTGCTACAGACCTTTGAAGATGTCCTCTCCTTCTCACAGGCTGATCTTTCATATACAAGCTTCCCATTACTACCCTGCCAATGGTCCTTGTGATTTCTGTGGACACCACTCCAAAATTTTTAATGCCTCACAGAACATAAAGCTGGAACAGATCTCATATTACCCTATATATATGCCATAAAAGCAAAATCAAGATGAACCACATTCCAAGTATTTCTTGAAGGTTTTGCCTAGCTTGTTCTTTGATTTTCCACACATTTCATCTTCTGTAGTATCTTGCCCAAAACCATATTAATATTTTAATTCAAATTTCCTTTAATGTTAGACCTTGCTCATAAAATGGCCTGAAATTCAAGTACAAAATTATCAGTGGGACATGCTTGGACATGCTGTATATATTTAAGAAGTACAATTATATATCAAGGTGAAGTTGGTCTGGAGTTATACTTATTTGCAGACTGACAGGCTGGAAAACTTTCTTACAAGTAAACAAGTAAGTTAGTCAAACCAAATTTCATTCTTGGTTGTTGACTAAACAATCCAGCCTGGACTAAGAAAGAGAAAAATTTCAAGATGATTTTACATTGTGTTCTTAGATCTTGAAGCCAGACAAAGACTAGGTAATATCTAATGTAGTAGCTACAATAAAATACAACCATAAGAAGAGTTATTATATCTGTCAGCTTTCAATGTCAATTCCTCTAATTCTGTGAGACATCAAGCAATAGGTTCGCTTTCCTCAGATCTTATTTGTTGTGGTATGAATGGAAGTGTATAAAGGGATAATAGAGTGCATATGTGCCCTGAAATCATACCCATGAGCAAGGCAAAGTCTCATGAGAGAAAGCTACCACCTTCAGTGGATCACCAGTGCAGGAAAATTGGGAAAGGAATTCACCAGCCCTGCAGAATCTGCCACTTCTTTTCCTACTAAGCTAAAAACACGGGGTGCAACAGGAGAAAGGGAGAGGTGTGACTGCAGAGTGCTGCCTCTGAAATGATTGATATGTATGACTGAATCTGTCTGAACAACATATTCCCCCTGAGTAGTTTGCCCAAAAAGTTTACCGCATGAAAAGGTATCCTTCCCAGCTCCCGCTGAAGAGAGCTGCCATTAAGACTGGCTATTCGTGAGGGAAGCAGTTTGGTTTTTGTTTTTTTTTTCTTTTCTTGTTTTACAAGTTTTACCTTGTTTTCTTCCTTTCACATCTACAGAAGTCCTATTCCCATTATATATAAAACTATGGATCTGCCCTGAGCAATTCCATTTTTCTGGCCTTGCACTTTTGTGGATAAGCCATGAGAATGTGTCCCGCTCTGCCTTGTCTATACATCACTGGTGAGTGTTAAGGAGTGACTGAATCCATTTGGCTTGGGGTCCCAGGGTTTTCTGTTCAACAGGATAACTCTGGATCCATACTATTGCCATGGCACCACAAACCAGGACACATGCACATGCCCACATACACATACAAACATGTACACAGGATGCTTTTCTTTGATGCTGCCTCACATATAAACACTCATTTATACTTACATTTGCCCTATGCATCTTCTCTTCTTTCAGAGGACCAGTAAGTTTTCATATTACAAAGGTTTATTTGGGGGGACCTATAGAAAATAGAGCAAATAGAAAAATGAGGTGTGTGTGTGAGTGTGTGCACATCCCAGAGGAAAATAAGGCAAATCCTTGATGATCTTCAAGGTCCCTTCCAACTCTAACCATTCTATGATTCTATGAAATCCTATTAATTTATTTTTAATTTAGGCAAATATTCTGCAGGATTGTGTAGTAAAATTTACAGATCTGATGATAGCAGTCCTTTAGTGGGATGATCTGGGCTAATGAATTGCGAATGAGTATTTCATGTCTCCAGCTGAAGGGGTCTATGCATTGAGAAGACAGGTAATACTGTCACCTACAATGTCTTGTACTTTAGATTCCTAAAAACTTTCTCATAACTAACACTGAAATGAAGCTGCTAATTCATGAGAAATTGAGTTTGTCACATAAGAAGTTCTTAAAATTTGCCTTGGTGTGTTATACATTTTAAAAATATTAATCATACTCTCAGTAGAAATATTCTTACAAGAATGCTCTAAAGTGTTAATTCCTGGATAGCATGTACAAATGCATTTTATTTCACATTGGTAATTGCTATCTGTTACCCTTTCAACATCTTTAAAGGATTAATTTTTAATTTTAAAAATTTTGTCCCTTTAAATGCTTCTAGATAACCATAGTTTAAAGAAAAATCTTTTCACAGGAATACATACCAGAGCTTAGATCTGTTTACAAGTCTTCTTGCAAAATATCTGATTTCCTTGGCATATATTTTCACTATATCCACTCACTGAATACTAGTTGAGAGATATTTTGTACTTTTTTTTCACAATATACTCAAGAGAAATAATGGCTAGAACAGCTGGTGCTGATTAATTTTTTATACTGTAAAGTGGTATTTAGAACATATTGAGCTGAGAAAGTAATACAAATGTTTGGCAAGGGGGCATATACCTGTTATTTTAGATGGAAACAAAAAAGAAAAATCAATGTTTTTGGGTTGATGATGTTATGCTCTCTCCTTCAATTATAAATTATAGAGTGAATACAGATGGAGGTTGGTTCTCTTTCTTTTTTATCTTCCTTATCTGAATTTAATGCAATGATCTTGTTAGCTATTAAGAAAGCATGGCATATTCCTCTGCTGTACATTGCTCTCCTTTGCATTCATTTAACCCACCAACAGGATACCTTGCAAGATTAAGACATTCCTGTATGGTGTCTACAGCTTAAGAAATACAAAAATCTTGAATGTCTGTCTCATAACATTTAATACCGCTCATTAAAATACTTGTGTTAAACTTACTTCTTTTTTAAGACAGTTGTAGGAGAAATCTTGTGGAGGTTCTTTATTTTACAAGCCAGCAGAATTCCTGAATTATCCAGCAGCTAGGAACAATGAACCTGTGTCTGAGGTTCAGGCCAGGGACTGCCTGGCTGTGGAGCAGCTCTTCAGAAAAGACTGTAGGGGTCTTGGCAGAGCACAAGCTGAACATGAGCCAGCAGGGTACCCTGGCAGCTAAGAAGCAAACTAACTTCTTCCTAGACTGTATGTACAAGCAGCATAGCCAGGAGATTGAGAGTAGATTGAATCTCTCAATCCATACTCATTTGTCCTTTCCATACTTAGCATTTGCTAGACTACACCTACAATGTTGTATAAAGTTTAAGAAAAGGTTTTGATAATCTGGAACAAGTTCAACAGAGGGCCACCAAACTGGTCAGGAGAAAGGAGCATTTGCCCTGTGAGGAGAAGCTTCTGAGAGGATTTCTTCAGCCTGCTGAAAAGAAGGCTTAACAGCAGCATGCTGGTATGTGTGGGGCGGTTACCAAAATAGAACCAAACTTTTCCCAGTGTCACATGGTGGGAGGACAAGGAAAAGGGGTATAAATGGAATCAAGAGAGGCTTAGGGTGAACATTATTAAGAACAGTCAAGTCCTGTGAGGACAGTCAAGCAGCAGAACAGGTATCCTAGTGAGGTAGTTCAACCTCCATCTTTGGAATGTTTCAAAATCGTCCAGGATAAATCCCTGAGCACGCCACTCTCACCTCCTTGTAGCATCTCTTTGGAGCTCTCAGTTGGCCTAGAGCACTGCTGAGGTCCTCTCCAAGGCCAGTGGTCCTGGGGGCGGCCGCACCTCCCGTGGTGGCAGCGCTGTCCATGGTGCTAACTTTGCCTGGCGGTGTTTGGCGATGCTTTCAGGTTCTGGAAGAGTTACTAAATTCACATTTATGGTATTTCATAATAACCAAAGTTATAAGGTTCTAAATGGAACACAACTTATAATTAAATTATAATCTCTCTCTGCTGAGAGATTAAGCTGTAGTAAGAAACATGGCAGCAAAACTCTGACAGAACATAAGGAAATTAATTCAGTATTAGGGATTCTTTCAGGTTCCATATCAGTGGAAGAGCAGTGCTCAGCACCATGCAATACTGGATGCTAGTGCACTGAATCAAGGGACACGAAATGAAACAAAACTTACAAGATCAATTTGTTGGACTCAATCTGATGGGCTGTTTATGTTTCCAAACATCAAGAAAGAGAAATTTGAAAAGTGCATGCAAGAACTCAGTGCAGCCTCACATCTTTTAAACCAAACATAATGACTTTGAACTAACAGAACTTATGCTGGCTGTACTAAAAAGATTGATTTTTCTTTTTGAATAGATGCTCTTCTGAGTTCTCATAAATGGATATTATTTGCCTCTTTAAAATATATATTTGGCACCCATTGCTGAAACTCCTGTATTTTAATTAAGATGCTGAATAAGTGCTAGAAAATATTTACATCACCTTTTTCTTCTATTGATTTCAAAAGACAGAAGAAAGGAAACTAAACAAATGTTGCAAACTGAATTAGTGGGCACTTATGTGAAACCAATGAAAAGCACATCTCATACCTCAATGATTTTCAGCCTTTTCTACCCTCATGCAAGAAATAGCAAAAGAAAAAATCTTTAGTGATGGAAGATGATGAAGGGCATTTATAGATGTGAGCAATTTAAAGATATAATTAGCAATACTCTGTATATATATTTGTTAATGGAATAAATACAAAAAGAATTATCAAGTGTCTTCTTATGTTACTTATAAATTTTGAAATAATTGTATCTTTTAAATTTTTATCACAAATGGTGTTATTCACGTATCTAGCCTCCCTGTGTTGAAGTGCTCATTAGTATTTTCAAAGTGAATTCAAGATGCAAATACAAATAATACTAGTATTTTCTGCTTGTCTCTTTCAAAATATTATATCCGTCCAAGATATATGGATTTCTCAACATATCTTGTTCTGTAACAGAACATTGAACTCTAGGAAAATGTATTATTAACATTGTATGTATTTTTCAGGTAGTTACAGAAATTAAAAAGCAGAAAAACCAAAACAACCGCCATTTCTAATAGTTCTACAAGAAATGAGAAAATTTTGTTACAGCATCAGTCCTGTTTAGTACTGATTATTGTATTAACTCTTCTATAGATGAACAGAAAAGCAAGTCCTGAATTATTCCAGACTTTTTTTTAGTTCTTTCTATGGGCACAAAAACATAAATATAAAACAGTACAATATATTTCAAAAAAAATTATGAGCATGTTAGGTATGATGTGTGAAAACTCCCCTTAGGAGCTTTGTATATGTAATTGAATCTTTAAAATCAGCCCAGTGAGTAGGTCTTAGGCCTGTTTTGCTAGAAAATATTAATGTCTTTTTTTTTTTTTTTAAAAAAAAAAAAGCAAAACAAAAAAAAAAAAAACCCAAAGAAGTGTCATTGTCACTTAAGAATATAATTCTTAGAGACATAGTTAAGTTTTTCTTCTGTTTTTTCAGATCTTCACTGAAGCAACATTGAGTCATTAAGTAGGGGGCAGAAAGTGTCAAGTTGAGATTTACATTTAAATTCCATTGGTGCACTTTATTGTTAACATAAGTTCACTCAGTGGTGACTGCAAAGCAAAGGGTCAACATATTTTAAATAAACCTTCAGCAATCAATTACAAATAGGGCATTTAAATATCTCATTCACAATGGAGAGTAATTACTTAAGATGATTAAGAACCACAGTATCTCCCATTAAGTCTTACCAGTTGAAAAAAGTGGAGTAAAATATTTATACAGTTTTCCATTATATTATATAGCAATAACATGTAACTCCATATGTGGTAAATATAGCACACAGTGTCAAGTGATGTAGCACATCTTATCACTTGGAACCAATGGAGTAAATTAACTGAAGAAACACTAGAAAAACAGCAAAACAAAGCAGTAGAATATTAATAGCAGTATTTTATGATCTTTTTAAATGTTTCCAGCAACAGTTACTCATGCTGACACTCAGTTCCTATATAGACCTTCTGACTTCATCTACATCTGTTTTCATCTTAGTAGAAGCTGCACAACATATGTGTGTAACCCCAAAGAAAGATAAAACAATAGGAATCACAATCAGAAAGCTGAGCAGGCCCTCTCTCCTCCGTAAAGACATGGTAAAATAGTTGGTCATAGGCAGACCCAGAAATAAAATTCCTGCTATTGTATCTTACCCTTCTTTCCTTTTGCTATTTCTCTTAATTATTAGTTTTCGACAGACAAGTCTCTGCCTTGCCTGCCTTCCAATCTAGCTTTTATCTACCTAAAGTAGTAGAACATTATGAAGGCTGTAGTCTTTTGATCTACCTACTCATTGGCATATTTAGGATGAAGTATCCAAAAAAATCCATTAATTTTACATGCTTCCACCATGTCCTCTAAAAAACTGCATCTTACCTTTTGATAACCCCCATCAAATCTATAATCAAAGCTATAAAATTTCAAGAACTAAGAAAATTAAGCTTCCTGTGACTTAGGTTGAGTGTCAGAAAATTACCTGCATGCTGAAAGAGGAATGCCACGTAACTCACTCAAACACTTACATTTGCTTGGAAAAAGTTTTTCATAGCATTGACCTAGCATTGTTCTTTTGAAGAACAGGAAATGTTCTTGGAGCTCTAATTACAGTACTCCTCTAATCTAGACTTATGGTTTCTAAGTATGTGCTTAGACAAATAAACATACAGAATACTGTGGTGTTAAGAACATCGAGAAGAATGCTTAATTAATCTACAGTGGACATGCTGATATTGACATGCATTTTATCACTTCTGAGGTTATCCATCGTCGTTTCAGTGGGCTTCTAATTTAGCAAAACCACAAAATGCAGCAAAACCGTAATAACTTTAAATTGATTTTCAGACTGCACTGGCAAAAAAACCTCTGGCAGGCACTCTGACTGGAAGCTGAATACATCTTCTGTAGCTTTTAAGGAAAAAAACACTGCTGGAACATTCTGTTCCACAGAACACTCCCACTCTCTTGCATGTGCTTATCAATAGTGTCATCTTCATAGTGATATTTTCTGTGGAAGGAATTAGAAAGGTACCAGCTGTTTACTCCCTTTTCACAATGTAAGACTAATTTCATAACAATCCATTACTGACTGGCAGACAGCAAATTAATTTGGCAGCTCTGGACCTAATGTTTGGACTGAAAGAGTAAGAAGTCTCCCTTTATATCAAGGATTTTCTAACATTTATTTGGAAAGAGTTCCCTTTCTGTCAAAAATGTTCTTTGCTCCTCCAAATTTTCTAGAAAAGGGTGTGGCTGTGTGGGTGGTGGGAGTGTGTGTTTGGTTAGCTGATTGAGGTTTTTTATTTTAAATCTGGTTCTATAACTTTAATTCACAAAATGATTTTTACAGTAAGCCAACATCTGAGGGCAGTGGTTACCAACTGGCTTTCATTACTGGCATTTGCTCCAACATGTGTTTAGCTACATATTATGTCTTCCACAGAGGGCTTTCCTACAGGACAATGCGTCTGTGCACGTCCTTGTTTTTATAATAAAGATATTTGGCATTTCAACAGCATTACTTCCAGTAAAAAGAGTTGTTAAGGATGCAAGGAACTGCATTTCTCACATCAGCAAAATATTTATTTAAATTTCTAAAGTCTTCAGGGTATCGGAAGTTACTAGAATAGTACCTCTGCTTGTTCTTCACTTTGTTTAGTGAACTTCAGTGACTTCTCTGGAAATATACTTATTCAACATACAGCTTTGCAACTATCTTCTTTCTTGCATTATCAGAAATAGCTCATACAGCATATTTGATATATTAGAAAAAGAAAACAGAAACATTCTGACAGTCAGAGAACAGTTGAGTTTGGAAGGGACTTCTTGACATCTATTTTAACCCCCCTGTTCAGAGCAGGGTCAACCAGCTAGAGCAGGTTGCTCCAACCCAACCCAGCTTTTAATTTTCACAAAGATGGAGACTCTGCAGTTGTTTCAGGTATCAAGAGGTTGAATTCTGTTTGCTTCAGGCTTTGCCTCCTTTTGTCTGGCAAAAAAAGTGAACAAAATATTTATTCATTGATCTGATTAAAAAATCTGAAGAACAAGCACAAAGGATTATGGGGGAATAAATCTTATTGTCCATATCCTCATGGTAAGTAAGTATTTATTAAGTTACAAAGCAACTAAATGACAGTACAACATCTGCCTCGTGCGTGTGTGTGTGTCGCAGGTTGATTTACCTTTTGTATCTATTTAGATATGCATGGTCATGTATAAAAGTCTTCTAAGAACAGACACACATTAATTATATGAAATAATGAACTTTTAGACCTGCAGAAGACCATGTGTGAGAGACTTCATGTCCATAGAAAAACCTCAGTGAATAAGGTGCTATTCAAAGGATGCTCATCATGCGATCAGTAACTAACCATTAATATTGTTATTAATCCACCTGATAATGACCCAATAAAAAACCAGTCAAGCACTGATCCTCTATAAAGACCTCCATCACTTCCTCCTCAAAAGCTTAGGTCACTGATTTTTATCTGTTGCATCAATAGGAAACCCCTAGATGTGTTTTCTAGCAAAGGAACACTGGTCCTATAAGTCACCCCAAACCATTTTCAAGAGAATTTCATCATGAGTATTACATCTGGGAGACTTGACACTGAAGACAAAGACAGTGGGCAAAGTAGGACAGATCCAAAGCATAGATGGACTTTGTAAGAGATCCCAAACCATCTGAATTGTGCTAACTATTTAGGTTTTCTCAAAACAAAAAAAACAAAATTAAAAAAAAAAGTGTGTATCTCCTTTTCCTTTTCAAAAAGTATATTACTATGGAAGGCATACTTTTTACTTATGTACTTTTTTTTTTTTTTTTTTTTTTTTTTCCAGAGGCAAACTTTTAATATAATCTCATATGGCAGAATTTGAAATCAGGTGTATATGACTGTTGATGTTATCAGAGTGCTGCTAACTACATCTGCTAACTAAATCTGTTAATTATGAAGTCTTCTGGCTTAGTGATCACATCAGCCTTAAGGAGCTACCATTTAAAAGAGATTATATGTATTGCTAACAACTGTTTCTAAAGCTGTTGACAGAAAGATAATCCATGGTCTAATACCTTAAGGTTGATCTCAAAATGTGATCACAGTAATATTTTTGATTCATTTTTCGCTCATGTAGTGTTACAAAAAATGCTGTTTATGCAAGCTTAAATAATGATTTTGCAAACTTTTACCTACTGAGCCATTCTTTATTTGAGGTTCCTTACAGTGATGCTAATACTTTCTCATCATAGTTAATAATCTCATCATAGTTAAGAATATTACCTCTGTTTCTAAACAGCGTGGCTCATTCAGCTTTTAAACAGACAGCAGTAGAGTTGGAGCAGGGAGCTCAATGACATTTGAAACAAAATCAATTGGATGTTACTTGATAAAATTATTACCTGGAAGGTAGGTGGGATATAAAATCTGATATAATATAGACCTGAACAGGGAAGATCTTAATATCTGTTCATACTCTTCAGGAATATTTATACAGAACACTAGAGAGGCACCTTAAGGTATGTTTTGCTTCCTAGATTCAAAGCAGGTAAATTGATGCCAACTAGGATTTTCCAATAACTTGTGTTTTATGACTAGTTCTGCTTCCATAGTGAGAATAGGTAATTTTCCTCAATTTTACCTCCTAGTGAGAGGTTACACATCTCCACAAAATCAGAATTTTGGAGTTTAGCCTGAAAATAAGGGATCTAGCTAGCCAACCTAACAAGGATTTTAAGGATTCTCCTTGTCAGAAGTGTCCTAGGAGTGTATACCAAAGGCAGAAATAAGGAGAAGGAAGAATAGGTGATCTAAGGCTGCTACTGCACTGTGGCAATGCCCAGCTCAGGCATTGCACTTTAAGGGCTCTTTCGGCTGAGGCACTTTAAAGACCTTCCAAAGTAGCTTTTTTGGATTAATCTTAAGCACAAATTCCTATCTCAAGACCAAGAAAATCGCCTGAAATTAAAAAGTATAAAACATTAGAAATTATTTGGTCAAATTTCATTGTAATTTTTATTATAGGACTTCAAGAACAAAGTTTTCCAAATGCTTTAAGAGGGATGCAGCCCAGAGCAGGAAATGTAAAACAAAGTCATATTTATGATAATTAGCTACTGAAATATGGATAGCATGGTGTGTACCCAATAATCTACTGTTTGGGATGAGAGCTCAGCCTACCTGAGGGTAGCACAGAAGGCTTACCCTGTTTTTGCCTGATTGACTGACCGACATGCAAGGGGGCAGACCAGGAAACCGTGTTGACCGTGGAAATATGTTGGATGTCATGACTGTGGGAAAGTATTACATCTCTCTCGTCCTGTATTTTAATAACTTTGTCATCTCTGCCTCTTCTTTCTTTCCCTGTGTTTCTTAGGAGCATGCCAGGCTGAGAATTTATGACTCTTGGTGTTACAACTGCAGTTTCTTATACTAACTGAGCAAACCTGCTGAACCTGACACAAAACAGCTCAGGGAATAGACTCCAAAATCCTCAGTGATTTGAGGAAGTAATACAATAGAAAGCCAGAGCAAGTTTCTTGCTTTGTCCTTTTGTAAACTAGAATTTACAGTTGGCTTTCTGGTGTATGTTTAAGCCCTGATGATGTAGTTGACCTGACTCCTAATTTCTTTGGTGCTATAATAGCTGTCAATCACAGCACTGATTTCTTTGCAGATACTGAGCACCCATCAGCTTCCATTGACTTTTCATCTAGGAATGTTCAGCACGTAATAAGAAAGAAAAAATACACAAAGGTGCTTAGGAGTCTAAATGTCAATTGAAATATATCAATGAAAGTTCAAGCATCTAAACAGAAACCTGCAGAAAAAAAGTTTCCCAGCTAAAGTGAATTAAAAGTTCTAGCTGTGAGGTTTTACAAAACTGAGAAAGAGATGTCAAAGCATGACATTCAATTCAAAGTAGGTCTGCATATTTTTTTTAATATTTTGGAAACACTACCTGATTTTCTCATATCTACTTTCTCCTGCATTGACTGCCATCAAGAACAAATTAAACCTGAGTTCACATGAAAGCATATTTATATATTTTTGTTAATGAGATTTTGTCTTTAAGTGATAACCTCCAATTTACATAACTGATTATTTTTAGCAATAAATGGTTACTGTCTAATGCAAAAAGTTACCAAAACTATTTTATTCTCTTTAAAATCCTCTGATGCAACTTTCTTTGAGCTCACCTTTATTTTAATCAAATCTAGTCTACTCATACCTAAAAACATTAATTCCTGCACAAACTGTGAATGGAGAAATACAGTAGAGATAAATTTAATCCTATCAAGTACATGTTCCTTCTTGCTCAGTTACTCATGTTCTTGCTACAAATCTATGAATGAATTTACTTTCAACTACATAGCAGCAGGTAGAAACTGGCAAACACTTCAGTCAAGGGAATTTTCTTTGCTTTTGTCAGCCTTTGACCACACTTTACATTACTAAATCATACTATGTTTCATAGTAAGTACTTTGTACACAGTAGTCTTTTTTTCAATGCCTTTGAAGCAAATGGACCCCATGTCAGAAAGCAGAAAAAGCTAATAGAACTCCTTCTTATGTCTAATCTGAAACTCTTCTGTATGTGTCATTCCACTTTCCAGAAATCAAATTTAAATTATAGATATCTTAAATGTGGTTTCCTAATAACATTCATTGCTTTTGAAGATTGATTGTTCAGCAGTATTTCTATTTTTCCCTTTTCAGTACTTTCAGTCTACCCTGTGGACTTTGAAAAGTCTAGTAATATAGTGAGCTTTCAATGAAATTTATTATCCATTTTAGGTTACACATAAATATCTTAAATAAAACCTTGGCATCAACATCAAAGCACTAAAATATGTCTTCTGTTCTCTCCAGCTATTCCATATTTTATGTTTGATGTTAATGTGAATGTGATATTCAAATTTAATAAATGTATGGCAAAGGGAAAAGTAAATGTCAATAAGTGTCATTGAACACTTTCATTAAATACTTGTGTAAAAAAAAATCTTAAAGAGATGCTCTAAATCCTTCATGCCACCATTATGTAGTTCTGTAAATTACAAGAAGATTCATAATCCTCTATAGAATAAATTAAAGAAGTTATTGTGATATATTAATAAAAATCATTAAGGTATTAATATTGCCCTCATTGCTGAAGGCTCTTTAAGCTATTTGCTTCTGACATCCCTAAATTGTACATGCTGTGTATGCACAATGAATAACACTATCCCAAAAGAAAGGGTGATTTACTTTTTCTACTTTGTTAAATGAAAAATGCAATAATTGAAGCATATTCTACTTGTGTTAATATTTTCAATTAAAGTCTAAGAGCTCTAACAATGAAAAGACTTTTTTTTTTATGTTAAAGTTCTGTGCATTACACATAAACTGTGTTTTAAGAATCTTTTTATCTACACAATCTATATGAAAGAAAACTAAGCTGCATGCAGTGACTCTTCCTAGGACTAGTATTCAGTTTTCCAGCAGCCTCTTTTCTAGGAGAGACAAACACAGCAGACATGGATTATGCCATGTGCCTCTATATGGGAGATTGACACCACTAGGAAAATTATTTCGGGGGCTGTTATCTCCATCCTTATGGGTCCTTCCCTGCATAGTTCCTATTCATGTCATTTAACAGGGTAGTACCTGCAGGGAATCAGCTACCCTTTTCACAGCATCCAGCTCTTCCAAATGTCAGGTGGCTCTGGCTTAAAGGATACTGTGATCACAGAAGCTGGGGAAGTGTTTTATTTCAGACTTTGGAAAGCAGTATTAATAGGAACAGTTCCTTAACCATCACTGGCTGTTGTGAAGTCCTTGGTGAACACAAGTTTCACCTCAGCAGTAAAGTTACATTCAGAAGAACCAACACACACACACATCTACTTGCTCTCCTTTGGTGCTAGTCAACTTAGTGCCACCATGGACTCCATTAGCTCAGATGAATCAAGGCCAAGGTGTGCTTGAAATCACAAGCAGCTGGTGGGATGCTTTGGCAAAGGTGCTGGAGAGCACCAGGTGTACCTGGTGATGTGATTGTAATTTGAAACAGAGTAGATATGGTTTCCTGTTTCGCGTTTAAACTTCGCTATGCATGGCTTTGCTTTGTGACTTGGTCAGTAGCTTTTGGTGTACTAGATTGCTGGCTTGAGTCCTATTCCCTGTTTCCTTCATCCTCCTTTGCATCACTCATTTACAGTACTTGCAAAATCAGTGCTGGTAACCTAGAGCCCACCTTCTCCAAACTAAATAACCTTATTTATGTCTATTGTAAGAGCACTTCCTCCTCACAGATGGAACATAATTATTAAGAGAATTTATCTGAGATCTAAAACTGGGGGGAAATATAACTTTTTAAAATGCCAGATATAAACCTGCCCTCCATCCTTCTATAGAAAATTTTGTCCGTGCATGGTCTTTACCCATGGCATAGCCAAATTATGAATCCCTCAAATATGGACCTTTATTTTATGAACAGCTAAATTACTTTGGTCTTACCAGGGGGCACCTCTGTGCAAATGGCAGTTATCACAGCTCACTAGCATCCTGCCAATTTACACATTCTCAGGTTTCCCTCTCAGTTGTTTGTTTGAAAGTTAAAATTCACAGCATTTTTCCATGGCTATTAAAATTCTAATCATTCAAATCAAAGTGGAGCATTAAGGGATGTTTCTTACACTTCCAGATGCACCTGACTAGACCCCAAACAGTTCTGCTAACCTCCGTGGATTTATGCATGAGTGGATTGACATGATTAGCTATTCTTTTTAACTGCCAGATAGAGCATTTTAAATCCAGAATTAGCAACAATTTAATAATTAGACTTTAATCCCCGTGAATTTTAATGGATATGAAACTTCAGGCCACATATAAAGAAACACTTGAAGGAGAATTCAGGTGAACTTTATTTTAAACACAACCATGATTCTCGAAATTCATGTTGTCTGAGCTCTGAAAACCACCTGCACTGCTAACTAGGGTTCTATCTCAGATCTTCAAACTCCTGTCAAACTGCTTCTGGCCACTGCCTCATGGATGTCCCTGTTCATCTCAGCAGACGTAGTTCTTTTAGCCTCTTCTGTAGACCTGCAAGTCCTGAACAGCTTGTACAGCAGGGACATCATCTTATTTCCTTCATGTACGATCAGTACATTTCTGCTTTTTGTCCACAGTGAATAATGCAGGAAAAAAAAAAAAAAAAAAACCACCACCAAACCCCAAACTCCAAAATACGCTCTCATTTAAGGAAAGGTAACCAACACCCATTTTCAGCAGAAGCTTCTGGGCTCTCAGTCCTGCCTGGATAGAGGTGCTTACCTACAGGAGGAGACTGGAAGACTTTAAGGTTGACGTTTCCCCCCCTGCATTTTTCTAAAGGCTATCCCCAACTGCCTTCCCACTTCATTGGCTGCCTGATTTGTTCCAGATCAGGGTGCCTCATTCTCCCTATGTACATTGTAAGTGCCTTTTTTCGTGGCATGCAGTATTCTTGGAGGCTACACTGGCCTGCCAAAATTAGGTTGTGTGCTCTTACATTTCCTTCCTGATTTTCGTCTGTAACACTTATCAACTTCTATGCAGCAAAATCTTTCTTTTCCCCCATATCCTCCACATCCCAGCTGAAGTTTTGCTTCGTGCAGCATGTCATAATATCAGCAAATAAATCTAACTTTTCAATCACTGATTGATGATTCTAGTGGTCGACGAAGCATAGCACTGGGGCCTGCCTGTCAGAAGCTGAGTTCCTAGCGCTTTCGGAAAATCAGATCTCTCAGTCTCCAACTTTATTTCTGCTTTTCCATCTTTTTGAGTTTAACTTGACTGGCACAGGTGAACTCCCAGGCTCCCCAAAGTGAGCGGTAGCTCTGCCGTTGATTTCAAATTGTCATATAAATCTTTGTCATGAGCATACAAAGCCTATAAAAATCCAATGGAAAAGTCAGAAAATGGCAGCTGCCTATCTGACATTCTCCAACTTTCTACTCAAGTAATGTAGACTTAAGTTTGATTCCATCTGATACTAACTTCAAAATGGAGGGAATTAATTAGTGAAAATCTGTGCAAGCTGACAAGTGAGATGAAATCACACAGATCACTTTACATAGCCCCAAAATATAAGCAGAAAAGTAATTTAACCTATTTTCTCTGTAAAATTGTCACTGTTTGCAGTTTAGGCTGTTTACCTACTACTTTCTATTAGCTTTAAACTAAGTGTTTTTCTAATTTAGCAGATTGCCTTGAAGCCTGCTGCTGGGTTTCTAGTAAGCTTGATCTTTTATTAGCTACAGTACTTTGTGGTATTCATTATACATTAATTTACATTTACATTTTTAGATTTCAGACGTACATTCATATTAGCATTCTTTTGTTACTAGCAAGTGGCGGAATAATTAACATAGAATATTTGATCACACTAATAGAATTCATGTTTGGTCTTTTGAGTCAAAGCTCATAAAAAATAAGCAGTGAAAAAAATGGTAAAATATTTCTCTCTTGATATGTTCAAGATACTTTGGTTGATGCATCCTTTTAAGTTGCTTTATGTTCAGTTTACCAGAAATACATCCTTATCTGCACATTCACGTTAATGTACTTTTTTATTCTATGGGAGATAACACACTCTAAAATGGAACTGATTGTTTGAACATAAAAGTGGTAACATTGAATATACTGTTCTAAGGTTAAAACCCAGGACTTCTTCCTTGCTCATGTCATACCATGTTTACTCCTGTGAAATTTTACTAAATAGGCCAATTTCTTCCAGAAAGACCTAGGGAATGTGCTGAGCCAAATGTGTTTAATTTTTTTACATAAATCAATGACTATATAAAACATGCAGTGTCGCTCTCCTACGCAGTTGGTTGCTTTTCATTTGGGAGATGAGCAGAATTTCTCATTGCTAGTAAGTGTTTTAACTCAATAAGGAAATGGACAACATCCTCACAGGTTTCTCACCAGGTAGATATAAAATCTAAAGTCAGATAAGACAAGCAAAGGACATTCTCAGTACTACTGCTAAATCTAAGCTCAACTAAGTGAATAAAAGTGCTCTTTAGATGATTCCTCAAAAGATAATGAAGGTGCTTCACTTGAGAATGGTACTGGTGGATACAACCCAAGTGTGCCCAGGATGGTGGCAGTCTCACAAAGGTGAAGCCATACGTTTGCCAAAAGGCTGTAGCTACATATGACGTCATTGTCCCTAGGTGTTACCTTGGGACCAACAATGAGGTGGTCACCCTCGCGGATGAATGTGCTCAACCAGCTCTGGGCAGAGTCTGGCAGGCAAATTCAACCTGCTGGGGCAGATGCTGGGGTAAACTGCCAGGGAGTGCACTGAGGAGCACTTACAGCCATTTGGTAACCTCTGTCAGCAGAGAGGGAGCAAGGAACCACAGGGGAAATAACATCAACTATCAGAGCTATCTCAGCAGTGTGTGACTGCCTATGGCTTGACACATTAATTGCTCTGGTTCCTTAAAATCAGCAAATAAATGGTAAATCTTCAAATAAAATGACATGGGGGAAAAAAATCCTGACATTTTTAATATAGGGAAATAATTCGATTGACACGGTTTCCTACTATTGTCTGCATGAGGAAGTACCACAGCAGGCAAGCAGTTCCGAAAGAGACTATAGAGCAGACTAATGCAGCTGAAAATTGTTGGCAGGGATAACTGACACATCAGGCTTCAGCCAGCTCCACTGACAGTCAGTAACTCTGGGAGAAACAACAGGTGAAAGGGCACCACAGATGTTTTAAGAAATGACTGCAGAAAGAACTAGAATTAAAAGCTGAAGACAGGCTTTGGTATGTGCAAGAACTCTCTCTCTATGGTCTAGGGTGCTTAACCAAATAGAGATGGAAGGGGAATCAGTTTTCCCTCTGTGCCTGGCTGTAAAATAAAAGGTTTTCAACTTTTACTGTAGTAAGGAAGTCTGAATTTATTAAGCAAAAGATCTTCATAAAGTCCTTCTCAGTGGAAGAAACAGACTATTTTCTTGCTAGATCAGCCCATGCTGGTTTGAAAGCATCCAATTCACTGCTGAATTTAAGGAGTAACATGAAGGGGAAGGCCCTATACGAAAGGCTCTCTGGGGATCCAGATTCTTCAAACAAGATATTATGCAGACTGAATGAAGCACCTCTGCTCTGCAAGAGCATTCTGCTACAGGTTACAACCTCATATTAGATTTTCTGATTTGATGGGCCCTGCTGAAGCTAAAACAGAGCTTCATGACAAAAATGCTTCTGATAATCTTCATTATTAATACAGATTTCTGTAGAGACATTTTATTATTTACCAATTGGTCTGTAACCTAATGGTCAAAAGCACAACAGCTACAAACCAGATCTGTTGATTCCCTCTCCAACTGAAAAAAACTGTTCACTGTCCCCACTGAAAAAAAAAAAAAGAAAAAATAAGTCCCCAAAACATTATGTTACCTTAGGAAAACTAGTAGAAAAAGAACATCTGACTCCACCCAAAACTGGAAAAAGAGGGGAGGAATTGTATGTCTGGAAGTCTGTATGTATATGGAAGTCTGTATTTTTCAACAGTGTAGTATCTGGGGTTTGCATTTACTTTAACTCATATGAAACATTACTCCATCTTGATCCTATAAATCAGATATATTTTTGAGTAATGGTTGAAAGACATCTCATCTGTATGCTGAGATGAAAAATATTTCACTGGCTATGTGCTTCACTGTTAAGTTTTTCCCACTGCTGTGGAAGAAAAGTACATTTATGGCTTCAGTTCAATACTGGAGAGCAGTTCAGCCTGGTGACAATCTGTTTCTGTTTTCTGGCTCCAAATTCTCCTTATACTGTACTAGAAGGTATCTTCCAATTCTTAAGTGTCAAGCAGATAAGCATGCTTCTGTATTTTCCCTGTTTTTAAGTGCGTTTTGAGTTAAATTGCTTGTAACAAGGCTAAGCATACAATTGGAGTTGGAGTTTTCCATGTGTTTCACAGCCCCATTTAGTATAATTATCCTCTGAGCCTGCCTTATTGGTCAGACTGGATGCATCCTCTAGAAAAGATTGAAATAAGTAATTTGCCCACTAAAATTACTTCACCAGCCGTGATTTAAGTTTCTTAAGCTATAGGTTTTGCAACCATTTTAAATGAATACTCATTTTCTTCATGAGGAATTATGAACACTTATCAGCAATATTTTTCCTAATGAGGTTAAATGATTGCTTTTTGATGAACAGCAGATTTACTCCAAAGTATATCTATGAAGAGCCTGGAGCTATTCTCTAAATTAAGTTTAATCTAGCCAAAAATACACGCCAAAAATGTTGAGTGGAAATTTCCAAAACATCAAGTACTGTTTTTCACCAGTTCTTAAAAATAAAAGTATTCCAAAATGAAAATTCTAGTTGACCTGTTACTTTACAGAATTAAGGTTCCAAAATCTTTTTATAACATTAGCAGAAAATGAACTCAGTACTTTAATACCGTTTTTCAGGTTTACTTCAAATTATATTTCTCTTCCTTTTTCATCTTATTCAACATTTCTAAATTTGTCATCTCATTTCAATCAAAACTAGTTCTTATCTACCAGACAAAACCATCTACCCCTATTACCAGTCCTATTTCTAATTGTAACTTTAGCAGCTGTCCCTGCAGATGTATTTAATTTCGTTTTAAATGTGACTGACCAAATAAAATTTGTCTGAGACATTTCTATACATTTATGGGGAAAACTATATGTTTTCATTCTTATAGTAAGAATACTTTGTAAATTCACTATATTGTTTTACCTGTAGAATTTTATTGAACTGCAACCGCTTTACTCCAAAACAGTACAGTCATGTGTTAAAAAAAATAAAAATAAAAAAGACAATAAGAATGATTCTTTTTTGATAACATTAATGACGCATCATATTCAGAGGGAAAATGTCTATAAAAAGAATATATGTAAGCCACCTGATCTGTTGGACATTAGTCATTTGCATACCAGTTCTCACTCAAGATTGCATTCCAAACTACGCCAATGTGATTACTGCTTCCCTGATAATGTGGTAGAAGCAGTACTGACACTAAGGTATTTCTTAAAGAAATACATTCTTCTTGAAGAAATACTTTGTAGTTTTTTGCATCTCCTGAAAGAAATTGATACAAGTAAAAGGACAAAGGAGGTAGGATATCTAAATTATTTTTAATTAACATTTGGCTAAGCTATAATGAATTTAAATTCTGTGCAAGAAAGGAATGCCACTTATGTGTCACTTAGACGTTTTTGAAACAGCATACCAGCACCTAGAGGAAGGACACCTTTTAACTATCAGAAATCAGTTAAATATATGTGTCCAATGCACTGATTCAAATATAATTCAGTCTGCTCCAAGATTCAGTTGGTTTCTTAAATGCAGCAACCAGAGCAGTCAACTGGAAACCACATTTACTCTAGTGGTTTGGTTTAGTTTAATAAGGTGGGTAGGATATGTTGGTCAAGAAACTCCAATACGATCATTAGAAGTATTCTTTTATAAGTTGGCTATCACCATGCACTAATCACAAAGGGAACAAGGAGTTCAGAATAAGAGTCTCCTCCCCATATTTAAAGCAATAGAGGTCAAAACTCTCCTAAAGAGCTTCTCAGGAGTTTCTTATCTCTACAAATCTCCTGCCTGCCTTCAGTCAAAAGGTTTGCTAGATTCTACTGGCAGACATTCCGGGGTAGGTGTGTGGTCTGAAAATCTGCTGGAGTGGAATTTACAGTAACATAAACTGCCTGTTGTTTCCTTTCCCAGTAGGGGCTTGAAAAAGGCCAGCTTGGCTTGAAAAATTGGACAGAGAGTGCAGCTAGAAGATTGCACAGAGAGTGCAACAACAAAACTGAAATATGCACAGAAGTGCCTCCCCTGCAGAGCCCTGGCCACACTGAGAGCTGACCTTCCTCTTAGCAAAAGAGCAATAGAAAATGTACTGTTCTCTAACCAGATAAAACCAAATTCAAGCGGTCATGTCAAGGGAAGAAGGGGAGATATTAATCTGTAATAGTTCATATATGTTAGCAGTATAGTATCTGTGCCAGGAGTACTTAGTGTAGCTCACAAGTTTTTACTGCATTCCTGGCAAAGGACTAATGTTAAATGACCTTAGCTGTATTTTAATCCCATAAATGGTTGTGCCTATTCCATGCAACTTTGTCAGACACAGCTTGCATTCCCAAGCCTTGTTTGACTATGAATTTATTTCTTTTCTGTAGTTGGCAGGTCTTTTTCATTCTGTTGCTATTGTACTTAAACCTCTTGTTTTCAACATCTTTCTCTGACACATAGCTCATTCTTAATTTTATCTCATATTCACTGCAAAATGGTACAACTACAACAAATGCGATTCCCATTTAAATGACGTGACACCTTCATCAGTAATACATTTTCCTACAATTTTTTTACGGCCATGGTGAATTAAAAGTTCATTTACTTATTCAGCTTTTATTACAGGAATTCTCTGTAGCTACTTAAAAAATATTACTCTCCTACCAGTTTACCAAGAGAGCATAATTCAGATGAGTTCCTCAAACTGACAATGGTATTTCTGGTTTGTAGATCACAAACACACATTCTCTGATTAACATTATCGCTTACTTTAACACAGACTTATTATCATTTGTCTTCTGGTATTCTAGGAGCACCTGAAGCCAGGCTAGTATTCAATGAGCTGCTGTACAGAAAGGGAGCAAATGATAAACTTTGTCTCTTAAAATCTAAGGCTATAAATCAGAAATGCATTTAAGTGTCTATGAAGATTTTCTCTCTTCAGAAAAGCACTTAGGCAAATAATTTCAGTTAAGCACATGGATAAGTATGTTCCCATTAAGGAACAATTTCTGGATTAAATCTCTAAAATTATAAACCATAGATAAATTCTTAATTTTGCTTGCACAGCTGGAATAATTCCATTAATATTTTACAGTGCTCTGTGTCTCTGTGAAAATTTCATGTAAGGGGTTAGTGAGATCATATCTGCCATGTCTCTTAATACTAAGAAAAACCCTGACAATCCGCAATGCAGATTGCAAAGTAGAGATCACTTCACTTACACTACCATATTTCTTCAGCATCTTGATGAATAAAGTTGTAAAGATACAGTTCTGATCCTCTGAATTTTATAAGCCACAAAGGCTTGTTTTTGTTGTCAATTGACAGTATTTGTCGTGTTTTATGTTTTTGTCCCATGAGTTAGGTTCATCACTTTACAAAGTGGATTCCTTTCAGTGAAGATTTAATCACTTTGTATTAATTCTTTCATGGCCTTATTCTTCTGAAGAACTTCACTGCACATTTATATTTTTATGTGGTTAAACATTTGCATTTAATAGCTTTTGAAAGGCAAGTTCTTGGCTACTCTAATTAATAACAATGATGTAGTGTAGATTTTATAGCAAATTAACTGTCCAACAACAAGACTGAACAACAATAACATAAAAGTTATGGTGTGTGCTTCATTCCAAAACTAACTTAGAGAGAAGAAATAGACCTCAAATACAGAATATTAAATAATTCCTCTATAAATCAAGCTTGCTCCTCATTTAAAAATTTGTAGCAGAAGTATCTTAGTTAAAAACATTGTATGCATTACTCACAGAATACAGAAAAGAGAAAGGTAGAACAGTATTATTTGCTTGCTTCCTTTTCTAAAAATACTGATCATATCACTTAAGCCATTGTTATGTTTTTGTGAAACATATGCCTATAAACAACCATTTTTTTCTCAAAAGAGTTTAAAACACTTTGTAATCATTTTGCAGCACCTCTCCAAATTAGAAGACACATTGACCCAAAAAATTCAGCTAATTCAAAAGAATTAGCTTTTCTAAGTACTTTCTAAACACCAGGCAGTGAAGAGTTACTTTTGTATTTTAATCTCAAAGCTTTTAAAAGTAAACCCAACCAAGTTGAAAAAACAATAAAACCTTAATTCTTACTCTCATGAAGGTCAGAGTCATTCTGGGCAAACACAGTGGTTACCCCTACTCCTTTCTATCTTGTTATGAAAACAAATTGCAGAGATAACTGAGGTCCTGACTAGTGGGAAGAGAAACAGGGAACATGTTATAAGCAAATCCCAGTTGCCACGAGGAAGACAAGATATGCTTACCTATCTTAAGTGATACCAGGGTCTTGTATCTTGACACTTTCTTCAGAATGGGGCTGAGGTGAGACATCCCAAGGGTGATAGGGAATCACAGCTTAAATAAAGGAAGGGGATTTGAAGCCAATAGACACATCTCATTTATTGTCTTGGGTTACTCCTCCTGTTTTCCATTCCTCTGCTCACTATTCTCCTTATATTAATGTTTCAAGTTCACACAGACTTTCCCTCATATCTTCTTTATTAACATATGTCATCTCTTCTCACTTTCCCAAATGCCCCTCTTGTTCCCAACCTTTTACTCTTTAAATCTTATCAAAGTAGTGATTTTCTTTCTGAAAGTATGTTATGGGGACTTCGAATCTTTTGGAGTACCCCAGTCACATGTTTGCCTTATGCCTTCAAAAAATTCATATAAGCAGACAGGTAATGGCTTTTTCCACTTAATGACAATGATCAGTGTGCTACACTATTTGGTTTTCTAGGTGATATTTTATTTTAAAAAAATCCTTATATCATTGCACAGATAAATTGAATGTGTGACAAAACCAAATGGAGTCAGTTATAGTTTTGCCGAAGATCAACTTGCAGAGATCTTCCTATAGAAGGGAACATCTGAAACAGTCATTGCTTTTCCTGGGAATAAGTGACACAACTTTCCTCAGCTCAAAGATATTTGTCTCAGGGTGTCTAGTCAGAAGGAAAAAACTCTCCTGAGGTTTTAACAGCAGGGACAAAGGGAAATTCACTCTTAAACAGTGCTGAGCATTGTAAGGTTGTATATACATCTAAGAAGCTGAACCAGACCATCTGGGTTCTCATGAAGTGACTTAAGAGGCTGGAACCACAGGCATTGATGTGTGGTGTCTGAAATGTGAATGATAACGCTTGGAAGCAAACCAACATAGTTGTCTTTTCAAGGAGAACTTTAAAGTTTCTGCGATATGGCTACCATGGCAGGCTCTGTACAGCACAATGTTATTCTCTCAGTTTTGTAAATTGAAATCAGTCCAGTGAGATAATTGGCTTCCTCTCCCAGTAATGAACACATCAGATTATGGCAAACATTTCATGTCTAACAAAAAACCAAAATTAAAATACAGTTCAATGCTTCTAGAGCCTACTCAATATTATCCACCTTTTGAGTGAGTCTGAACACAAGGGGATCCTACTGGGGAGGGTAAGAAAGGGCTCTCGCTTTGTTCTGTTGATTCTTCTTTCATTGTATCAGACTCTTCCCTGTTGTAAGGAGTTGGGGTGAAGAATTATTTGAAGATGTACAACCTCAAAGGCAGTACCTGGTAATTGCTTGGGAAATAGTCAATGGTAGAGGATATACTTACTGATTGATTGATTGATCAATTGATTTTTACCACTCCTTTATGGAAAGCCCTTACTCAGGCAAGTCCCAAATCCTAGGGCAGAGGCTAATTCATGGCATTTCCTAATCTCTGTCTGTGTTAAAGATCAGTTTAAGTTTTCCTCTGACTGAAGAAAGTACCATTCTGAATATACTTTCAGGACCCAGCAATCAAGTAGATGTGGAAGAATTTCTCTTCACATTAATGAAATAGATACTTCTCTGAAGTATTTAAATTTAAAACACATCTGTAAAAGTTTTAAATATAAGTGCATTCTTTTTCTCCACAAAAAGTAGGAGAGAAGGAGGCCCACCATAAGGCATTATAGGGAATGCAGCATTTCTAATTTCACATAAAATTGACTTTGAGGTTGTGAAGTCATCACTTTAAGAAGTAATGGCCTCAGATCTGGTATTACAGTAGAAATCTTGACTCCACTGAAGCCAAAAGCATGCATTGACAAAAGTGATAAGATTTCATCTGGCCTTGAGTACTGACTGGAATCTCTTCTCAAATTCCATGAATTTCTACTCAGCTATGCTGACATGTTGTCCCCTTGCTTCATTCTTCTCTGAATATAACTTTACTATTAAGTGACATACTCCTATCCATTGTTTATTCTCTTCTTGTAGTTCAGTTTAAAATACCAGTTTGCCAGTAGTTTTAGTTACAACTGATTATAACTCATACTCCAAGCAATTGGTAAGTAGATGCAGGCTATGATTATTTCCCATCTGATACACAGCTAGCATTCTTCTTTGTATTTTCAGATACACTTGATCAAATAAGTACTTTGAATTTTCTGCTTTGTTTGCTGCAACAATGCAGAACTCTGCTTTACATGATATACCAAGGCATTTTTGCTATTCTAAATTGAAGAAACTCCTCATTAACTAATTTTATTATAGCATATTTTGCCAGTGTAACACAAGGAGAAGCACAACAGATTTAAGTCATAAAGCTTTCTTCACAATGTTTTTTACAGCTTTTGTTCCTTGAGGGCATGAGGAAAAGGTGTTGCATATGCATGCAACTTTGTTGCCAATAAAGCTGAAATAAAATTAGTTAAAAACCTTTGGAATTCAGAGTTATTATGGAACATTTTTACTATTCAAAAAAAATACTACAGTAATATCATTTACGTTCCTATTTATATTAATTGACTAACAGATTGTTTCATACAGGGTCTTTAAAAGATTTATTTCTCAAAAAATCTTTCAAAGCATAGAGGAAGGCAGATGGAATAAGCTATAATTGTATGCTGTTCTGTAGTTTAAAAACATTCAGTTGACAGAAACCTGGTAGGAAAAACACAACCCCCAGATTTGCAGAGGCCTCACTGAATTGCTTTAGTTGTAAGAAAAGGCAATAGTGGACTAAGTACTTGTGTTTCAGTAACTTGTTCCACATCAACCAAGCAGCCTGTGAAAGAATCCAGATGCTGAGCTTGGTGACTCTCCACAATATACACATTTTTTTACAGTCTGGTCTCCCAAGGGTCCCTCTACAGTAAACGGAAAAAAAGACTCTTCCCAAAGACTAACCTCAACCACCCAAATTCCTATGCTGAATCTTTTTGGCTTGTGGTTCTCACAAAAATGGGAATAGTACTAACTCTCTCCTCTTAAGAACTGTATTATAATGAGTTGCTTGTCTCTTTAATATTTAGGTAGAAAATTAGATAGGCTCATCTGAGCAGAAAAGAATATCCCTGCTTGGAATAGGTTACTATATAATGCTTTGGTCCCTCAAAAGCAAACTCCTATTTGTTTTAACTACTGAAAACTTTTAGAGACTTCAGTGATACTACATGTACACATCAAGTCATGCAGTTGTCTGCACCTTTGCTGCAGGGAGTAAGAATTCATGTTGGTTCTGTACACAGAGTGAAGTGAAAGAAATATCAAATATTTACAAAGTTTGAAGGAAATATAAAGTTCTTCTGTTATAATTCCAAATACCGTGTGGATGTTTCTACTCATTCCTCTCTGTTTTTCTCTCCTAACCATCCATTGACAAGGGTACAGCAGAAACAGATTGTGCTGAGAGACAGTTTGATTACAGTCTGGCAGGCAAGGTGCATATGTAATTGAGCATGGAAAAATATGAGAAGATGCTGTGAGTGTATCTTAACATGACTGCTGGTAGCACCACTGAAATACAAGAAACAGTGACTGGTCTTTTAACTAGGGGTAAGCAAAAATGAGGAAAAGGAAAGAGAGAAGAGAAGAGAAGAGAAGAGAAGAGAAGAGAAGAGAAGAGAAGAGAAGAGAAGAGAAGAGAAGAGAAGAGAAGAGAAGAGAAGAAAAGAAAAGAAAAGAAAAGAAAAGAAAAGAAAAGAAAAGAAAAGAAAAGAAAAGAAAAGAAAAGAAAAGAAAAGAAAAGAAAAGAAAAGAGAAAAAACAAACAAACAAACAAAAAAAGAAAATAAAAAAGAAAAAGTGCGATAGCCTTTTGTGATCCATGGTATGGACACATACCATAACACAAAAATCTTGCTTTGTTGTAGATCAGCTCTGAAAATATCATACTTTTTGTTTTGCTAACATTATTAACTATATAATCCCAATGCTTTTTATTTACAAAATGTTTCATTGGAGTGCCTGAAAAAAACTCTTGTTTTCCAGCAGCTTTTTATGAAAACAAGTTCAGCTGAAAATTTATTTGTTTCTTTCATTGAGTTACTGGTATTTTGGATTCATTTTTTGCTGGATAACAGTGGGTCTCTTTTTGCTTATAAGATTTGCGTACTTTAAGTAAATATTCTTTCATAAATTATCTTTGTGGATTGTGTAATGAACTATGAGGAAGAAGTGCAATTTCAAGCAAAATACCATAGTTGCCTAAATTTTACACATACATATTTTAAATCATCTAAGTATTTATACATGAGTGTTAGTCAAGTAAATAATATAAAAGGTTTCCTTGCCAAGGTAAAATATATAGTTGAGCAAAGAATTCAGGATTTGTATAATAAAAGTTGCCTAATACCCACCTACTTAAAAATACATTAGCAAGGAATTAATTTTCAACAATAATTTGACCTTTAGGGTATTTCTTTTTTAAAAAGTATCATTGTGCTGAAAAAGCAAAAACCCGAACAGAATAAAAACCAGTGTGGTACACAAGGGCTTTCTCAGATGAATACCTGGTGAAGAGCTAGACGTGTTCAGAATTTTTCTGTGCATCAAGGTTATCCATTTAACTGGTGTCTCTTTTACTATCTAAGACCATGCATTTTTCCAGCCTAGAAGTTTTCACACATAAACGGTAGTAACATATTCTGTAATTATCCTTCATCCTGTGTCTTTGTCACAATGTGTAAAGCTGCAGTTTTTCATCATTAGAAAGAGGTCAGGAATTTAAAATGCTTCAAATAGAATTTACTCATAACAATTTTTTCCCAGAATTCTTAGAATACATAGGTGTGTGTTTGAATCAAGGGAATGCCTTCTTAGGCATGGAAGGGGAGAAGTCATTAATAATGCTATTAATAATCATTGTTTTGAGAAGAAGTATAAGCATGAAATTAATTATTTCAGATTTGTTCTGATTTTTTTTCAAACTACTTTGGATTCAGTGTGCTAATAGAAAAAATACAGGATTCATCATTCTGAAAATGTAAAGAAAAAATTCCAAGCAATTACTAAGTAATTAAGTTCTTAGTAATTCTGAATCAAAAGGCCTGTAATGATTTTGATACTCTTGCTTCTTAGTGTAGATCCACAGAGTGGATGCAAACCAACTTCAGCAATGACAGATAGGCTTTTAATAATCTTTAGTAAAAGATATTTTCTTCATGCCACTTAGAACCAGATTAGATACAGCAAATCAATAAAAAAAAATAGTGCCAATTTCATCACTTCTAAAATTATGGTCTTTTCAGAAATATATGATGAGGCAAGTACCACTTCATTTCATTTTATCTTCCATGTATAGTCATTTCTCTGTTATTTCTCTGTAAAACAAGATCAGCTTCTTGTAGAAATATTTTATGGCAGCTCAAGGTTTCACAATAGCTGTTCAATGGAAGATCTATAACTTTTAGTACCCATCCTTTGCAGGTGACATACAGATGTAGCTGCAAACCTGTTCTTGTGAGGATGTAGGGCCATGGCAAAATGTAATTGCCGGAGGTGAAAAAGGCCAGAATTGGTCTTCTGGACCCGTTTAGTGTAGAATAACTGCAGGTGTTATATGTTCACTACTTTGCTTATTCCCCCTTTCCGGTACTTTGTCTGCCAAATTTAAAATTTACATTTACATATAGCTTGCTTATGCTTCCTGTTCGGAATGACAGGAGCTCCTGATGGTATCTGGGCAGCGTCCCCCAACCAGGGCCCATCCCACCACTGAGATGGTGGGATGTGCCCTGACTGGGGACCCCTGACCTGAGGGAGTAGGACAGACCAGGGGTGCACAAGGAACAACCCCAACACTAGGCAGTGGGCACCTCTATGGGACTGGGGACAGACCAAGACCAGGACAGGATATGGACCCAGCTGTTAGAGCCAATGGTTGGGCAGGGCTGTGGGGGGCTAGAGACATGCCCTGCTGTGGCATCACTGGAAACACAGTTGGCAGCTCTGGGGGTGTTCTTGGGCCATGGCAGGGCTGGAGGAGGCAAAAAAAGCCACTAGTGCTCATGGGGCCTTGACCAAGGACCCTGTAACCCCTGCTTAGCAAAGACAATGCAAAGCATGCTTAGATGTAACTGTTTCACTATGCATAATAAAGCTTGATTTCCAGTAGCAGAACAAAAAATTCAGCATAGATGTCTAAGTCTCATATTGACTAATGTATTTAAAGCCAGAAGCACGTGAGTAAGCCATAAAGTGCCTTCTCAGATTTGCTGCATTCTCATGCTAGGACAAAACTCTTCACTGGTACTTGAAGCATCTGCTGAGCTTCATTCTTTCATTTAACATCTTCCCATTCCTTAGACCTACTAGCAATGGCTCTACAAAAGCAGAAGTTTGGTTTCCAGAGTTTAGCATAACCTCTATCTGAAATAACCGTGGCCCCTGGGCAGCACTCATCCTGCTTGCTACTGACAGATCCTTCTGTGATGAAAAAGGCTATTTAATACAGAAGCAGAGGATAAAAAGACTTAGGAAAGTGGAAGTTTTTTGGAGGTAGTTTCAGACTGCTTTCTCTGGAAGCAGAGGAAAAAAGTGGTTTGTTGTTTTTTTTTCACGAGGGTAGCACTATAAGCAGAAGCAGTAGATAAAACTGTCCCAGTAACAGAAGACACTACCATTTAGCAAGAACCTTAGGATGGGACTGTGCTGCATGCCAGCATCATTCTTGTCTCAGCAAATTGAAAAGGTCATAAAGGAACGTAATGATTTTCAGAATACCTGCTTTCTTTTGCTATAGGTCACCAAGACAGCAGCTGCTAGAAGTTAACGTTGCACTGGCAGCACTTCACCCTGCCTGACCCTCTTCCCACCCCTGAAAGAAAGGAGGAGAGAAAATAACGATGTGTGTAAAGTTTAAGACAGGACACAAAAATCAAAAGGAGGCAAATAGGTCTTACAGATGTCCTAAGATATTACTTTCAGATATCTGATCAGAGTGAAGAAAAAAGTGTGGTTAAAATTTATTTATAAACTGAATAGGTCTTAAAATAACATAGTATACGTGGGCCTTGAGAGGCTAAATTAAATAACATTTCAACATGAGCACCACACAGCTCACAGGCTTGAGGAGTGATATGGAACCTGAGCACTAGACTACTTAAATTATCACAAACACAGAACTGTCTTAAATATTAAAATTTTAAAAAATAAATTTAATATTAATATTGATATTGAATATGAATATAATGCTATTCTTATTTTCTGTAATACACTGAATTATCAGATACTTTCAGTTCAGTGTTGGTTAGAGGTAATGGTCTCCTTGTAGTGTTGTCTGCAACTCATTATAAAATGTTTGAAAAGTTATGTAAAATATGCAGATATCTCTGGCTAGTACCCTATTTTTTTCCCACCATTGGGTAAAACAGCATAAGGCTGCAGCAAAGAAACTCACTTTTTTTACCTGTTCTGTATACAGCACTAGAAAGCAAGCTTGTCATTTGGAGATCCTTCAACGATTTATAAGTTCACTGGAAAAGGAAAGAAACCAAAAAAGTAACTCAGGTGCAATAAGCCATACCCTTCTTTATTACCTAAATATTCTAAATACTAATGCATTCTATGGGAAGTGACTTGATGCACCTCTGGCGTTCAATAATAAAAATGCTTTTCAGTTTCAGGTTTTCTTAAGCTTCAAAACTAAGCTGCATGAAAAACCAAGTGTGATTATGAACTAATGAAATATACAATAGGGTGGGCAATTAAGAAGAGTGCCTTACAAAAGCACTTACACAGGAGCCATATTCTGTTCCCATTTTTAACTCTGCAATCCGTGTTATCTTCAGCAAATTAGAAGTGCATGAGTCTGATGAGAGCAAAATATGTTACGCTAGCTAAACAACAGATTGACTGTTCCTGGGAGTTCTGCTTCCTTTGCATAAGTACTTATTAAGAAGAGAGCGAGGATTGTTTCTGAAAAAAGTTTATCATAGCTGTCAAGGAATGTTTAGGCAGTCCTGCTCTGAACAACGCATCATGCACAAATTTATAGTCAACTTCTGTGTTCTTCAGGATGTCCCTTTTCTCTGCATTGTTCCTACAACTGTTATTTAAATTCATGCAGCAATTTATATCAAAAATTAGATGGGCGTCCTTCAGGTCTGTAACCCCCCCTCTATTCACTGTTTCAGGGTGAGGTTTCCTTTCCTTTTTGTTTAGTCAAAAAAGAGATATTTTCAAAAATCTGGTATTTTTTGCCATTCATCATTTTTGTTACTGTCAATGGATTTTCAAAAACATTCTGTGCAGTAAGTAATACTTCCTGATCTTTATTATGCCACCATCAACTCCATGAAAAGTGTGGAACTAAGCCAGCATGAATCAGATGCATCGGCTTTTAATTTTACCAAGTAAATAGGAACCAATTGACCTTTTCAGTGCCATACTTCTAATAATATCTCATTTATTTATCTAAGAGCTTTCTCCATAGCTTTTAATTGCAGTAGCAGTGTGTTTTTACAGACCACGGTACTTTTCTTCATAACTCATACTGTTACTGCACAATTAAATGAACCCCACAGATTCTCTAGATTTCATAGGGAATACTTGCCTTTTTTTAGTGAAGAGATACTGGAATGCTCTGTACATATCTCAAAGCATTTATTTTTTAAAATATTTTTCCAGAAAACATGGTTACTTTTTAATCCTTTAAGTGTTTATGAATGCAATCTATTTTGCTGGAAGGAAGATATGTTCCAAAATATCACAGATAAGAACTAAAAAATAACATGTGCCCTGATCAATGGATTATTTTTTCCTGGGAATGATAATGCATATATATATTTGCCATGGTAACCAGACCATTTTAACTTTCACATACAGGCTTTTCTTCTCTTTGTTTCTGAATGTTTGAAAATATAATGAACCACTGGGTTCACAGAAGCTGAAGTTTTATAATGAAGGGCTTCTAAAAAGGATTGCTGCACTTTAGAACTATCACAACCGGAAACTTCCCAAAAGAGAAAAATGTCTAGAAGCAATTAGCCTGAAACCATTCATCGGTAGACTTCAAATGAGAAAGCCTGGCTGCAGTAGAAACTCAAGATTCATGTGAGCATTTAATCTCAGTTTATAATGGCATCAGTCTCGAGCAGGTGTAACTGGTGACGAGCAGGCAGGGAGCTGGTGTTGTAATACTGTCCATTTAAATAGTATGTGGTAGATTTTGTTCTGTGTGAAGCAGATTGCCTGAATCTTCCTTAAGATGTCAGTTCTTAAGGCCAGTTCTTCCAAATATGGAAGTTTAGGAAGATAATACAAAATGAAATATATCCTGTTGCCTTTAATGTAAACTGTATCTCTGAGGAAAAAATAAAAAGAAAAAAATGGGATTTTACCATGTCATTCAGAAGCACTGAGAAGTTTGAGAAGTTCTGGTTTTGGCTCCATGAAGCAAATCAGGAGTCCATGTACCTTAAAGAAAATTTTTGTGTACACTTTCTAGTCAGAGCATAATCATTAATTTCTTAACCATATTTTCTTGAGCTGTGTGGCTTTGTGAATGGAGCCTAAGCATCCTCTCAGCTCCATTTGGCAAAAAATAAGCCTTGACTGTTAAGTGTACTCTGTTAGTGTACAACAGTTAAACTTCATTATAATTTCTGCATATTAGCTTCGAAACAGTTACCATGATCTGGCCATATCTGGAGCACAGCTGACATTTGCAGTCATGGTGAAATCAATGCACTTAAGTTACACAGAGCATGTAGCCGTTCTGACTTCACTGGTTGATAAATTTGGATTTTTTTCTCTAACAATGTCTGTAATGAATCCATACTCAAACTGTCTTTAAATAACATCTCAAAGAGATTCAGCAATTGGAGCATAGACCTAAAAAAAACCAGAGAGTGGCTTCAGCTATTTGCTGGTGGGGTTAAATGCCTACAAAGACCTGATACTGTAGGTGATTTTTCTGCTGAAGATAATGAACCTGAGATTATACTCAAGGAAATATAGATATTCATCCTCTTTATTTAATATGCATTCTATCTAATAATGACAACTGGCATCTACCAATTGTCATGCTTTAGGCAGACCACTGTGGATTTCAGTCTTCTGGGAAATTTCCTTTAGAAAGAGAAATCAGGGATATGTAGCTCGATATTTTCTCCTCTAACTTGTTTTATTCATGCAGCATAGACAGGAGATCACAAACGGCAGAGAGAATAACACTTTCCGGACTTCTCAGCTGTGACATTATCCCTGCTCCTTACTAAGTGGTTCTGACCCAAGACAAGATTTTGGTTAAAAACTCAAGGGCAAAGGGCAAATTCCTCTGATCTACCCAAAGGGAGACTATATGGCAACACAAGCAATTACATTTCTTCAAAGATATACTTACCTCATAGTTTGAGAAAACACTGTATAAAATGGTGCAATCTTCTAACTCCTACTATCCTTCTATTCCACATGCACATACATTTTTCTGTTTGGCGAAACTCACCCCATCTCTTACTAGTTTATCAGGATTCTTTTTCTGCCTAGCCTTCCTTGATTGTCTGCTCTATTTTCTGTTCCTTTCCTCTTTTTATTTTTTTTTTTTCTCTTCAGCACTGTTGCTAACTGCCACTCAGTTCTTCCAGTTTTTCATTTTCGAATCACAGCTGTCTAGGTCAGTCTGCAACAGGCATCAGCATCCTTTGGAATCCATTAATTATTGTGCCAAAAGCAGATGAGAAAGCTTTGGACCAAATAAAGTAATGTTTCAAATGACAAAGTGAGGCGTGAATCTGATTTTCCTGTAGATTTAGATCAATGCAACACTTCTAGAATCATACCTTTTTACAGTGGTGTAAGAAAGTACTGACTCAGATTTGTCATTAATAAATATAGCTCATAGCTTTGTTCTTGCCTGGGATTATATAATGTAGCCCAGAGAAAAAGAACCACAAGAAAGACAGTTACATTCCTCCCTCCACTGCCAGCTCCGTACCACCTGTACATTACAGAAATCAGAATACCTCTTGATCTTTACCACTGTAAAGGAAATCTAGATTGAATTTATAATTCCCACCATTTTCAATCTCCTTTCAGTAGTTGGGATTTTTTCTACATTTGGAAGAAGATTTTGATACTAGCAGAATTTAAAATCTTCATATGGGAATTAGAAAGGATAATAGGGCTGGGGAGAACATCTATAAAATTCTCCTTAAGTGATTCCACTGGACCAAAGAGAGTAATCATATAGAAAGGCACTTCCAACAAGAGCTACGCAATTTCAGTTTCCCAATTTCAGCTCTGCTTTAAATGTCAAGGATTTACTCCTCTCTTGTAGAGCAAGGATATAAAAAGTGTGTGATCAAGACTTAGTCTTTAATTTCAGTTATGATTTACAATTGCTGCAGCAAGGGAGGGAGGATAAATTATTCCTCTCTGTTGCCTTTCATTTTTGGATGTTGGGAGTTACTGTCTTGCATCCTAAAGAAATAGACCCATATTCTGAACTTATTTTTATGAATAACATTGGATTATTTACTTTTAACTCCCATGCATATGGCAAAACACAAAGCAGACAATGGGTAAAGGACTGGATCTCGGAATAAAAAAATAAAAATAAAAAAAAATTAAACTATCTGCATTAAAAGGGACCGTATATAATGCAAATAAGAAAAGTTTTGAAAGAGATTCAGGCTTTGACAGTCTTTTTATACAAATAGTATGGAAGAGTCCGCTATACAAAATTATTTTCCTAATATTGTCTAATATTCCTGTATTATTAATATTAGGAATATTCCTAATTCCACGTTCCTAATAATATGAAGCATAAATGGTCCTTAAAGAAGTACACTTCACACTGGAACTTACTGAGATAAATACATAGTAGATCTTCTAAGGAAACTATTAAATGCTCATCATGCTTTTTTGCTTTTGTTTTGTTGGGGTTTTTTTAAACAGAACAATAGTTTTATTTTGAGAATCCACTAGAAAGCTAAAGTATTCTGCAATTTGGCAAGCCTAAGAACATTTACAGCTACTGGTTGTTTCGATAACCCTTTGCAAAAGACTCCCAAAAATCAGTTCGATGCCTAGAAGTAACTTAATAATTCTGCAAGCACTTTAAATTTGCAGAAAACAGTGCTACACCTGAAAGAGGCAGTTCTCCTCTCATCATTCCTCTTACCCACCCTGGCCCTTCTTTTCCACCTCTGTACCACTACTTTCATGAGGCTGGCAGAAGACTTTGGGCAAATCACGGACCAAACTGCAAAGTAATTTGTTTAAACTACCTCAGGAACTTAAATGTTTGAATCTGAGTTCATTCTCTCAGCTCACTGCGTCTCCACCAAAGTGCCTGGGGAACTACAGCCGAAGGCTACACCATCATTCATTTAAGAAGCTACAGTGCCAGTAGGGTAGGTGCTTGTAGGGTCTGGCACAAAATGGCTATCAGAGAAACCTGGGCAATAGACCTAAAGAGCAGCATCCCAGTAAACTGTCTGCAATTGCAAGGGTGGTATGGCTGGTCTTGAATTTGAGTCGATCTTTCCAGTTCATCCTAAACTGATTTATTTGTGGAGTTATTTTGGGTTCCTCTGGATTAAGCTCCACAGCATCCTGAGGATTTATAAACACTTTAGGTCCAAGAACTGGACCTAAAGTGGCTGGCAAGTTCATGCCGCACTACTTAAGAGGCTCCTAACCACAGCACTGGAGTCATCTCGCACATGCATCCAAGTGGATCTTCTTGAACCTTACTGTGTCTGGTTGTCCTGCCCATGCTGGAGCTGGCTGGAGATGTCTGTGGTCTTTTGTATCCTCCATGGCTGGGTCACTATACACCCAGTGAGACTTATATATGAACAACTGCACAGAACTGCACTTGCGTGAACAATCCTGCCAGAACTGAGCTGGCCTCCCCCAGCATCTCTGCATCTGTGGCACAGTTAATCTGTCAACTAAGTAAACTGTCTGTGGATAACTGAGCGCTAGCTGTGCACAGTAGAAAATGAACATATACAACACACGGTACCATGGTACAGTGTAAGGACAAGTGATGATTAACAGGTAGGTCTTCCCATCACTGTAATTTACAAATATTCTTTGTTAACTTTGAAGGCAATCATAACTGAAAGTGGTGGGCAGAAACTCTTTCCCTAACTTTAAATTATAGTGGATAGTAGCTAATCAGTTGTGTAACAGGGTAGGAAAATTCAAAGTTGTGTTCGTTACAGACATAGTTTAGCAAGTGGTGTAACTGCAGTGTTGTTGGTTAGTGACAAAGTCATTTCTGGATTTCTCAGGAGGAGACCTGTGCCATAAGCCCTGCAAAAGCTTGCAGAAAAGCAGGTGCTGCAACGGAAAACAGGGTCTGTTTCTTCCCCTGGATGTCAGTGAACGGGCTGAGCGAACTGTATTTCAGGGGGGACAGTGGAGAAAATCTTGTCAGAAATATAAAATGACCAGCACTCGCTGACTCAGACTGGACAACATGGATTTCTAGAGCAGAATAGCTATTTGCGCAGTGTGGAGCGGAGAGGAGCAAACCAAGCAAGGCTTGTCCCAAGAGTGCCAGCAGGTGGCTTTGCAGCTAGTATTGAAAAAAAATTCTGATGACAAACACACATAAGGGGCTATTTAGGTATGAACAGAAAAAGCACCTGCTGTGTTTCAAAGAATAATGAGCTAAGTAAGGCAGGGGGTAAATGGTGTTGTCTGTTATCTGGATGACATGCTAATAACTGGGAAGATTTCAGACAAACGTTTACAAAACCTAGAGGAGGCTTAAAAGAAACCACAAAGATGTGATTCTAAAGCTAACAAAGATTAGTGTACTCATTTTTGTAGGATTTTTCATCCCCCTGCACTCCCAAGCCAGGTAACATAACACATGAGCTGAAAATTAATACTACATATCTTCCAAAAATTAAAATCCAATATACACAGAATATAAATAGGGCCTTTAAGAGGTCTCCAGGGTTAAGCTTTAGGGCCATGAGAGGAGCTAGATGTTGGATGCTGCAGTGGGATAGGGGGAAGAGTCTGTTAGATTAGAAAAGCATTGTATGCTGTAGAATACCTTGTAAGATTTTGGTTTTTAGAATATGGATTGTTAAACTTTTCTTCTGATGAGGGAGGGTTGCTTCAGATGTTAGGTGTCCAAGATATACTTCAGAATATCCTGCTGCTTAGACAGAGCTGTGGAATACTCATTACAACTTTATATAACAACTTTAGTTAGTTTGGTATCTGTTCTTACAAAGAAAAAAAAAATGAAATAGTTGTGGACAGAAACAAAATTGAATAGTTCAATTTACATCTAAGTGAGATGTTATCCAAAACAATAGCATGTAATACTTCTCTTCCAGGAACTAAGCTGCAGCTTCAGATATCTATAAATCTGGGATTGAAAACATTACATTTCCTTCAAGAATATTTACCAAAAGTGGGAGAAACTACTGAAAAAGAACTCAGACCAAGGATTATTAGAGTCCATGCAGAAAATGTTTTTTTCAGCTCACAATAAAAATCACAAAGAGTTGGTAAAAATACTTCAAAGATGCACATTCCCTATCTGGTGACAATGAAAAGCCTGGATTTTACCAGATCATCTTAAAGACTGTCAGAGGGATATGCTAATCTGAAGTTTCTGTCCCAGCTGCCATTTGTTCAAGGAAAATGTTCGTAGACAAAGAAATGCTTCACTTTCTAAATGACCTCTTTATCACAGTTAAAAATACTGCCCTATAAATAGGAAAAGCCCCTGTACCAGTTAATAAAGTCTTTTACATACTCTGACTAACTTCATCGCATAACAAAAGGGAAAATTTACTCTTTCTAATTCAGGAACTTGAATCAACCATGGAAAATACTGGCTGAGGACTAAATGTAATAATACCAAAATATCTACAAAACATATGTAAAATAGGTTCAAATTGGATATAAAAATGAAGGAAGAAGTTAATTTAGGAAGCAGATGCAGAGATCAACACATATAAAAGGCAAGGAGCAGGTCTGACCAGGCATCAGAAGATGGCACAGTATTAAAAAGGGGATCATGTCACCTGTGGCTGAAACCAAATTCCTGAACACGGATTCTTCAAGGAAACACTATGCAAACATGGCCAGGAAAAGCAGACATGATCTCTCAGTCCTTAGAAGCTGAGGCCTGTGATAATAGCCTTTGCTATTAAAACCTGAAAAGTGACTGGAGAACTATTTTGTTCTTATAAATGTCATTTCAGAGAAATGTCTGTGGTTTACTCAGGACAAATTGCAGACAATCTCCTAGCAGAATGCAGTCAAGGTCCAGCTTTGAATGAGTTAACAGAGCAATTTGGGAGCACACACAAAAAAAAAAGGTAGGAGAAAAATAGTTGGAGAATCCCACAAGACTGCAGCCCAAATTTCTTGTTAGCATCAAAGTTTGGCCTACCACCTCCTGCTCAAAAGACTTATCCAAAATTGATGTTCTACATTTAATTTCTTAAAACAAAAACCAACCAAGACCACTTCAATAAGGTCAAGCAGAGTGTACACCTACATTTCACACCTTTGGTTTCACAGGGACACAAACCAGGCTTGGAAGAATAGAGAAGAGGCTTAGAGAATGCATATTGAGATCAGTGGTATATTAGGGAAAAACAGAAGATAGCAAAGATGAGAAAAGGCCAGCTGTTATCAGATAAGAGCTTAGTTACAGGGCATAAAACTGGAAGTAAATTGAAATGATCAGAGTTTTCATTGACCAGGGAAAGAGAAGATAATGCCAGGAAAAAAAAAATGAGGAAAACCAATTTCTTTAGGTTAAATTCTAGTAAAAAAACTGAGATCTTTCAATTCTATTTTCTTTCCTTGACTATACAGCTCTAATCAGAGAAAATTTTCAGACTTAATAAGACCAACCATATGTCGTGTATTGATTTTGCATTGCATTTATTATTTACAGAATTTACAAGAAATGCTACAGAGCAGATTTTTTTTTTTTTAATTTTGTGATATGACTTCTAGTTCCATGGATTTGCCTCTTTCCTTTTCCCAGAATATTGTGTATTAAGTGCATATGGGATTGAGAAGGTTTTCATATCATCCATGATTTAAGCTTCTGCAGTAACATAGGTTATGTTGTTTCTCCTTGTTGCTTTCCACTTTCTTGGCACTATTTTGCAGATAAAAAATAATGTGCTGCTCACTATCTGCCTTTAGGAAGGAGGGCTGGAACTTTTGATTTCATATCCACACAGAAGGCAGAAACATAACACAAAGCTAGAAGGAATACGCAACACCTCTTGCTGCAGAGCTGGTGTTAGAATCACGAACCCTTTTTACTCCAAATTTAAATAAATTAAAAAAAGTTTTTTCAAACCCGTGACACAGATCACATTCAAGGCCTTTGAGGATAAAAGTCAGCCGTGGGGAGCTAAAGCCATGGAAAGGAGCCGTATCCTCACTTTTCTTGGTAAGGCCATTTTAGCAAACCTAAAATGGAATAATTTGCAGCTGAGATTATGGAAGGATCCAGAATCCTCCATTCACAACTTCATGCCTTCTAACCCCAAGAAGAACAACCCCTTCTCTCTATGCAAGAAACTGCACTCCCTCCTTACCTAAAAAAAAAAATGGATAGGCTGGGGCAGGTAGAAATACATTACACACCCTTGCACTCACCTCAGTGAACCTCAGCTGTTGTCTACAAGAAGAACAATTTTCAGAAAGAAGTGCCTGCCTGTAATTCAACAGCAATTGTTCTTTTTCCCCATAGAAATAGTTCCTGGTTCAAGCAGGCAGGCAAACATATGCATTCCTTTCACAGAGAAAAACATGCTCTCAGCGGTGCTCAGGCAGGCAGGCAGGCAACCAGGCATGAAACTGAAAACACTCAGGCACAGACAAAACAAGTGCAGGCAAATGCAGCCTCTGGTTACTAAATAAAAATAAATAAATAAATAAAGAGTTAGAGGGGCATAGATCACATCTCAAATCAACTCCTACTATTTTCCTTTTTTTTTTTTTCATATTCTCAAAATGTTTCCAGCAAAAGACAATTGAGTGATCCCAGCACCAACTATATTTCCCATCACCAAAGGAAGGAGTCACAGCCTCATGGTATGATGCTGGATGGCCTGTGACCCTTGTTCCTCAAATGTGTCTCCACAGGGGTGGGCTGCAAGTCTTGCCAGCACAGACTGGAGTAGCACTGAGTATCGACCCGGATCTCTACAGAACTGAGATGCCTCACAAAGGCAGCTGAATGAACTTTTGTCATCTGCAGATTCATTTAAAAGGAACAGTAGGGCGTTCTTTTTTTTTTTTTAGTAGAGAGCAGGCAAGGGATGATGAGAGCACTGGGTTGGAGAGGACTAAAATGGCCCAGAAGAAAGGAACAGCAGAGAAAGGGACTGGTGTAGTGCCAGTCTGGGGTCTGTTCAGCCTCGAGCAGCCAGCAGTCTTATATCTCCTGATCCTTATGCATTCCTGACTTGCAGCAGCTTTTTGGATGGGGAAGGAGAGGGGTGAAACGTTAATTTTGGAACCCTCCAAGTCACAAAGCAGTAGAAAGGCTGAGTTGTTTTATAATCCCATTTTCCCTGAGCAACTATCCTTGTTGAAAGAAGTTATGGAAGCATCCGTATGGACATTTTGGGCAGCATTTCACTTATCTAAGGTTGGAGTGCAAGAAAGAATAAGAAATGCCTACTCATGGGCAGAAAAGCGCAGTATCAAAAAAAAAAAAAAAAAAAAAAAAAGAAAACAGGTCCACCAAATAAGCTTATTTGTCAGCAAATTGCATGTTTGACTTCGTGTCACAAGAGCCCAGTTCTTCTCAGAGTGACACTGTTGTGTCCATGTTTTTTGTTCAAAGAAGTATCTGCTTTCATATCAAATTAGTTCGGTTTATCAGTCAAAAGAAAATACTTTTTTTCTGGCAGACAATCAAACACTTTTTGGGATTTGAAAAGCTAGTTAAAACCTCTCTGATTCATATTACATATATATTACATTTCTCTCTCCCTCTTTTGCTTCTGTCTTGATACTGAACGAGTCTTACTTTCACAGACTTTGGGTGTCCCCATGGTTTTCTGAAAGAGGCACAATAACTATATCTCTTCTTCTCCTCACAAGCCCAGAGATAAAAGTACTTGTTTCTGTTTATTTGCTTGTGTTTGTATTTCTGTGATAAGGGGCAAATGTGTGTCTTATGCACGTGTAAATAAATTATTGAGGGAAAATAAGCTAAGTGTTATCTTTTGTTCTGAAAGCTTTTAGAGTAATGTGGATATTTTTATCTTGTGCAGAAGAGGACATGATGATGTCCATTATTCTCTGCAACTTTTGTTCCCTGCACAACGGTGTTCCGTTGTTTCAGAGGGCCATAAGCGTTATCAAAGGCAACGATTAGCACAGGGTGTGCAGTCTCTCAGCACGCGAGTTTTATAATTTAGAAATGTAGACAAAACCCTTGATGAGAATTAATGAGAAGCCAGAACAGAGACCTGAGAAACAAGGCAGAGGGTTTATGGACCAGAGGTCAAAAAAAATCTATGACCCACCCAGACCTGAGGCCAAACTGGGAAGTGTCAGCTCACAGTCAGGATTGGTGACCATTTCTTTTGGTTTATTTCTGGTAGTCTGACTGGTAGGTGAGAGGTTATAGCATCTATAGCATAGAGTTAATTTAGAGCTGAGCAGGTAATAGACTTATTTTGTGATGAGTAGCTATCATCAGATGAGATGTTGAAAACCTTTGGTGCCATCCAGGTAAGGCAGTGAAGGTGGGAAGGTGGGCCTAGCTGTTCTCCTGTTTTCCAGGTCTACTCTTCATGTGAATTGAACTGAACCAAAAAAAAAAAAAAAAAGAAAAAAAAATCTGTTTCAGTTCTTCTTTCAGACTTTCTTTTTGTTTCCAAAATTCAGAGATTGTCTGTAGGGCCACCCTGTGCAGGGGTGTTGATCTCTGAGCTTTGTTCTCAGGGGCCTAGAAGAAACAAACAGACAAGCAGTTCACAAGAATTTGGCAAGCTGTTATTTAGCCAACAGTTTTAGTCATTCTGAATGGGTCTGAAAAGAATCTAGCCCACTCTTTGACAGCAAATTTTTTATTCATCTGAACTATCCCTGTGAATGCTCACAGTTATATAAGTTCTAGGCAAGACCGAACAGAGAACAGTAAGAAGCATCAACAGAGTCTACTTGCCATCAGCTGCTGTAATGCAGAGCTGGGGCATCTCAGATGCAGAAATACCTCCTACTTCAGGACTGGTGGAGACCAGGAGTCCATAGTCCCTTGAGAGATAATGGGAGGCCGCAGGGCAGCAGGAAGGCATGAGTCTGGGTGAGACAATTCACCTTGTGCTGGTATGCTGCCTTCTGGTCTCATTGGTTCCAGCTGAGCCAGCTCAGGGGCTCATCACCATGTTCCCTTGTTCTGGGTTTACACAGCAAGATTTTGATAAGCAGGATGGGGTGAGGGGGGAGCTACAGGGATGGGTTCTGTGAGAAAACACCAGAACCTGCCCCCATGTCAGACAGAGCCAGTTTCAGCCAGCTGCAAAACACACCCACTCTTGCCCAAAGCTGAGCCCATCAGCAATGCTGGTGGTGCCTCTGTGATAATGTATTTTAGAAAGATTAAAAATGCTGTGCAGCAGCTGTGAAAGAGAGGAGTGAAAGAGAAGCAGCCCTGCAGACACTAAGATGAGAGAAGGAGGAGGAGGAGGTGCTTCAGGGACCAGAGCAGAAATTTCCCTGCAGCCCTGGAGAAGACCATGGGGAAGCAGGTTGTCCCTCCCTGCTGGAGCAGATATCCACACTGCAGGCCATGGAGAACCCCATGTGACAACAAATGACATGCCTTGAAGGAAGCTGTAGCCCATATAAAGCCCCTGCAGGAGCAGCCTCTTGGCAGCAGCTGTGGCTTATGGGGGACCCACACTGAGCACCCTGTTCTTGAAGGACTGTAACCCTATGGAAAGGACCCATGCTGGAGCAGTTCTTGAAGAACTGCAGTCCATGGGAAGAACATGTGCTGCAGCAGCTCATGAAGAACTGTATCCCATGGGAGGGACCCCACACTTGAGCAGAGAAAGAGTTAGAGGAGGAACGAGAGACAGAGATGAAATGTAGCGAACTGACCACAGTCCTCATTCCCCATCATTCTGCACTGCTTGGGGTGGGGAGGTAGAAGAGTCAGGTGTCTCCCTACCCCATCTTGACCCATGAGCTTTTTCATTGTATTTTCTCCCCTTGACATGTTGAGGAAGAGGAGTGAGAGAGCAGCTCGGTGAGCACCTGGCTGCCAGCCAAAGTTAACCTACCAGATTCTGGGTCCCAAGTGATATCTGGATATGTTCCAGGCAGCCCAGATCTTACTGATCCAGTGCTGTACAAATATGATGGTATTGTATCTATATCATAAGTAGCATATCATTAGATGCAGATTTTAGCTAACTTCAGTTGGTATGGGGCTCAAGTAAATCCAATTGCATCTTACGTAGCCTACTGATGCAAAATTAGCTGTCTTTTAATATCTTGCACAAACCCGAACTCATTTAAGAAAAATGAAGGCCTGGCTACATTTTGGAACAGACATTTTTGTAAACACTTGGAAGATCCAGTAGTGCAGAGATTATTTAAAGAAAATACATATAAAGCCTTATGATACTCCTGTGGTTTAATCCCAGCTGGTAGCCAGGACCATGGAGCCACTTGCGCTTACTCCCAGAAGCATAGAGAGAAGGGGGAGAAAAGGAAGTGAGAGGAAAGGGAAAAAAACCCAAAGTTGTGGGCTGAGATAAAGACCGTTTAATAGAAGAGTAACAGAAAAAGGAAAATATCAATAACAATAATAATAGTAATGGTAAAAGCATACACAAGATAAAGTAATACAACACAACTCACTCTCACCACTTGGTAAACTGATGCCCAGCCTGTGCTGAGCAGTCATCATGGATTCCCACCTCCTGGACAACCCCCATTTATATATAAAGTATGAAATCTAGGGTATGAAAGGTTTCATTGGCCATTCTGTCATTCTGTTTATGCTCCTTCTCAGCTTCTATGAGAAGCTTAAAAATGTCCTTAAATAGTATATACATCACCTAGCAACAACTAAAATAATATGCAATGTTGCCGTTCCTTTCATACCAAATCTGAAACACAGCAACCATAAGAAAGAAAATTATGCCAGCTGAAACCAGGATAGATACACAATGTAAATAAATATATAAACATGTATTAAGCTACAGCAAAGCTGAAGAATAAGGCTTACAATTAAATGAGAAATAAAATCAAGGGGAATTCAGTAATTCATTTTAAAAAGCCAGTCATGATTTGAGTATTATGTCACATCTGCTTCATTTTAGAGTCTCGCTAGGAAAGTTAGCCTGGAGCAAGAAATAACCAGGGTAGCAATTCCCGAGTGCTACTAGCCCAATCAGCATTTCAGTGGTCTCTGACTGCTAAACAATAACAGTCCTTACTTTCCAGAGTGGAGGAGTCGGGGGCAAAGAAGGGGGAAACTGATAATGATATTAAGCAAAAGTGAAGATATAATATTGATGATAACTGGTCATATTACCTGCCTTGGGTTGGTTAGAGTTAGATTTTCTGGAACAAAATTTTATTTTTTTGCAGTCTGAAAGAGTTTTTATTATTATTTGTGCAACATCCCCACTGCTCATAACTAGGTGCTTCGTGTTCACTCTACAAACACAAAACAGTCTTTCACGCAGCACAAACCTGGCAGCAACTCAAAGCACAAGAGAGGTCAAGGAAAGGGAGGGGAAATAAAAGTGCAAAGGACTATATTCAGACTACATATCTCATGGTAGTTCAAACTGAGAAGAATGCTGAGTCCACCTGCTGTTAAGAGATGCTGGCTCATTATGTAATCATGGAATTGTAGAAAAAAATTCGCTGGAGGTCATCTGGTCCAGCTTGCTCAAAACAGGGCTAACTTTGAAGTTAGATCACACTGTTCATGCCCTTTCCAGTACGTTTCCAAATATATCCAAGGGCAGACTCCTCTGTCTTGGTGGCTCTCTGCCAGTTCAACAACATATCCCTTGCAACAGAAAGTCCGAAAGCAGACACAGTACACCAGAGGCAATCTCAAAATTTCTCAATAGAGTTCTGGAATAACTTTACTTATCCTGATGGCTAAAATCCTGGCAATGGAGATCTACATGTAGTTATGAAGAATATACTGTTGATTCATGTTCAGCTTGCCCACCGTGACACACAGGCTCTTCTCTGTTACAAGTAAAGAACACAACAAAGAAGACATCGAATATCTCAGCCTTTTCTTTGTCCTTTGACACTCAGTCCCATACCCAGCAGCAGTCTCTTTTTTTCCTTAGGATTCCTTCTTCTGTCAAAGTGAAGATAGAGTAAAATAGAAAGAGTTTGGTATTGCATTCTCATTGCCTATGGTAAGGCCTCATTCAGGTGCTCTTGGGTGGATTGTTTCCATTACCATACATGCCACAGTGGACAGCATGAATGTGGCCTACAGAAGCATGCCCAATTTTACACAGCAAGCACGAGTAGAGGATGGCACTCTGTCTTCTCCCTTATCTCATTTTTTCTCTTCAGTTTAGTATTTTATACAACTTTTTGTGGAAAATACTGCCTAGAAAATACTGCTAGATGGAAGACACATTAGCGATGTGCCTGTATCCAAGGGATACACAAACCAGTGCAACCAGCAGCCTCACCTCTGCAGAGAGTTCTGGTTTGCAAACCCAGCAGCCCCCAATTGTGCCATTCTTTACATCAACACTGAGCAGCACATCTGTATTCCTACTAGATATGACAATAAGCCACTGAAGAGCTCTAGGAGCATCATTTGATGTCTTTCAACTCACATCATAGTTTTTAATTTCTTGGGGGCTGGCTCTGGGTCCTTTTATAAAATGAGTAGCAGTTACTGAGACCAGCATCTCAGATGACAAAAGAAATCCCACTGCATAATATTTTCCACCTAGAATAATTGTTCCAAATGCTTAAGAAGTAGCATTGCTTTTTATTGTTTGCTGGAGGAAATAATTTGAGCTGAGCACTGATGAGCATATAGGCTGCTCTTGTAAGTGAAGCAGCACTGTATGTTTTATTCTCTTTTAAATATGATTTTGGTGAGTATAGCATTAGGAAAGTACTTCAATCTCTGGACAACACATTACTGACATACACAATTTTCTTTTGACTTTGCTAGCATCAGCTTGCAGAAAGTTTATTTTTTTCTGCCTCAGTAAGCAATCTAGTCTTGGATTTAGCTGCTTTGTGTGGGTTGTGGTTGTTTATTCAGGCTAATGGAGATTAGAGACCTATGAAATGCCCAGTAAGATACCTCACAGTAAAGAGTTTCCGGTCTGGTGTGTTAAATAGATTTGAACAGTTTCTCTATAATATTTAGCACACACTAATATAAAACTTGAGCATGATCTGATTTACAGATAATCCTTTAGAGTAGTATCATAAAAATGTATGAGCATATAAAATGAAAAGGGAGAAGAGCATGTGTATCTTAATAGACCAAGTACACGAAATATTGAAGTATATATTCCACTGCTTAAGGCAGAGTAATAATAAAAATTGTAATAAAAAAGAAGGTGAATGTCTTTAGACCAAAAAAGAACTGTCAGCCCCAACTGTAAACCAAAAACAATGTCAAAAGTATCATCTCTAACACCAGGTATTAGATACTTAAGCCACAAGTACCCGACTTCCTAATAAAAAGCAAACACATTATTTATTAGACTCCCTAAAAGTCTGGCCAAAAGTGATTAGTATACTTGCACTTACACATGCTCAAGTACACGACTGACAGGTAGGCAGTCAAATAAGGACAAAAAAAAAAGAACAATTGAAGTATTCAGGGCATCTCAGAGATAAAGACTTGTTTTATTTTCCTGAATATTTACTGATCTATTAAGAAGAAACATTTTGGATCTTGACAACTGGAAAGGGAGTCTGAGGGACTTCTAAATAGCACCATTATTGGTCTCTAAGCCCCTTGAATATTGCTTCTGAAGATATAAATGTATGGGCTGAGATTCACCTTTTATGCTTTTTAGCTTTCCATTTTTAAGCACTTGAGTTTACCTAGGCTTTCAGATGACAATGAGAAAGAAATGACCCTGGAGTCCTTTGAAATGGCTCAGTTATCCATTTCAGATTGAGAGCTCTCTGACTCAGATTCTTCAGATAACTTTCCAAAGGGAAGTGAGGCGAGTCCAGGTGAAGGTCTATGCAACCACACATCATGTGTCCAACCATTCTTACTTCAGAAAGGAGCATTCCCATCGCAAAACAACATTCTCAAAAATCGTACAATCAATATGTACTTTAACTCCTGTTCAAGTTTCTCTCCTTTTTGTCTTCATCTCATGAAACCCTAGCTCTGCAAAGGTTCTTGAAGCATAGACACTGCTTTCGTCTCTGTCTATATTAGTACTAATAAGTACATAAGTATATTAGCATTGCAACAGTAGTAATAAATTCTCATCATCAGCAATAGTGAGCATATTTCCTAACTTACTTGAAAGACTCCAGATGACAGACTAGTCTTCAGAATTAAATTCTCCACCCATTTTTCTGTGATACTGGCCCATTGATTCCAGTGGGAATGCATTGATATAAATGAGGTTAGAATTCAGTCTTCGGTGTTCATGTAGTGCCATGTCACAGAAGAACTTTTTGTTTCACTACCTTGAGAGTTGTCTTTGTGAAAAGCCCTATTTTGGGCTCCCTGTCACAATGATTGCAAAACTCTACTTTATAAATTACATATTTTTGTATTAGAAGTCAAAGTAGACTATCTCCAGATCTTAAAGAACACTCATTACACAAACTTGCAATTGTTGGTCATTATGGAATTATCCTCCAAGTAAATTTCAATTCAAGAATAGTCTCTTATAGAGCTTACAAATGGTTTTTTGCATTTAAATCCTAAAACCTCATGTGCAGATTGTTTTTGAAGAAAACAGGTTGTTATCAGTATTTTTAGCCCTAATCTGCCTCCTGCCAATTTGAAAGAGCATTATGGGTCTAATCCTGGTCTTGATAATCCAATGAATAAGATCAGAAAGCACATGTAAGGGCGCACATATTGCCTTTGCCTTGGCTTCAGCTGGGAAACTACCCCTCTCTTTCTTCATAAGCTGCTCTTGCCCTCCTCAAATACTGCAGATAGGATCTGGAATGGGGTTTTAGGACATTCCTCAAAAGACGACAAAAAAAACTGTGTTAGACTTCCATAACTGCTACCCTGAGACCTTGAGAGACTAAGATTTAAAAAAACCAGCATCAGTAACCATGTAACAGCAGGATTCTTACTCCAACAAAGCAAAATTATTTGTCTGTAAAAGGAAGAGAGAGAGATTTTAATGAAGTCTCCACTGTTAGGCATTCTTTTTTTTATGATGCCACTTGGCCTTTGGCAAGAGATACCCTGTAGTCCTAATGCATTTCTTGAGTAACAGCTCAGCTGAGTAAAAAAGGCCAGATATAATGCAGTACATGACCTCTACAAATTCATCCCTTTTATGGGACTAGAATAAAATAAGTATCAGTGTAATTACATCTGACATGTCCAAAAGATTTTTGGAAGAACAATGGCATTTATTATATTTGTTGTTTTGCGTCACATTCTGATTTATTTTTCAAATAACAAGTTATATAGGTTTATAAACTACTTAAGATGGAGAGTTTTTTTAAGGATTAAGTAAATCTGCTCAATCCTTTAGCTACAAGCTAAAATGCATCAATTACTTGGTCTGTCATGAAGTTCTGATTGTCTTTGGTGTTTCTCCAGCACTATATAGGGCTTAGTCCTCTTACTGCAGCAAACACTTGTACTAACAGGAATTTGGCACCACTGTTTTGTTCCTACACTTTGATGAACTCTGTATTTCTGGAAAATTAATCACATGAACTGTTTTTCTTTGATCACTCACTTTTAATAGTTGTATAATTGTTATGTCAAAAAGGCAGAATGAATGTAGATGAGCTGCTTCACTGTCTTCCCGTCACCAGTAACCAATCCCTAAAATGTGGTCCAGGTTGTCCACTATGGATCATAGATCATCCTGTCCTCTGAGCAGAAGCAGTGTCCCTCTCCCTGTGGGATACCATCAGTACTGAGTAGCAAACACATTGGAGACAGAGCTATGAGGTTTTATGTCTTTTCTGCCCATCCTCTTAGCTGTTGGATGAAATCCACACCTGGTCTGAGTCCTATGCCAGCACAGCATTGAGCTATAGCTTGATGATAAACCTCTTGAAAAGGTGATCAACGCATTCACTGGGTTCCCCCACCTAACTTTCACTGAACTGAATCATTGAGTGGGAGGATCACAGGTATGGCTGTCCTCATATATGTGTCTATAATAATTCCTGAGGTACCCTGTCCCTGGGCACTTCTTTCTTCTCTTCCCTTATGCTTTTTGTTCTTCGCTCTTTTTGTAAGATTATCCTCATGTTATGCATATGGTGATATACACACTTATATGCAGGCAGGATCCCAAACCCCGTAGGCCATGATCCTACAAACTGAAATGTGAGGTTGTGTGATTGGACAGTAGTTCTTAATGACTGAGAGGATGAGTGATTACCAGACAAATGGAACATTTTTAGGCTGGGGAGAGGATGGGAAGAGTAAAGTGCATTAATATAAAATCAGAAGGAAAAAATGCTGCTCAGATGTGTTCTGATTATTGGCACAGACAGAAATTGCTGCTTTATTCCATAAGAAGCTTCCATTAATTTGGTCTTTTATTTTCTTTCTTGTGAGAGTTGACCTCCTGCAGATTTTTTGCCCATTCCTGCAAACTCCTTCTGAAGAAGAACAGGCCAGTGATATACCTGCATGCCTACTTATTAAAGACATAGTGTTGATAATAGAAAATAGAGATCTTCTAGCTCCTAAGGCAAATGCATTTAGTGGTTAATACTGATGAGCACATTAAAGAAAGAAGGGCCTGAATTGCACTCTGACATATGAGCTTGGAATAGCATGGTTTTGAGGAAGACAAAAGAAAAGCTCTCCTAATAGTTACAACCAGAATCTGCACTACTTTGAAAGCAATGAAAAGTGATATGTGGAAAAGGTGGTGAAACACTGGAACAGGTTTCCCAGAGAGGTGTTAGATGCCCCATTCCTGGAAGCAATCAAGGTCAGGTTGGACAGGGCTCTGAGCAACCTGATCTAGTTGAAGGAGTGTTAAGCTAGATGACTTTACGTATCCTTTCCAACCCAATCTATTCTGATACTATTCTATGATTATTCAGTCTCAGATGCCTGAAATATTTTTACTCTTTCTATGAAAATTATTATTATTTTATTTTTTTGTAGTGATAGAAATAATCCTAAGTATGGAAATGAAAAAGATGAGAATGGTGAGGCCCACTGCTATGCATTGTTGCCGTGGCAGTGGAATAGACACATGCCCTGTCTACCTCCACTGCCTTTTACCAACTGACTTTAAGCAATCTCTTCCCATAAGAAGGGAGCTGTGCCTGCAGCAGTGGGGGAAAGCAAGATACTGAAAAGAGAGATGAAGAGATTCAAGGAGAACCTCTGGTGTGGTACTAGGTGGACTTAAGTAGGGTTCCAGGAACAAGTACAAATGTGAAAGTAGAGCATATTCTGAAAACTGACAGGAGAAAATGGGGCAGTCTCTTGTAAAAGACAAATTAATATGAATTATGCAAATTACCTCATTAAGTAATGTACCTTATCATAACAAGAAACAACATTAACATCAATGTTGATAGGGTCTCCTCTGTAGTCAGATATAAGTTGTGAGCCAGATCACAAATGTACAGCTGAGAACAAATACTCATAAAAGAAGCCTTACTGAAGTAAGTGAAACTAATGTTGCAAGTGGAGAGGTCAGAATCTGGTCCTCATCACAACATATACTTGACTTGAAAATATTATTTTTAAAAAAATTACCCTTGAAAAAATTTAACATCTCTAGGTTTCAGACTACAATAACCACATATGTTAAACCTCTGGGCTAAAAATCAGTTTAAGAGTCCTTGCAATCATGAGACACCAACTCCCATCTCCCATGCAAGAGCAGAAGTCAGTTCTGGAGGTGGGGGTGTGCAAGATGACACAGCAGTGACATGCCACCGTACCTGTCACTCCTCTCTCATACCATGTACAGTCAGCAAGTCATTTCTTTACACATTCTCTAGATACACAACTTCTGTACAGAGCTGAAAGTCAGCGGGGACCGAGGTGGGCAATTGTCAGGCAGCCCCAACCCAGTTCATGGAGAAGCAGTGCTCTAAGGTATATAATCTTTTTAGGCCAGGATTGCAACACTGACTCTCTTCTCCCAAGATACCAGCTCCATCCCCCATGCAGTCATAATGTGGGCATAAGCAAGAAAGTACCTAAAATAAGAAAGTCAAGGAGAAAAGAAAGAAAACCAGTGTTCAACACACTGAAAACAACAAACCTGACAGCAGAAAAGGACAGCAGAGTTGCTATATAGAGGACTCTAAAAAGAGATTTATACTCAGTGAGAAGCAAAACTAATTGAAAATGCATAAAAAGGAGAGGGTTTGGCAGTCCTCATTAAATTGCGCCTGTTGTTGTAGAGATAAAAGAAACACAGTTTGAACCAAAAGGTTGAGTAGAAATTCGAAATCCAAGGACAACTTTTTCAGTGAATGGCACAGGCAAAATTAAGCACATGGGTTGTCAGATATTGGTTAGACTTCATGATTGATTTTGACAAACAGAAAGATAAATACATCGAATATAGTTATAGTTGAAGTAGAGACAGGTAGAGACTGTTAGATTATTCTTTGATGATGTTGTGGACCTTGAGGTCAAGCTAGAGAGAGTGGCTCAGGAAATAACCTTCCAGCTGTGGTCAGAGTGCTGGTCAGGAGGAGCTTTATTTACTTAGTACTGTTTACATCAAGGGATCCAAAAACACAGCCTGCAAGGCCAAGATAAATGATCTGCAGTATATTGTGTTTACAGTGTTTTCAATTAGAATGTGATTCTAAAAGTTCACAGTAGGTCAAAGAACCTGGTGTGTGGTTCAAATTGTTCAGGAATCACTGTTTGGGGGGATTCACTGCTCAGTGGATAAGCAGAAGGAGCCCTTATTTGCAGCACAGAAACCATTACTGAAAAGGCAACTTTTACAGTGCTTCTATGCTGAAGTCTGACATCACAGCATTTCTCTGAGCGTGACACACAACCTTTTGAAGGGGAAAGAATTACAGCCGAGGCATAATATTAATGATTCAGAAAGTCTCGTGTCACAACCCTGGGCACTGCAGTATCTAATTATTAGGCATAACGATTTGCACACAGGCTGTGCCAAATAATGACGGGAGAATTAGACACCTAAAAATGGAGTCTGCCCTCCGGGGAAGGTCAGTGTAAGCCAATTGGTAGGAAAAAAGCCAAAGCAGCACAGTGGGACTAAATTCCTATTCCTTCACTGAATCCGGATCCATGTTACAAGGAGGTCTACATCCTCCAGGAATACATACTGAGCCATCATCTTATGTGAAATACATTTGTCCTTCAAAACCTGAAGAAGAGAAAGAACAGGATAAGCCTTTTCTTCCAAAAGGCAGAGAGATAGGTGCAGGGGCTCCCTCTGAATTTCAGCCTCAGAGTTTAGTTGAACCAGCTTTAGTAGAGCTGAGATCAAAAAGATTTTTTGCGTGATGGATTTGACCCTCCATGAAAGCTCCAGACTCCAAAACCTCTACTAACTATTGGTGTGTAAAGTATTTTCTCTATGTCATAGTTCAAAAATGAAAATTAATCTGTTTGAAAAATTACAACACTTTTTGTAGTTTTGGCTTGATTCTGGTTCAATTAGAACAATACAAAATTTCAGACATGGCTTGCTAAATATTTAAACATTTTATGAAACACAGGCTGCACAGGAAGAGACTGAGAAAATACCTCTCCAGCATTCCCTATAGCATGATTTCTTAAGTACACATGTGGAGTATCTATACTCATATCTCTCTGCACAGAGAAGTCTCACACGACCTTCCCAAATCCTTGCTTTTACCATTGGGCATCTGGCAATTTTCCCTCAAAGTTCCAGACTTTTTAATGCACACTGAAACTTTACAGAGTTTGCATTTAAAAATGTGATGGAAAGGATGTGTAGTGGCTCAAAAACTCTGAGGGATCCATGAGAAAATTCAAGCACCATCAGTGATCTTTAAAAAGTTAGATTTTGAAAGAGCTCTGACAAAAAGTTTTTAAATGTTGTAATCAACAGAGAGGGAGACATTTTTTTTAAATGGAGAAAGCACATGGAAAATTTGTTTCTTTACTACCTATGAAAAGAATGGTGGTGGTCAGCTTTATGAAGCATTATGCCTGAATGACTGAGAGGATTGGTAGTGAGACACAGAACCTTTCAGTTACAGGACATGAATTCAAATAGGAATGGGGTAGTAGTGACAGAAAGTCATTACCATGTCATGGCAGTTTGCTAACGTTTAGAGATTCATTGGTGGCTTGAGTCCAATTACTAGCACACAAGAGGTCACATTACAAAATGCATTATCAAAACTGGCAGAGGTGGTCAAAGCCATTTCTATTCTTTGTAACATGCTGCTACCTTTCCATATCCAAAGTTATCTATTCAAAGTCGTGTCAAGCCTCAAAGCCGGTGTGGTGAAGCATTTAAAGTCCACACTGCACAATCTGCCGAAGAGAAGACTTTAATTTCCTGACCATTGGTCCAATACTTCTCATATGTAATAATTGCATATTTCCCCATTTAAATTCCATAAGCTATGTAATGCCAAGCTCTTACAGCCTGCAGAGGCACTGTCTAGCAGCTGGGAGGATGAGGGTTAAGATGTCCATGGGCAGAGCAGCTCACACAGGCTCTTCTTTCTTCTCTTTTTTCCCCTTTCTTTGCAAGAAAGGGGGTATAACTATGTTCAGCTGAAATGAATTACTCTGCCAGGAAACTTTAAGAGGACTGTATGCTATAGCATCCCCTTCTTTCAAGGTTTGCGCTGATTTAGCACTGATGGAAAGCCTTGAGTGAACTCAGCAGAGCCTTTTGTTTTGCTAGGCTTGGAGTACATGAATTGTTTCATTTTTCCTGGACTTATCTGAGAAAACTCAGAAATCCCTGAAAATTGGAAAAGAGCAAAAAAAGACAATTAGATTGAAGGAAAAAATAGTAAATAGTCCATTGTATCTAGTAAGTTCCACTGATGTGTTTTCTCAAATATATTCTAAATAGAAAGGCATGGAAAATGTCACGAGAGGAAAGAGCTGAATTTTGTAGGTAAAATAACAGTGGATGATCTTAGAAAAAATATTCTAATATGCTAGGTAGAAAGGAACACTAAGATCCCAGACTGTGTAAATCTTTTAGTGCACAAAAGTGGTACAAAGGAATTACTGTTGCCTTAAAGGAAAAGTATTCTTAGTCTTACCTACTTGTATATATATAAAGTGTGTGTGTGTGTATAAAAATACATCAGAGTAGTTTTTACTCTTGGTTTAACAGATTTAGAGTTAGCATTAGAGAAAAATTAACTGAAGCATCCAATATCTGGCAGAGGTCCATAGGGGGTTAGGCCAGTAGCAGTGTCACACTGACACAACCTATTTTGTGTTTTTCAGCTTTGCCTGAAGGAATGTAAAAAATAGTACTGGTCCATTGGTGGCTGTGTTTGCAAGCAAAAAATTATCTTGGCCTAATTGGCCAGTACTGAAGGTGATACAATAGCATATTTTTAAGTGAGATGAAAATATTTGAAGCAAAACAAGTAATAAAGAGAAAGTTGGAAGGATGGGGAGTTCTGATTATTTATAAAGAGAAGGAAATGATTCTTTTAATATTTCAAAAGTGTTCTTGAAATAATATTTACTATCAGTACTTTAACATTAAACTCCAGTGTTACTTAATGGGACTAATTGTGTGGAAGGAAAAACAGAATGTTTTTCAGTTACAAGATGTGCCAAAGGGTACAGACAAACCAGTGCTGCAGACTGGGGACTTTGTTTAGTTCTTTGCTGAAATAAATCAAAACAAGGAGTCCTGAATATGCTGGGAATCATCCTAGGTCTTGATCTGCCCATTACAGCACTGAACAACATTAATGCCAGCAGTGGCTAAAACCATTGTCAATCAGAGTTTTACTTGAAGGTGGGAGAAGCTGGATTTGATTCCCAAGCAAGATCAGCTCACTGATCTCAGTGCTGTGCCCAGTAGCTGTCACAAAAAAAAAAGGCACGGCTGTCCTTGCAAACTTCCACAGTGCTTTTCTAGTGTTAATGTGATTTATACTTGGAGCAGTTTGACCTGATGGCTAATATATACTCGAGAGAAATTTAGGAATGGATTGGCAGACCAATGCTTTGTTTTGAGTTGGCTGGCATTTAGCACAAAAATTGCAACTAGATGCAAACCTGTAAGAGAAGTTAATTACATAAATTTTTCAACAATATTTCTGGGGTGAAACAAGAACACTGGACCCTGCCTGTACCTAATCATACTGCGAATAAGAAAATTCTCCCTCCCCTTCACTGAAGCAGAACAGCACATCAAACTGTACCCCTGGGCTTCAGAAAGGTGCACTTAAAATCCGTGCTTCACAGCTGCTTCACAGCTTCATTTTAGTCATGATGCTGCAAACTTTTACTAAAGAGCGTGTTCCTAGAATGCAGAAATGTATGATGCTGTCACCCTTCATGTGAGCCTGAGGTGTCTGAGGGAATAGAGAGCGTCCACAAAGGCCAAGTTGGGGTGGGTGATATTTAGCAGCTGCCTTTGGAACTGTTTCCCAGGGAGGATGTGACAAGCCCTCGTCCATCCTGCTGTGACTCAGTGGAGTCTGCAACTGGACTGTGTTTACAGCCAACTTTAGCATAGTCAATAAATCTCACGTTGCCCTTCTTTACCACCTTTATTATGGGTTCTTTATGCAGTCTTCACTAGATTCTGTGGCCAGGCCATCATTTGAAGGCATTCCCCATCTTTCACCCCTAACCTTTAATGTGAGGAATAGCTAAAGACAGTGCTACTTTTGAAGGTGAGGCTTTTTCTATCCTGATGTTCATGTTGCTTCTAGTTAATGTCTCAAGTAGGAAATACTAGAAATTCTTTATTTTCTATTGTATATGTATCGATTTATTTAAACTGTTGCACATTTGAGATTGGTGAGCATTCATTCCAGTTCCTATTTCCCCATGATACATAAAACACAGTCTCTTAGCTTCAAATTACTTTTTAGTCCAGTTATCCCAATAAATGATTTTATGAAAGAACAAATACAAGAAAATTTAAAAGAAAAAAAAAAAAAGAAATAAAAAGCTTCTAAAAATTCCTATTCACATGACTAACAAAGATGCATTTTTTCTAATTTAAATGTTGGTTCTAATCCAGGAGTGCATTTTCTTCCTCTGGTTAGCCTAGGTGCTGCCTGAGCTATGCCATTTCACTTACCATTTTGCAAGGATTGTGTCATGCTATGCCAGAAGCCTAACAGCTCCTTTCCCTCTGACAGTGATAGAGATCTGGGAAGTAAGGAGATTTTACCAGCTCCCGCCATTAAGATTTGGACAGAGAAATAAAAAGGTTGAGAAATCACATATTAACATTGTGAATAGCAATGGCTCACCATCCAAGTTGGCAGCAGAAAAATAAACTGTACTGAACTGTCCATACCTCCTCTTTGAAAACTGTGCGCAGTTCTGGTCTTGTTTTCTTGTAAATAGCATAAAAGGATTGGTGAAGATTCGGGGAAGGACAATAGATATGACCAAATGTAGGGAGTGCAATCTGTATGAACAAAGTAGGATTTGTAAGGCAAGAAAAGACATAGGTAAATAGGTACGAAAACACAGGTAGCAGGAGGAAGGTGGCTAGAGATCACACACTAGATGCTTTTTTAAATACAAGGAGCTGGCTGGGGGCATCATACAAAGCAAGGAACTGCTTGAACAGGAACTGCAAGGAACAGCCAGAACAATCAAAAGAACACTGACCAAGGAACTGCCAAACAGTGTTGTGAATGCCAAAAATGTGCACACATTTAAAGGGATAAAATAAAGCCCATAGAAGTGCAATCCACTAAGAATCACTAACTACAAAGAAATTACAGTTCTAGTAATTCTTGAATTATTTGGAAGATGGAAGAACATTCAAGGATATTATCATCTGTTTAACCTACTCGTCTTCCTTATATGTTTGTTTACTTCAGGTTAAATTTTGGAGACTGAATGTTAGGGCAGGTGAAGCTTTGGTCTGACCTATTACTCATATTCTGTTCATTTCTAAGCCTTGAGCTGGTCAGTTCATCCTATATATATATATAAATATATCTGTTTGTGTGCAGGTGCATGCACTGACAAAAGAACCATTGAAAAATTAGTTCCTTACTGAATAAGTGATGTAAGTCATTGATTTTTAGGAGCAAAGACCTTGGAACATTTCCTCTTAGGGAAGCAAGTCAGAATTACAGGAACAAAGACTAAATCGTCTTTTTTCTTTTTTTTTTCCTTTGAGTTACATCTGGCTTCATATAAAATAGAATGAAAAAAAGGAATGTCTACATCAGGTCTCAGAAAATGCAAAGTATCTGAGTGACAGAGGAAAAGTATGTTCTTCCTGCAATCATTTGTACCATCTTATGAATAATTATCCGGCCAAGCGTTTATTCTCTGCTTATCACCATGGTATCTTAAAGACTTGAAATCCTGAAGTAATACAACAAAGTAATAAATGAATTCTATGTTAATTAGATATAGTATTCTTGGGACTAAAGATTATTTTTGGAAATCAAGACTTTTTCACTTACCTCTATCTCATTCTTCCAAATCTAGCACTGTATCTTTACACATTCACATAAAGTTGTGTTTTAAATATAAAATTAGCTCCTAAACAGTAACTTAGATACTTTTCAAGTTGTAAATGTACAGGTTGAATCCTTAAGGCAACACAGCGCATTTTGAAATTCCACTTAAACTTATTACCACTAGCAATTTAAATTAGCTGCTGTTGGATGTAATGTTGAAATGAATGACTAATTAGTGTTAACTTGCCAGCATTTAGTCACCAAGCAGCTTGATAGCTCTAGGGAACAGCTTTATAGCCATTTACAGCACCCTCCTTCGATAAGGACACCATTTTGCAATTTGCATAATTTGACATTGCTATAATATTGCTTTATGCTTCTTTTTCTTCTCTCAAAATGGATAGTTTCTGGTCTTCACTGATGGTCTTTTTCAATCTGGTATTGAAGCTAAAGTGGTTAACTGAGAACTCCCTTGCAGAGTATCTGCTTAGTCCTAGAGCTAGCCTTATTGTGAAAGGAATTTGTTGAGGTTGGTTAATTCCCACCTTTGTGTGATAGCACAAAGGCAGGGTTTAACCAGCCACTCCTCCTTTCTGGGGTGTGTGTCAGTCCAGCTCATGAATTTTATTGCCAATGTACAGTCCTCCATCTGCTACACTAAGAAGAAAACTCCCAACAAATACATGGTAGATCTTCCACCAGGCAAGCATCTCCATTACAGAAGCTGGTGCCCAGAAGCTTCAATTCCAAGGTATTCCACAACGTGCTGTGATGTTACATCATTAAAAACAAAAGCCAAAAAGGGGTTTGGAAGCACAAACCAATGTCTGTTGTGGTGTGCAGAGTCCCTCAGCAGTGATTGTCATGGACTCAGTGACACCTTTTGGCAAGAGAGGGCTCAGGCACTGCCAGGGGCCACACAGGGTCACTTGCTGTAGAAGTCTGCTGCCATGCAGAAGGTTGGGCGAAGCTCCCTTTGTCCAAAAACACTAAAATGGCCCATTTTCACCTATGATCATGGACGATGTGCATTGTGAGAACCACCATGGTTCAGATAACACTAGGAAGGGCAGCTTGCAATTTCTGCACCAAGAGTAATTTTTTTTCTACTCTGTTTCGTTTCTTAGTCATAAAAAGTGTCTGATCCATTCAGAAATATTGTCTTGCTCCTATAAAAAAAAAAAAAAAAAAAAACAAAAAAAAAAACACCAAAAAAACCCACCACCACTGTGCTTATTTTTGCCTCTGACATCTGGGAAAACACCACCTCAGTAGTAAGTCAGTGTGTGCAACTGCAACGCAGCTGGTAGGAGTCAGCTGAGCTGTAGCTCTGGTAGTTTAAATAGCCCCCTTACAACACAAACCAGACATCATACTTCTGTGGTGCTCTGTAGCAGCCCAGGAACAGTTAGAATATTAGCTTTTCCTATGGAGAGAGGGAAAGATGACAACAAAATATATGTATTTCTTTTTTACCTTTTTGTGTTTAATGTTTTATTGTAACTGAAAAGAGAAGGATTTTGGTTACCTGGTTCTCTTTCTTGACTGGAAAAAGCCAGGACTGTTTCTTTGGTCAAGTCTTTTACCTTTTCCATGTAAAAGTTTCTTTCTTTCACCTCTAGGTACTACAGCCCTAGTCTTTAACTAGTCTTTAAGCTTCTTGGATGAAAGCCCTGGTGCACATGCAAAAAAAGAAAAAGAAAGAAAAAAAAAGAAAAAAATATCCTTGAATCTTATTAGAATTTTTTTATTTCAGGAACTGCAAACTCAGCCAGGTGCAGGGGCAACAGTTTGACTCTTGCACGGCAGGCTGCAAAGCCCAGGGAGCACTGCCACTCTTGAGAACAGATGTGGTTTTCATCATTCATGAACAATCATTCTAGCCAGCTCTTGGAGGAACATTTGTGGACCCCAGAGGGGACCACGTCCATCACTACTGAGCAGAAGAGAGGACTATTGCAACAGAGGGCCCTTTGCAGCAGTAAAAGCAGCTGGGAAGATTATTTGTAATTCAATGCAGAATCTCCCTAGACTAGAATAAAATTTGGAATAATCTATGTAATGTTCCGCATCTCACACTAACGGCAATATTTTGTATTATTTGAAATTACTTTTCCAAAGTCATTAAGCTATTTTAAGACCTAGGTAAGGCTGCAGATTCATCATGATTACTGTTAGTGTCAGAGAGGCTAGGAATTGCTTTTCTTGCCTTTTCCCCTCTGCCTTCAAGTAAGTGCATGCCCAACAGGGTGGCTGGCTGCCTAAACGCATGGGCTGATGAGCAGATGTATAATCTTTGCTGAGAGTTCTCACCAGAGCAGCCTCTGGGGCTCTGCCTGTAGCTCCTGGAGAGCAGGAATCAGCCACCAGCACAGACAGGAAGCAAGAGGGCAGGTACATCATCCTCCCACCCAGGTGGGTAAAGCACCCACCCTGCCCAGAGCAAGCAAGCTGCTGGAGGCTGGGAGGGCAGACCTTGTCCTGGAAAGGCAGGACACCATCATGTTAATCAACTGCAGTGCAAAAAAGTTTGAACTTTGCCTGGATGACATGCTTAATCCACTGGGAAACATGATTTGTCTCCCACACCTGAAAAAAAGAAATGTGCCGTCCTGGCTTCTACAGCCGTTCTTTCGTTTCCATGGATTTCATACTGTTTTCATTGTTCTATGGTCAACAATTCCCTTGCTTTTAAAATAAATATTACGAAGTTAATTTTAGTCCCTTTTCGTTTATTTTACAAGTCCATTACTTTCTGACACATTTTACAAGTTTGAAAACAAAAATGTTACTGGCTTTCCTTTTCAAAGAGTACAATGGGAGTAGACAACAGATCTCAATCAATGTAATTTTTTTAGAAAAAAAAAAATGTAAATGAATTCGAAGGAGGTGGGAGAGGGCACATGTATTTGTAACTCAGATTTGAAAATGGTTTTGTATTTGCATTTATTTTAATGGCGTTTATGCCCTCTAGTGACAGTAAACGTTATTGCAGCTAGTTCTTTTTTCAATATTGACAAGTTTTTCCTTGGCTGTTTCTGTCATTATTGCCTTAAACTATTTGATCTTTGTAAAAATGCACATTATTCCTACGATCATGTCTTATAGTCTCAGAGTTTTGCTGTAGAGGTCATCTGGAGGGGAGTCGTGTTTCTATTTGAATTAAGCTGATCTGTCAAACACACAGAAAAATATTGTTAAATTACAGTTTCTGTGATTACTTATTTTACTCCCCCCCCCCAAATATCTATTTTTCACTTGAAAATAATTAATCCTGTGTTTCAACAAACAAATAGAAGTTCAATAAGCAGCATTGTCTCTGTCATTTTAAAAAGATTATTAAAGAAAGGACCTTTTCTGCTCATATCAAGGGAAAATGACAAAAAAAATATGACTCCTTTTAATTATAATTCAGACCTTTGACTTATGAAATATTCCATCTTAGAGACATCAAACCCCAGTCTTTATTAGATTCAGGAACAAGATAAATAGCCGATGATGCCACAAATACAGCCTCTGTTGTCTGAGATTTCTTGAATTATGGTGTGCAACATCAGATCTATTCTGCTCATCAATTAAAAAAGCAGTATTGCTTTGGCAGGTGGATGTCCACGCACAAACTCTGACGTGGCAATGCTTAGGTTCCAGATTGGGCATTTGTAAACTCAAATGCATTCCTGTTTCCCAAGTTCCTACAATAGCTCAGCTTTTTGTGTGCATTTCAAGCTGCATTTCATGTCCCCAGATGTGTCCTGTAAAGCTGTAAGAAATCATGCCCTTGTTACTCGGAAAGATGCAGTATTTGCAAAATAAAGAAATCTGGTGGATATGACTGGTGGTCTGTCACCTGTTATAGTCAACACCTGTTGAACATAACATACACGTATGCCTTCAAGTCATCCATCCATCCATGTATGATGTCACCTAGTGAACAGATATCCATAGCACATGCCTGACCTGGCTAGACTATGTCTAGTGAAACCTAGGCATTAGTTCGATCATGTAATTTCTGACTTGTGATTTGATAAAACTTGCTTGACATATCTAGTTTGTCACAGCCTTTTCCCTTCCCTTTTTGGCTAATGAAGTAGAATGCACCTGACTGATAACAGGGATCAGTACGACATATCTTTTTCTTCACTCATCTGGAGCATACAATATTGGGATGACACTTTTGACGGTACAAAATTAGATTGTCGGTATAAATCATAGGTACCCAAAGGCCAACTCGAACTTTGGCCACAGTAATAGACATATGTAGAACAGACTATACAAAGCTATGAAAATATTGCAACTAGGAAAAAAAAAAAAACATGGGAAGGAGAATATGTTTGTTGTTACAGTCTGAAGAGCAGTGAGACAAGCAGGGTATCACAGGATAAAACCTTGAAATGGTTCCCTTTTGAAAACTGACTCTGTGAAAATTGCTTAATAAGATTCCATATTTTTTCTGTCTCCATGACTGAAGGGATGAGATTTTCTGCAGAGTTTAGAAATATTTTTTTTAGAGAGAAGTATAATTTTTCCACTTTGAAATACAAGCACCACAAGGCTACCCTGGTGGAGTACGGAGTTATGTTCTTTATTAGTTTAGACCTTCCAACAGATAGAGCAATTGTAGGTGGGGTAAAGAAAGAAACTTCCCCTTCATTTCATGTCATCCACTTCCATTGGTGGTATTCAGTGATATAGGAGACATAACTAAAGGTAATATTTAATCCAGCAAGAGGAATTTGATTAACAATTCTGGTCATGCCTACACTAGACTAAAATCTGTTTCACTGTCCCAAAGGAAAACAAGACTAACCAGAGCAAATGTAGTAAAAACTCTGTTTTGTCATGGAAGTGAGAGAATATATTTCTCACTCTGTTCAGGAAAGCTAATTTCTTGAAAGTCATTTTTTCTGACCATAAATTTATTAAACATCTCAAACATGGTGTTTATCAACAGGAAATAAATGAATTATGTAATTATTAATGCTGTGAAAGACATTATTAGTACTAAACAATGGACAACAAGATTACATTTGGAAAATGTCATGGTACTACAACTTATCCAAGTTCAAAAAAAAAAAAATCAAAAGCAAGCTATTTAAAAATAAGCAGTATATCCATCTACCTGTCATTTTGCCCAGAAGGTAAGAAAAACATTGCAAAATACTTTTATGTATCAAACAATCTATTATTATTATTATTATTATTATTTTACTGTGTAACACTGAAATACTGTGAAAAGGCACTTTCTTATGCCTGTAGCTAGGTCCACACATAAATACTGAAATGTTAGAGATAGATCAGCTAGGAGCTCCTGTCACCACTCCTAAAGCATCAGTCTGCACTTGATTCACATAATTGTAGTGTCACATTATCAACAGGATGAACTATATCCCTGAGCAACTTCAAACCATATTAATTAGCCAGAAGTGCCTTCTGTCCACAGCAGTGGCAATCAGTGGGAATCTGAGCTTATGAAAGTTCAGCAATTTAGCATTTCAAGTGTTATGCATCTAAATATAGGTTCAGGAATCTAGTTTAAGAGATCTGTCCAGTAGTACTGGGCATGTGTAAATTTTGCATGCCAAGATCTGGTTGTGTGAGGTCTGTGTTGCCTTTTGAATAGCTTCCTGTTGATACATTTTGATTCCATTTAAGAAAATAATTTAATTGCACCTAAAAGGATGAAGTAAAACAGTAACAAATAGTGTAAACCACTGATAATCAGTGATTTGGTCCTAGGACTCATCCCTTAAGCTCACCATCCTGGCCCCATGCCCGCTGCTCACCTCACTGCTCCACCTGATAAAAAAAGCTGGGGTTAGTTAGGTGTCAGGGATCCTGCTTGTCAAAAGGACCTTGAAAGGTCACTTATCCACTTCCCTGCTCAAAAGAAAAAGCAGCTGGGCATGCATCACTCCTGACAGCTGATAGTCAGCTCTGGCTTTAGTTAGATAAGCAACAAAAATGCCTGTGTTGTGAGGTGCAAAAAGTACTTCTCCAGTTTTATACACCTTGTCATTAGGCCAGGTACAGTAACAATTTAGAAGATTAATTCTATTACATTATGGTTTTGTATCCAGTTCTGCAAATCACAAAATTCGAAAATAAGAGCAGTCAAATTATGAGCAGGTAGGGAAGTTATTGATAGAAATCTTAATTATTTTTTTTTTCTGTGAAAATTTTACACTCAGGAATGGTTTGTAAAGCTACTAAAATGTTTATTTTACACAACACAATCTTTGTCAATAGTATAATACTTGATCATCTGTAATATATCTGCATGGATGACAATTTATTTGAATATTTAAGTTAAACACCTTGCTCTTATCTTACAAAATGCAAAGCACACATCTTCACCTACAAGCTGATACATAATCTCCTCTTGATGTGTGTGGGACACTCATTGCTAAAATGTGTTTTCTAACCCCATATAGATTCTCCATCATCTGATATCTTCATCCCTTTATGTCCTCAATCTCATGAGTAGGTGCACAATTTGGACCATGTGACTCAAAGACTCTCACCCATCTTGTCTCTTATTTTTCCAGTTTCTGCTGAACAGACAGGTTTTGTTTTCCAGATAGCACTTTCCAAACACTGCCCCTCCAACAGTTTTATTTCTTATTTCTCTTTGTGTTAACAGTTTATAAATTCTTCGCAACAAGGAAACTTGCTGGCTCTCTGCTCACAAGCATACTAAACTCACATGCTACAATCAATGTTTAATAAAAACTTAAATCCAGTAAATTTAAAAACACTATTGTACTTGAAGGTAATTTATTTCTTTATGTTAAAATCTATAATACGTAATTCTGTACTTTCCCCATAGAATATGACATTCTACAGAGTGCAAAGGGCTAATGTGTCTTAAAAAGCTGTCATTGGAACGCCTCTACATGCATCAGTGGCACTATGTTCCTGCTTGCTGGACAAAGCAATATCCAGCATCATAAACAAAGGTGGTAGCCCTAGTAATTTTGAGCACTGACAGGATTTGCAGTTAAAATTTGTTTTGTTGCTTGCCTGTATCTTGAGGTTTTGGGGTTTGCTTTCAGCTAAATCACAGAAGGGACCCCTGGAGGTCAGCTGCTCCAGCTTCCCACTCAAAGAAGCCTATCAACAACAATAGATTAGATCACCATGCTTTTGTCTAGCCAAGTGTTGAAAATCTCCAAGGACAGAAAGATCACAATCTCCTGGGCAACCTGTTCCAAAAATGTGCTACCCTTCTAAATGAAAGTACTATATCAACTTAAGTGAGATAACAGAGTACTCAACTTACCAAATGTTCTCCCTAGGATCTTGCTGACGGAAAGCGATGAGTTCTTCCAACAAGCAGAGTAAGGAGTTAACTTCAACACTAATCTTTTTTTTTCCACCTTAGCAAGGTTGATCTCTCTGCAATAGAGGCAGCCTGAGAAGACTTCAGCAGGCAAAACATAGATGCCCACAGTTTGATGGACACCCAACATTTGTTTCAAATTAAAATTATATGTGCACGATGATGGGCATGCTCTATGCATATGCTTATGTGTATAAAGTATTATTTACTTGCAGCAAGTATTATCTGCAAGAGAAGTAAAATCTATTCTGCAATTAATTAATCTTGAAATTCAATAATTAGCAGAGATTTTATCTTTTTGTTTTCTTTAACCCAGATATGGTGACATGGTGCCGAAGACAATAGCTGGCAAGATTTTTGGTTCAATATGCTCCCTGAGTGGGGTATTGGTCATTGCTCTGCCGGTTCCTGTAATTGTCTCCAACTTCAGCCGTATCTACCACCAGAATCAACGAGCAGACAAGCGCAGGGCACAAAAGGTGAGCTTCTAATTTTTCATAAATTTATTATTGAGCAATAGATAGAATATGACTTTGCATATGGTATGCATCCTCAGCACGAGTATTTCTTAGCAAATGGACTATTATATATACGTCCTACATGCCTAGCCCATGTCCCAGAAGTAAATACAGTGTTATTTTTAGTGTAAAAAAGCCCAAAACCAAACATCAAAAAACAGAAAACTGTTAATTTATCGTTAAATTATTTATCATAATTTACAGATCTATTATTGTGGTAATTAATCCTACTTGTTCAGCTAGAGACAGTATTTTCAGGTGATAGGTACAGTCCCACCCACTGAAGACTTTTCTGTTTTTCAGGCAGACTTTCCACCACAGTCTTCTGAGAAAAAAAAGCAAACAACAACAACAACAAAGTCCTAATAACGATTTCTAATGTCTATCCTAACAGCCTGCTCCACTAATCCATGTGTTTAATTCCCAGGTTCTGTCTCTGGGGAATCTGATTATTGGGGAACCTGTCTCCTCTGCTCTAGTTTGCTTAAACGGTTTCAGAAAAAAAAAAAAGCTTAATCAGGAAACCTGAAAGCAAAAGTCCTTTTTTTCCAGCTTCCTTGATTTGCTGAATCTCTCACTAAAATATCAACCATCTCTGCAACAAGACAGTTTCCATCTCTGACCTATACAGCAAGATCAGCAGCCAGGAAGAACTGTTTACCAGGAGAGATGCAGCCCAGCCTGTGCAGTCACTTTCATTTCCACATCACCGCCAAAATAGTAGTCCTGATCCACTTCACCCAACCCTATGATGCTAAACAGCTCAGATAGCCTCCATTGGCACCAGAAGCCCTGATAAGGGAGCCAAGCTACATTACTGTTGTGGTAGAACCACAGAGCAAATCGCTCACTCCCCTGGTTTGGATGGGGGAGAGCACTGGAAGAGTAAAAGTGAGAAAAAACTCATGGGTTGAGATAAAGTCAATTTAATAGGTAAATCAAAAGATATGCGCACGTATAAACCAAAATAAGGGATTCACCCACTGAATCCCATCTGACGTCAGATGTTCAGCTATCTCCAGGAAAGCCAGGCTCCATCACGTGTAACAGTTACTTGGAAAGACAAAACACCATCATTTTGAACATTCCCCCCTTCATTTTTCTTCCCCAGCTTTACATACCAAGCATAACATCATATGGTATAGAATATATACCCCTTTGGTAAGTTGGGGTCAGCTCTCCCAGCTGTGTCTCCTCCCAACTTCTTGTGCTCCTCCAGCCTACACACTGGTGGGGCAATGTGAGGAGCCTTGACTGCTTAGCAACAACCAAAACCCCTAGTACTCTATCACACTATTCCCATCACAAATCTGAAACTGCATTAACACCAGCTGCTAACCAAAAAAAAAAATAATAATTAATCCCAGCCCAGCTGAAACCATGACTATCACCTTCTGATATCGGCAGTCAGAAGGCTCCGGAGGCTATGCAAACCTACCTTATCAAGGCTGAAATGTCACCATTTGGCTTTTTTGTGGTCCCATGACCTCTCTTCAGAAGTTCTGAGTGGTCCAAGGAGAGAAGAACTGCTGTTCATGAACAGAAGCATGAGGGCAGGCCATGGCTAGGGACTACACACATAGACCAGGGAACACAGGCTGCCCCAGGACGCACCTGCCTCATATAGAGAACAGTACTAGGTTTAGACATATTAAAAACTGATATATTTCTTTCTGGCCTTTGACCAGAAAGGTCACCGTTTTGACTGATCTCTTTGTGGAAATGAAGTAAATGTGATACCATTCTCAGAATACCTTAAAACCAGGTGAAACAGAGATACATGGCCAAGAAAGTCAGCCACAAGCCCAGGCTAAGGCATTATACCATTTAACGGCCACATCTTAGAAGAAGGTTGTCAGATGAGGAAAACGGCCATAAAAGAAATTGGATATATCACAGAAATGTCACACCTTTCTAGAAACCTGGTTTCAAAGATACACTGCTTTAGTGACCCAAATGCTACACCTCACCTATCCTACTGATTCCACCCACCCTTTTGCATGGTGTTTTGTCCCATGTGCTGGTTCCAGCTGTGCGTTCCCCACTCCCACAGCTGGACCATGCAGAGAACATGTCACCTCTTCACCACATTATTTCTGTCAAAAACTTTCGCACTTGTGTTTACGCAATGTCAGCAGACAGAGAAAGAGCAGCATATATCAGCCAGAACACTGTGCTTCATTACTGTGCCCCCGAGCATTGCACCAGTCATGGATAACAGATCTGCTTGATCCCAGCAATCAATGTGCCTGTTCTGGGCTTTCATAATAACCGCAGACACAGCCACCTTACTTCAGATAGAAACTGTCTCCTACTGCATGTCATGAAACAAAATTTTCTGTGCCTGCTTTACACTGAAAAAAGAGATGGACATTAGAAAATGCCTTACAAAAATTAGATTGGCAGACTGGCTGATATTCCTCATAATCTCTTCCTGAATAGAAACTGCTTGAGCAAATAACTGACTTTTTCTCCTCGCAAAACAGTGAGCTCATTGTATGTTTCAAAGAGCAATATGAAACGATGAACGGCAATCCTGCCAAGAATTTTTCCTTTGCTTCCCAGAACAATGCCAACAGTGAGGATGAGGGGTTTCCTCTGACCATGATTATGCCCTTCTTGTTTTGGAGGAAATGACTTTGAGGTCTGACTAAGAGCACTCAATCTGTTTTTCATCGATACCTCCTATTGCAAAGCTAATCTCTGTCAATCTAAAATGACTGAGGTGTTGAATTGAATATTACTTCGATGAACTGAAAAAAAATCCACAAAAATGAGTTCTTGCATCCTGTGCAATTAATATTTAGCAATATTTAACTATGAAGTATAGCCTTGCATTTCACATAGTTCTAATGCATTGTATAAAAATATTCAAGCAAAAAGGTCACATTATTGAAGTTTGAATTTCCTTCTTCGTTCCATACAGTAGCAGTTTTACACAGTTTTCTAAAATAAATGTCTTCCTAGGCACCAACCTTATTTCTCTAAGGCTGAAGAACATAAGCTTAAAAGAAGGTGCTCTTTCACGGAGCACAGCATGAAGCCCTGCAGGTGATGGTACCTCCTGCTGGCTATAACAACTTCCATCTGATGGAGTGGGTTGTATATTTGGATGCTGCAACTTACTTTATCAATATCTCATACAGAAGTTCAATCAAGGTAGTCTTTAGAAATGGCAAAACCTTTGGGCTCTAAGGAAACTGTAAGGAAAACTTTCTCAAGTTTTCCAGTGAAGAGCTGAAGTCTAGTTCCATGACCACTGGAAATTTTCAGCAGAAAAATTTTGTGACTTACATTAGGTTTGTTCAAGAGCCATGTGACTATCAATATACAAATTTACTGAGTTCTGAACAGCCATTCAAGATTAGACAATTCCTTTTCTTTTTTTTCTCTTTGGCAAAAAGATGCTGCACATTAGTGTTCAGAAAAAGATGGAAGTGAGAATTTTATTAATATACACCATCTCATTCTGAATGGATTTTAAACAAAGTTCCAGATTCCAACCATGTAAAAGAGACACCAATGTAAACAAAAATAGATTAAAATAAACAATGAAATAAAATAAATAGAACTTTTTCTTCTATTGGAAAATAAGGATTTGACTTATCTTGACAATAAATAAATAAATAATCCAAAACAGGTATTGGAATTCAGAGCAGAGACAATTATGCCTTGTAGACTTACTATGCCTTTTCCTCAAGCAGATTTACCACAACTGAAATAGCTTTGAAGAATCCTATTTGTGGAGCTTTTCTTAGCTAGAGACAACTTCAAGAGGCCAAGTTATTTTGGTTGCCCATCAGTTCCTTCAGGTGGCAAATTTATGATAGATGTGTTGTGACTGGTCCATGCATGAAGGAAACATAAGTAGGGGAAAGGAAAAAGAAAAGGGAAGGAGGGGAAAGAAAAAGAAAGGTTTAGGTAAATTTGGCTACAATTTCCTATTCTATATTTGATAAGTATCAAAGGTTAAGGTATGGTTAGATCCTCACAGTGTCAGATTCACTAGGATGACTACCAGCACAGGGAAGAGGAGGGAGGAGGCATAGCTACCTTGTCAGAACAGGTGCCTGCTCCATCCCAACATACTGCAACATTGTCTTTTTCACCCTGAATTCCTTGCTAGGTGCCTTCTCTGTTTTCCATACACCTATATTTCTGCATCTTTTGAAGGCAAGAGCCTTGTATCCTCTTAGTCAGCAAGTCCTCAGTGTGGGTCCATCTGCCCATTATTGTTCATTACTTGATAACTGGGGGAGCCTTGATTCTGTTGCTTTCTCCCAAGAGGGACTTTGCATGGTGCCTCAACAAAACACCCAAACAACTATCAGCTCCAAAATCTGACTTAACACATAAAATTCAACCTAAATCTTTCATGTGAACATGGTCTTCCACCTTATGTAGCAAAATACATCCCGAAGATTGGCTTGGCTTTATTATTTATTGATTGTACACGATATATTTACCTGCCAAGTTATGAATAATTAGTTACAAGATAAATATAAATACCTCTAGGACAAATTGCAACAACTGCTTAGCAGCACCTGGCAGTCTAGAGCTAAGCTCTTGCAGTAGGGAACCCTGCTAGCCATTATGACTTCTTTAAATGAGATAGGCTCAGTGGGGTTGCAGAAGCATAACTAACAGAATAATTTACCCAAGATTTTTGAATTTAGCACAAAAGCATGTAAAACTTGTGTTTACTGAACAATAATTTGAATAGATTGTGAAAGCAAGGCATGACAACAAATATATGAACCTTATTTAATTCCATATCCATTAGTGTACAAAGTAAACAGCATTTTCTTCTCTACTGCATGCTGACATCCTATAAATTATTGTCAGCTAATCTAAAGTCAATTATTTCCAATTACTGAAAATTAGAAAATCAGACCATGAAATGTGGGCTTGATTTTTCACTTAAAAGCAAATATATAGGATGGATTTATGAAAGGCCAGACTTAAAGTCATGTAAATAACAATGATGTGACTGATTTTTGGACAATTTGGACATTTCTCTAGAAGCCACAGCGTTGTTGTTTTTGATGCTGACAGGCATCTCAGCACCTCAAGTATCTGAGCCATTTGCTTACTCTCCCGCAGTGGGACAAGGGAGAGAATCCAAAGGGTGAAAGTGCAAAACCTCATGCCTTGAGATACAGATAGTTTAATAATTTATTTTTTTTTTAAAGGAGGGAGAGGGGGGAACAACAAAGGTGAGTAGGGAATAAAAACCTGGAAAAGCAAATGATGCAAAAGAAAACAATTGCTCACCGCTGACCAACTGATGTGCAGCTGGTCTCTGAGCAGTGGCAGCCCTCACCAAAATCCACCCCCCCCAGTTTTATTGCTGAACACAACATCATAGGTTCTGGGACATGCCTCTGGTCAGCTGAGGTCAGCTGTCCCAGCTGTGTCCCCAGCCTACTCGATGGTGGGACAGTTTGACGAGGAGAAGCAGCCTTGACTCCCTGTAAGCACTGCTCAGCAGTAACTAAAACATCCCTCTGTTACCCATGCTGCTTTCATCACAAATCCAAAACATAGCCCCATATCAGTCACCATGAAGAAATTTAACTATGCCAGCCAAAACCAGTACACACAGAATGACTGTGAAAGAATTCTTCTATTTTAATTGTATGAGAGCATTAAAAAAATAAGGTAATGAGTAATTTTTGAGTTTTGATAGTAAGATAACTATATAGTCTGGAGAGCAGCAGAAGAAATAGAAGCTAACTATTAAGTTACCCAGAATACCTGGGCTTCTTTCATAAAAGAATTGAAGAGCGACTCTTGCCAAAAATGATTCCCAGTATCGCAGTAAGCCCTGCCCTATCAGTGTTGCTGATAAAATCTCTCTCTAAACACAGCTGGACAGCTGAAGGCATCTTGAATGTTAAAAGCCGGATGTTGTAAATACCTCACAGTGCTACATTTAGCACTATTTAAAATTTTGTGAAAATAAACTTTTATATTTCTAAAACTGACAGAACCAGCTGTTATTGAATAACAGTGAATTCCACTTCTAAGTTTTAAAATTTGAAGCTAGGAAAGAAAAAAAGAGATGCATTCAAAAGAGAAGTTCAGTGGAAATGCAAGGGATGTAGTAAGAATTAGAGCTGATCATAAGTTTCTTTTCGAAATTTCAGACGATTATGATGGAATTTCATCAGAATAAACAAAAGAGCTGTATTTCAGCTGCACTGGGTTTGTCCTAGACAATGTAAAATTTACCAAAATCAAAGTATCACATTCAGCTGCTAGCAGGGAAAACCTCTCAGCAAAGAAGATAATCTACTTCAGAAGAACTTAATCCTTACTTTTTTTTTTGCTAGATATTCCATGAAGGACGAGAGTTAGGAAGGGCTTTGCAGTGGTTGAAAGGGGCAGTTATCACTCCCTTTCTGTAGTACACAGCAGAAAATACAGCTCACTGGCTAAAGAAAAACACATTTCTGTAATCGCAGTTTTCCTGATGTCATCATATCATTTTAGTGTTCCTCATGGGAATTCAATCCCCAGCACACAGCCCTTAAAATCCTGTGGCTGACATGAGCTTTTAATGATTCCTTGGTAGGAAATGTGAGGAGTCACTGGACTACTCGGGCTACAGGCTCCAATATATATCAGGCAGAAGCACTGAAAGAAAACTTGTCACTTTAACAGATTTCTAAACACGTCCAGTTTCAGGAGTGTTTTCAGGAAGCTGAAGTACAAGTATGGAAGCCTCAATATCTGGTTTCTGTCTCAGTAACAGATGTATTGTCTTCTCTTTGGTAGATGATGTAAATTCAGGCCATCTGAATGAGTCTCAGTGAGAAAGATGTAAGCTATTACTTTCCACCTCACAAAAGCTTTATAAGATGCAATAAATTCATGTTTGCAAAGCAATTTGAAATCTTCACATGGAAAATACAACCTTCGTATTATACATGTCATAGCACATTGATATATTGAGACAGTCTGATGAACTGTTCTATTTTTTATATTTCTTTATTAAATGGTGCTGCACCATAATTATTATTTCAGTCACAAAAAGAGAAAATGAGTATGCAAGCTAAAAGTAAAAGCATAGCTAATGTACATAAAATGTTTTTTCATTAAACCTAATTAATTTCCTTGTAGAAAGAGCACACTAAAAAGTAACACAGGAAAAAAAAAAAAAAAGTGACTGAATTCACTTATTTATGGGACTCTGTATTGCACTCTGCAAAGGCATCTCTAAAGTGTCTTCAGCTCCTGAGGCTAAACAGTAGTGCTAAGAGAGACCTTTAATATATTTATGAACATAACCCAGCATACATGTCCCAGCCCAAGACTATTCTGCAATGCTCTTCCTCCAGCCTTTAGCCATTTGTGTTGGTGTTGCATCTGAAGAACTCCAGCTTGAAAATAACCTAATTTCTGCCAGCACAAGGGGATTTTTAATTGCCATCTGTGAGCCCTAACCACATCATTAGCCCTGGAAGTGCCATCAAGGAGCCTGTGTGAGCCTGGAGGGCGTGCTGTTAAGCCTTCCACATGCTGGTGTTTTCCTGGGGACCACAGGCCAGCCTGGCACATTGACCTCTTGGATGGCTCACAGCAGCACACCAGGTTGCTCAGGGATGGTCAGCCATGTTGAAAGAGCCCTGAATGGACATTTATGCCCAGTCCAGCCTCTAGGGACCCACCCAGGGTGATGGAATGTGAGGCTGAAGATGTCCTTTCCTAAAAGAAGGAGATGGTGTGGTAGTGTGCTCTCCCTGTTTTTAACCCTCTTCTCCCCCTGGCTCCTGCTCTGGCCATGGCCATCTCTGCCCACAACAGATGTCAGGAGTTCACCTGTGCAGAAACACTGTGCAGGTGATCTGGACACTTCGCCCCTTACCACTGATTATGCATTACCAATGTAACTGAAAAGGCTATGTGCACCAAGGAAGGTAACAAAACAATGTGTTATTTTAAAATGGCCAATATAACACAAAATCAGGCAACAGCCTCTCGTGACATTTTTGACACAGTGATGCACAGTGTACAGCACTATCTTATTTTCTTTCAGAACAATTAAACAATAATAAATACAGGACGTATAACCTAAGCCAGATTCTAGCCGTGGTTGCTGTTAGCTGTCATGAATTTCTCAGCTTGCTGTTGAGAAGGTCTGCGAGTTTGAGGCTGTGAGTGCAAAGAAGCATGGTGTTGAGTCATTCTTTCTAGTCAGTTAATTATTAATCATGACAGAGAGATCTGGCAGCTGCAGTGACCAGGCTGCCTCCCCCTACAAGTATTCAGGGATTCTCAGTCATTTCATACTGATATTTAATGTCACAGAAATTGGGGTAATGGGGGAAATGCTCCCTCTATTTTCTGAAAATATCAACTGAGTAATTATCAGACATGAAAATCCCTATTAATACGTCAAAGTCAGTTTTTCAAGTTTTCACTGTGTCTCCTGTGCTTCAGCAGCCATTCAACCTCAGATGCTGCTCAGCATTTGGCTTTCAGGATCAGAAACCAATGCATGAAGACAAATCAAGACTCCATCTTACACATTACCAGCCACAAAAATCACAGAACAAGGATACTGTCCTAGAAATCCCATAAATGCTTCTGTTTTCTATATTAATGATTGTTGAGAGAGCCTTTACTTCACACTTTTCCATAATGCTGGCTTTTAACTGCTGTACAAAAGTTAGTGGATGCACAGTGTCTTCTGCTCGTGAGCCACCTTCTACTCTGGGATGAAAGTCACCTTCACAAGCAAGGAAGCTCACCTGAGAAGTCTCAAATCTCTCCTGGAAATTTGATGCCTGCAGACTCTGAAAAATCAGAGTATGGACAGATTATGACCATCTGATTATACCAATAGACATGAAGAGATAAAAAGGTTTTTTAAAGGCCTGGCAAGCATTCAGGAACCTAGCTGGGAAACAGCATAAAAACCACTGTCACATCCTGCTACTCTAAAAACCCAGAAGGCTCTGAGAAAGCAGCTCAGAGCAGTTACAATATTATGTTTTTCTGGACCATTTCTTCCCCTTTAAAGAAATTTTCACTGCAGGAGCAGCTGAGATGGATGCCCATGTTCCTGATCCACAAAGCATAAGCAGCAGCACAGTTGCAGTAATGAAAAAAAAGGAGGCACTTACTTGCTGATCTGCCTACTCCCTTCTCCAAAATCATTGTTCTTATTAGCTGATGCATGCAAACAAACAAAAACTTCTGTCATTTACATTTTAAATAGGAAGGCACTTATGATTTGCTCCACCTGGAGGACAGATGCAATGCAGACTTTCCCTGTTTATGGTATTGGTATTCATAAGCAGCTGATTCCAATTAGCAGTTTTAGATAAACAGAATAATGGATATGAGTACAAGTGACACTTTTCCTTTTGTCTATTTACACAGAAAGCCAGACTTGCTCGAATTCGTGCAGCAAAGAGTGGGAGTGCTAATGCCTACATGCAGAGCAAACGAAATGGCTTACTGAGTAACCAGCTGCAGCAGGTAATGTTTTTATATCCTCCACCTCCAGAGAAACAGCTTAACGACAGCCCAGCAGTAGCTTATTCTATTTATCACCAGGGCAAGTCGACTTGGGTCTTTAGGCCATGTTATGTTTAGAGGTAGATTAAGGAAGGAGAAATTGGACAATTACTGTTGTTAAAGGAAGCTTATGAGAGTTGATGACGGGGTGTTAAAAGGCAGGAGAAACGGCCAGATAGAAATGATAGTTTCAAATGTAACCCACGTTTTTAGAGTTAGATCCCATAGCAAGCCTCATTAATAAAGTACAGCACTTGCCTTTTAGGAAGTCAGTTGGATTTATCTCATTTGGCTTTATACAAGTAGAACATAGGTGGCAAAAACAGGGTTTATCATCAGTAAGGGGAAGAGGTAGCTCCGGGGTAGGTACTGTTTACAGGGAGAGCTGTTGTAGGGTGAAAAGCATTCCCTGGAAGCACCTACTTTGCTCTGAGGAGAATCCTGACAGTTACTTCAAACACATGGAAATCTAATGTTACCTGAAGCAAATCCCCCCCCTGCACCCCTGCAGAGGAAGCCAGGACAAGCAGTGGGAGCCACCAGCAGCAGCTGGGAGTGGGATCCACAGTGACAGCAGTGCCGGAGACAGCCCCTTGGCTGAGCTGCAGCCAGCTGAGAAAGACTGAAGACACAGTGTTTTATAATCCCTACCATTTTCTGGCATTTAAGCAATTCCCTGAGGGATACAGGAAGGCTTTCATTCCTCTATGCCCTTTCTGTTCAATATGTGTTAAAAAGCCGAATGCTTTAACCTATAGCTAGAAGAGGAGGAAGGGGCTGTCCATCCATCCATCCGGTCTCGCACAAAAGGCGAGCAGTCAGAGCCCTTGCTTCCTCTCCTACTTGAAAGAACACAAACCTTTGAACTAAGAAGACACCAAATAGCTTAATTGCCATGCAGATTTCAAATATCCCCAAGTTGAATTGTAATCTTTCCTATTATCCCACTTCCTCCTCTATTTAGTCTTCTGCTTTCTAGTGAATAATTATGAAAGCAATTAATAAACAGTGGATGCTTTCTACTTAATTCCTCATTCTGTGTCAGTAACATCTGCTATATGCTCTCCAAACTCAGCAGATTGGGATCACTGACATGAATTTTTGTGTAAGCAGCAGTACCACAAATTCTTTAGTGCTATGAAATAATCCCAGGAGGACAACTATGTTTAATTTCCTTAAAATGAGGCACATTCCCAGGAAAAAAGAAAACTTACCGTCACTAAAATTTATGATAATCTCAAGTATGCATTGGTTCAACATTCAAAACTCAGATATTGATAGCACTTGTATATTGCATTTATTTCATCTATGCATAAAAAACCTAAGATGGTAATGTTAAAAAAAGAGGTGCAAGGAAAGAAAACATTATGATTAAAAGGCCATACAAGCAAAAGAGAACTGAGGTCCAAAATCATTTGAGTTAAGCTGTATAGATGAAGAATTGCAGTAATGCTACCGTGTACAATCCAGATTAGTTCTGATCAAATATTTGGATAAGAGCCCTCTTGTTCACAAAATGAGACAGAGTTCTCTGTCTTAACAGTCCTCCAGTGAAGAAGAACAGGCCTTTGTTAGCAAGTCTGGCTCTTCCTTTGAAACACAGCACCACCACCTGCTTCACTGCCTGGAAAAAACTACGGTAAGAAAAGAGAACTGTGTTTTCCTGAGAATTCCACCAACAGGGTAGTTTTGAATGTTTTCAGGATTTCTTTATATGAAAGCAGTTAACTGGGAAGAAAAGCCATTTTGTCTTATTTTAAGGCATTATACCCACTGCATATAAATAGCAGAGACCCTAGATGAGAGCTTCCTCCAGGGTGAAAGATACTGGCATCAGTGAGATGACATCCACATAGCCAAGCTGTGTGCATGACATTCCGTATGGTTTTCATTGTGAAGATAATGTTACCATTTGCACTGTTCTGCAGTACGGTTCATAAAACACAATTTGTAATCCATATACATGTGATACTCAGTGCAGCCAAAGCAAGTTTTTGCCTGAGCAAATGTTGGGCTTTTGTAGAGGGAGAGCTGCTGAGCATTTCCTCAGACGTGGACACAATTCTTACTGAAGTGATGGTAAAAGATGATTCCCCTAGTATCCTGTTTTGAAACTTGTGGTGTTCATTGCAGGTGCAAAACTTCAAAGCCTTTTGGCTTCACTGAGATCCCTGTAGAAATCACTGATGTAATCCATAACAGCCCAAATATGCTCATCTAGATTTGAAACTCCCTATAAATCAAAAGCACTACTTATTATGTGTTCTCTATATTTTTCCCTGGTCAATACCTGAATGATTATACGGCCATAAAGAATAGTAAAGTACATCAGAGTTATAATTCAGTCATAACTAAATGTTATGTTTACTAATAGTATATTTCTGCACAGATAACACCACAGCCATAGCCCTAATCGTCCCTAAATTTCCAGTTTCCTTTCATAATATCCTATGAAACTACAGGACATAAATATTATTTATATTGAATTCAATATCTGCAGATTTGGAAACCCGACTAAAATTATCTCCTTGTTGTTTTATAATTTTGCAGGGGTTATATCATCATGTTGAATTTACCTAATATTGTAGGTAAATTGGTCAGCATCCATTAAAGTACCATGTACAAATTTACATCTTGTTTTATGAGTTCCAGTTCTCCATAAATTTTGCATATGTAGAGGAACTTTATACTATTTATTTTCTTTACAGACTAGATTTAGATTTTCATTAAAAGGCCCAGTAATACTTCTAATATATTTGATGGAGATAAATGTGAAAGCCTTTCTGCTCTTTCCTATTTCTCAAATTTGTGAAAAAAATGAAGTTTTCCCACAACAGACATTGCTAAATGAAAATATGATGTATGGATGTGTTTAATTTAATTAAATTAATTTTATATTCTCCATTTGACAGCATTTCTTTGTAAATAGAATGGCTCAGTTGTTAAATTGTTATATCACTTAGAAACGTGACATCCTGCAGGTGCTTATTCTTCATTTTGGAGTATTCATTCTTAAGTTATATATATGCTGGTATATATATGCTGCAGGACAAAATGTTTTGCTTCCTATGCAGAGTATAATGTGATTTCTTTGCCAAGATTCAGACTGCGTCCTTCTAGAACATTTTTGAGACATTTTGTACTGGAACCTCAAAAATAGTTCCACAGTTGAACATTAGAAACATATTTAAATGCTCTGATAGTAGCCATAGGTCTTCTCAAAATATCATAAAAATCATGGAAAACAATTTTTGATTCATTCAGTAGGAGCTGGATCAGGCTCCTAAAGTTTCACATTTCCTCTAATCATAATGATGGAATTGGTAAGCCTATTCTTTTCTTCTTTCCTTAAACATGGATTTATTTAAAACCAAACCAAAACAAACATAAAAACCATCAACCCCCCAAATAACTATAAAGCAAGTACTGTCTTGTTTCCTAAGTTTGCATAGAATTTACTTTCATTTTTCCTTGTTTGTTGGGTCCTGCTACTGGCACTGATGTTCATATGACACATGAACACAAAAATGTATGCAGAGGATCCAAGCTGTATTTTACAACTGCCTGGTCAGATTACACATTCCTAAAATTTTAGTGCAAACTTGACATTTTGGGCACTCAGCTTGCAGATTCTGGCAAGTTGCTGGTTTGTGGTCTTACAGCAAGAGTGAGGTGACTTCCTAGCGTCACCTCATCTTTTGAGATATCATTTGTTATAGGCATAAGTCCAAATGATGCTATGCAAAGACATACATCCGTTTTTCCAACACTGTAAAATCAATAGGATAGGATCTCTTCAATTCTAAAACGTGCAATGTGGGCAATCTTATGGAATTCTGTGAAAATTTCATTAATAATGAAAATAATCGCACCAAAAGTTATATTCTAAAGGCTACTTTACCTGATTTAAGAACAGTTAATTAATAAGTATAATCAAATGTATTAACTCGAGCGATTATATCATTTCAAAATCTATCTGGTCTACATTAAAAGTTTACTCAATAACACTCTTTAATGGACCCTACAAATTGAATTGAGTTGGTTGCACCATAAAAGTTTTAGGAAGCACAAAATTACTTTTAATTGGAAAAGTAGCAGAGTTCTTGGCTAACTTACTGTAAGCCACTGAAAATAACCTAAAGATGGCTATTGGGTAATTTGTCTCTGAATTTTGTGTCTACTGTGTGATCACATTCAGTATCTTGATTAACATACACCTCATAGAAGCCAATTTGCAAGCAAGTTCTTTCTTTCCATGTCAGTTGAAACTGGCATTCTTCAACACCATTTATTTGTACAAAACTTTATGTATGAGTGAAGAAGAACAGATGGAATGGAAATAAAAGTAATATGTCTAAGAAGGTATTTCCATGTGTAGCAAACACTTGGCTACAGTTGTTATTCCTTTTCTTCACTCACGTATTTTATACTAACACTGTACTGTAATTCTGGAAAACATCAGCACTTTTCTAATTAGCGCATCATTCTTTAAGGGAGAAATATCATAGAATCATAGAATGGTTAGAGTTGGAAGGGACCTTAAAGATCATTGAGTTACAAACCCCCTGCCATGGGCAGGGACATCTACCACTAGACCAGGTTGCTCAAAGCCCCATCCAGCCTGGCCTTGAACACTTCCAGGGATGGGGCATCCACAACTTCTCTGGACAACCTGTTCCAGTATCTCACCACCCTCACAGGAAAGAGTTTCCTTCTAGTATCCAAACTAAATCTCCCCTCTTCCAATTTAAAACTGTTACCTCTTGTCCTGTTACTAAACTTCCTGGCAAAGAGTCCCTCTTCTTCTAACACACAAAGACGCAACAGGCTAACAAACTTTACATGAAAGACTGTGTGGAGTAGAAAAATACCCAGAAAATGCTCCCTAAACCATTCTCAGGATATGAAGATTGATTCCAGCAGTAACTGGAAAGATATTCTTTTTAGAAGGCAGTTTTTTAAACAGCACATGAATGTATTTCTTAATTTCTGCTTAGTTTGTGCTGCTACTTTAAAATGACTGCAAAAGCTCCTTCCCCCTCAAAAGCAACATAACTGTTTCAACCTCTTTTGCACACAAGGATAATGTGGAAATCATGGCTATGTGTGAAACACTCCCTAATCACCTACCGAGTCAACATAAACCAGCCGTTTGCTTGAATTTAGATTCAGCTCTATGACAATCCTGTAAGACTATTGTCTATGCTGGGATTGATTAAGCAGAGACTGCATGAATAAAGACTACTTCATTTAACTAAATGCTCAGTCTCCTAAACTGCTTTCAATATATCCATCTGCAGTAATTAGGAACTTTTGGGATGGTTTTAAATAACTGTCTCATCTCCTCTAATCAAAAGTTCTATTTAATTGAGTCTTTTTCTTTGATTTAGATGCATACCTCGAAACACACTGTTTCAGATCCTAGTTTCCAACATGTAACTCAACAGGAAGCTTTATAAACTCATCTGAAACATAATTGTGATTTTTATTTTATTATAGTTCAACACAATAAATCTTATTTATTTCCAAATGACATCTGGAGCATTTATATAAGCGCCACTTGCATTTTTATTAATAAACTTAATCCCCTATTCTGTGGCACTTCATAGATTATACAGATATTTACGATGAAAACTACATTACAATCATGTGCTATTTTACAAAATAATTTGGATTAACTTTTTCTTATCTAGAGCTCTGAGCGTTTTGTTCCAGAGTTTACATTTGCATTGGTATTCAGCCCAGGCTAATAAAGGCTAAACACTATAATCAAGAATAAGCTAACTTTCCCAGTTTATTCAGTTGTGTCAATTTAAGCCCTTAAACAATCACAATTAATATGTTCATTTTAATTATCTTTCTGTGTGTGCTTTGTCCCGTTGTTGGATTCCTCCGGGCTAGAATCATGAGTTTGTAGATGAGCAAGTCTATGAAGAGAGCTGCATGGAGGTTTCCACAGTCAACAGACCCCCCAGCCACAGCCCCTCTCTTTCGTCGCAACAAGGTGTTACCAGCACTTGCTGCTCACGAAGACATAAAAAGACTTACCGCATCCCAAACACCACCATCACCGGCAGCCGACCGGGCAGTGTTCAAGAGCTCAGCACCATCCAGATCAGATGTGTGGAGAGGACGCCTCTGTCTAACAGGTACGTCACAGGCACCAGCACACCCAGAACTGAAGCCCCTCGAGCAGGGATGTAGTGTAGCGGTGCTGTGGCCTCGGCTGGTAGGCTGTGAGGCATAAGATTCAGGTCAAATATTCATCCCAGAAGGGACACATCCCACGTTTAGTTTGCTCCAAGATTAATCCAAGGCAACAGAACAGTCCCTGTCCACATCCATTTCTGTCCTCTCTTGCCCTCCCCACAAACCTCTGTGTACTATTTGCCAGGAACAGCATCCAGGAACACCAGAGTAAATAGAGCACCAAATATTATATGCCATGGACAAACACATAACAAGAAAAATTTAGCATAGAAAAACGTGCAGTTCAGATATATGAGATGAGCAAGTGGGAAGAGAGAGAAAGATCTTCCCCTGGTATTTCTACTGGTTTGGTTCAAAAGCACAGGACAATTGAGATTTCCTCTCACATTTCCACACAGCAGAGAAATAAAACCAATTCCCAGAGGCCTAAGTACAATAGTCAGAAGAAAGAATCTTCTAAATTAAAAATATGAAATGGATAAGAAAAATATATTTCTTTGCTTGAGGAGTTATTACAGAAGTGAGGAAAGTGCAGTTCAAGCACCTGTAAGATACTGAACGTATCTGTCATCTCACAAATAAACCATGTGGCTTTCAGGTATATCCAAACACCACCTCCAAAAACTCAGCAAAAGTCTCTGGAAATTCAGAAGTGGTTTCTATTGAACTCAAACACGTCACCATTTGATAAAGATGCATTTTCAGCGCTGGTTGCTACAGCAATTGTCCTGTTAAGTTACATTTTGAGTAGCTTGTTTTGTATAGTTACTAGGTTTGGGTTTCACTTCCACGAACAATCCAGCAGCTTGAAGCTGTTGTGCAATGAGACCTCCTGGCCACCACAGAGCTCCAATCTGTTTTAGCTTTGCAGGAAACATTCTGCCTGGATTCCTCCTTTCTCTGCCAGAGGACTTTCGTGCACCAAACTTCCAGTCACAGAGTATGTAAAAACATAAAGCACCAGCTCTCTGCTAAAAATATAAGCTAAAAACACAAGCAGAAAATGCCAGTCTCGCTTCAAAACAGGCTGAGTTTTGCAAGTTTCTTATGATGCTGAGGTATTGGAGCAACTCCATGAACACGTTATCCTTTATTAGTGTGTATATCCCTTGAGGATATGTAATATAAAAAATGTTCTTCAATAAGCGTGGCATAGAGGAACTAGTAGGAGACTGGGACTACCCCTTGGTTTCCACTAAGTCTATGTGAAGTTTGCTCCCCAGGGAGCAGCTCAAACACTTCCCCTGTTCAGAAACACTGAAGTGGTGGGCTGGGAACTTTTAGAAGTGTTGAAACAGTGAGAAGGAAGGGAGAAAGGGGGCCAGTCCATGGACACCACCACCGACCACCTGCTGCTGGGTTACAGGGTGATGGGGTGGTGCCACTTGGCACCTTGGAGCTCTCTAACTGGTCAGGATGGAGAGGGACGGCTTGGGGAGCAGAATCAGGCACACGGGGGTTTTGCAGTAAGGTGGACTTTCTGTCTTCATGGATTTTTGTTTCTTCCTCCAGTCGTTCCAGCTTAAATGCCAAAGTGGAAGAGTGCGTTAAACTAAACTGTGAGCAGCCTTACGTCACTACAGCAATAATTAGCATCCCGACACCTCCAGTCACCACACCCGAAGGAGATGATAGGCCAGAGTCTCCCGAGTATTCGGGAGGAAACATTGTCAGAGTATCCGCTTTATAAAATAAGGAATTATTTATAAATTAGCATAAAGACCACTTGCAAGCCGAGCTCGAGCAGTGAGAAAGGAGTGGCGAGGAGCGATGAGCGAGCTGACAAAGACAACGCCCCTTGACGTGAGCCACCAGTGGCCGCAGACGACCGAGAGGTGCAGGAGAAACACAACACTTTGTGGGTTTCGGTGTCGTAGCGTGTGAACCAAAAGGAGTTTCTTACCCCTTGTCCGAACCGACGTGCGGTGGAATCTTCTGTGACCATCCTGACTTACTATATGAGCACAATGAAATGTCCCCATTGATGCTTCTTCTTATCATGAGAGCTCTTTTTAGAAAAAAAAAAGAAAAAAAAAGAAAAAAAACCAAACAAAAACGCAAAACAAAAAATAGAAACAAACCTGTGTTCCTGCTGAATGCAAAACAACAAGAAACATTTTGATAAAGTGTCTTTTTTTCTTTTTTTCTGTTAATAAACCACAAACTTGTTGAGAAACTATCAAAAAATGAAAGAAAAAAATGCTCATATGAAATATGTTTGTACTGACTGAAAGAACTACAACCATAATGCATGCTGAAATTATTTGGAGCTGTGATCTCAGTTTACTTTTGTTGTTTTTCAGATTAGGCATGATAAAATATTACTGTAGAAAGGGGCATTTCCGTGCACTTACAACAAGCTGATTGTTAATGTTCCATGGTAGTTGTACAAATAACTTCCCTTTGAAAAATGCAGTATTTCTTATTCAAACACTCATTAGTGAACTAAAGGTGTTCAGTTAGTTCAATATTTACTATTGTTTTATCTTGCTTCCTAGGTACTGTTACAACTGCAATAAGTCATTGTACACCTGTTGTATCAGGAATCGGGATTTCTTTTCTTTTTTTAAGGTACTTCACACAACTTCATCTACACTAGAAACTTATAATGGCAAACATTGAAATAATCTTACAGCCAAACTGTGCACCACGAATGCGCTATTCAGTCATTGTTCTTTTTGTCCACTGTCCTCTTTCTACGACAGTTTGTTGTCCACTCCAGCATCACTGCACTCTTTGGGATTTCAAGGCTACTGATGAATCAATACAGTCCTTTCTTCTGTAGACATCTTGTCTACTTCTGTATTTTCAGAACAAACCTCTCGACCCAGTGTACTCTTGCAGGATCAATCCTATTTGAATTAAAATTACAAAAAAAAAGAGGTCTTGGGGATCAGCTAACACTTATCTCCAAACCTTCCTTGTTGATATTCTGCAGCATCCAGAGTATTGGCTAAGCTGGAAGACACCAAACGATATTCAGTAAAAAAGACGGCCAAATTATTTTTGTAATTATCTGTAAACTTGCATACTAAAATTTGTTTGAGAATTTTGATTGTGTTAAGATATTTAATTACCTAAGAACACTGACAGAACAATGGATTGGGTCCCAACACTGTAAAAAATATGATTTCTTTCAATCGGAATTTACGCGCATGGTCAGGCCTAAAAGCTAATATGAAGGTTCTACTAGTTGAGGCTTTTTGGCTTCGTTTTTAAGACATTGACATTACCAGAAACCCTTCTGACAAAAAAGTGTCATTTTTCTTCATGACAGTGCATTAGGAGATGTATCATAATGCCTCCTATATACATGACATACCATATATCATATACATCAAGTATACATGGAATATGTGCATATCAATACATACATATATACATCAAAAACACTGGATCAGAAATAATTGCATGTCCGCAAAATAAAATATGCATATAAATCAAAAGGCTCAGTGCATTAGATGCCATTACAATAAATGATTAACACAGTTATTTAATAGTTTGAGTAGTGTATGTTTCAGTACAGTATTTGCTAGCATTCTACTGATCTGAAAATTTACATTAGGAGAAAAATACCCACGAAAACCAGAAACTTGCTGATGATACACTTTTTACTGCACACAAACTCTCTACCTGTCAGTAGAGATTGAAGAGTAGATGACAGACTATCACACTACAGTATATACACCAAAATACAACAATATCACATATTAGAATTAAAAAGCAATTAAAAGGAGTAATTAATGTCATGCGTTACTCTTTCATCTTACCATTTGCTTACTGGGAAGCTTGGTTATTTTGCAATTAACTTCCCAATTTTTCTGCAAATCAGAATAACATCATCGTTGTAAACTGACCTTCTACATTTTTTCCAAGCCTTAGCAGAGAGCAGAAGCACGGGCTGTCCCCTGAGCCAGGGGAGCGCTCCTTCTGAGGAACTCCACCGAGGTCCATTCCCTGACATTGCTCTCCTGTCTTTCACTCTGTTGGAAAACTGCAGTAGATCTCCTGCAGCTGGTGGGTCACCTACGTTTTAACGGGGTTGAAAAGAGAGGCACAACGGACCCAGAGTTTTTGCTCGCATCCTACTTCTACCTGTGGTTACTCATATGAAAAACAACTCGGTACCCACATTTTGGCAAGCAGTTATTGCCATAAAAACTGCCTCGATATTAGCAATCGGCAGACACAACTTCTTTATGCCACGCGGTACTTCTCGATGAGTTATTATCAGGTAAATAACACAAAAAGGCAGTTACTAAGCCCACTTTGGGACAGACTACATACAACCCGGGAAACCTACTGACTCCATCAGGTCACATGTCTTTTAAAATCTCTTTATTCTCCTTTTCATATGGACTAAAAAGAATGCACTACAGCAATACACTTGCATAACAGTTATAACCCTGAAGCAACATGTAATTTCATTTCTGAAATGCAGCTTGAGGAATAATTTAATATGATTTTGCAGAATTCCAGTCCTGTCTCCTATTTCCATGTCACATGCAAAATCATTAATTTATTCTGAATTTGGGAAATACACATTCTTTTGGTGTTTTAGGTGATTTAAATGCTGTTTTGGTAGTGAATGACTGTTGATGACTGTGTAAAATGCATCTGTACTGTACATGAAATGTAATTATTTCTGTGTATCATACAAAGAAAACGAGGTTGTTGTTTTGACAATTTTGTTTGGCAGTCATATGTCGTATTTCAGAAGGCAGCATAATACATGCGTTATGCTGAATAAATAGACATTTGAGGAATATTTAAATAAAACATCTGCATGCTTGAATGGGTCAATCTGGTTTTGCAATAACTTATTCATGGAACTTCATAATTTATTTTTCCTAATAAGATTGAAGGAACACTAAATTTCAGGGCAACGAATCTCCCCAGTACTAATTCTAGGCAAGACATGGGCACACCTAACCCCTAGCAGAACTACCTCAACTCAACCTAGTCTGGTGGGAGGAGACCCTTCGCTTGGCAGGGGGGTTGGAACCAGATGATCTGTAAGGTCCCTTCCAACTCCAACCATTCCGTGACGCCATAACACAGAGCTGCCCCCTGTCCTGTGTGGGTGGCCACCACCTTTCCCATCCCAGCCTGTTTTGGATATACTTGCTGTGGAAACAGACTGACTGCCAAGAGCAGGCTTCTGCAGCCAAGAACATGATGCTGTTCCAGGGAGGAGGGTGGCTTTCAGAGAAGAAGCTGGTCTGGAGGAGGATATATTAGTGAAATCACAGGTTCCCCAAAATCTGGGTAGGGAGGGTGCTTAGGGGGTCATCTGCTCTCTTTCTTGCATCCAGGCCCACCAGGACATTATTTTCCCATGGACTATGGAATCATCAGGAGATTTTCAGGTGTTTTGGAACAGCAATCAGCTGACAGGCTATGTAAAAGTGTAGCTGAAAGAACAGTCAGGAGCGAACAATGTATTTAGACTGACAATCATATCTAATTACCTGGGCAGCTTAATTTCTTACCCACTTGCATTATCTGTTTACCTACTTCTAAGGTACCCATTTTCACAGTACCTGTGTACAACAAGCCACTGAAGGTGTGGGAACACTGAGTGAAAAGCAAGTAGATGCATAAAAATTCTGAAGTATTTAGGACACCCCATTTTTTAAAAAAAGAAATGTCATCATCATATGCAAGTTTTAAAGTTTTCAATTCAATCTCACTTCAATAATAGCAATTCATATGAATTAAACATAATGCTTTTGTGGTAAAACCTTCAAAATCGCTGTCTCCATCATATTTAACTGTATAGTCGCTGTGACTATCAGCCTCTCTTTTAACTATTCATTCTTTATTTCCCTTATATTTACAGATTGCTTTTCCAAAATGAACTGTTTTAAAGAGCAAAAAATCCCCCATAGCTCGGTTTCCTTCAGAAAGCCTTTTCATACACACTGCTGGCAGATGGATCAATACCTTGCCCAAAGACCAACAATAGCGAATTTAGCTTCCTAAAAGCATCCCCACACTCCCAAGTCATGACTGTGTGGTGCAAACCTCACTGAGCCCCACAGCTACAGCCAGTTCCCATGGAGCTGAGGTGATGCACTGGGCTGAACAGAAACACCTGATGCGGGCAGGGGGTGACCCCTTTTCTAACACAGTTGCTCTCCTCGACATAAAGCGATCTGTGAAAAACGTTAAGGAGCAGCTCCATAGTTGCTTGTTGAAACAAGAAATATTTGGTTCATTACAGTTTATGCTGCAAAGAAAGAACACAGCACTCTTCTCCTCCGGGTACTCCTGTAAAACAGAGGGGAAAAAGCAAATAAAAGGATGAAGCAGTTTTCACTGCTGCGAGGATATCTAAATGTTTCCCTCTTTCTTTCCTATGTATATCCTAAAGTTCTACAGGAAAAGAACAGACTTACAGCAGCCAAGTCAATCAATTTTAAGGCTCTTTGAACAAGCCCTAGAAAAACAGAGACATCTCAGAACCTGAGCACAGGGAAAGAAAAAGGTCTGAAAGCGTTCCAGTCGACAGCTGAGACCTACTTCAGCAAATGTTGTTAAACACTCAAAATAGGATTCTCTCCCAGAATACTTATCAGTTAGTCCTTACTAGGGAAGGGAATACTTTTATCATTCCTGACATGTAGGTCTTTCCCCTGTGAAACTGGCCCCATTCTGGATGCAGACTGGCTCAGGATTTGGGCAGTCAAGCACAAGCGATCTCACCTTGACCATAGATGTTCACTGTCACAGGGGTCCAAGAACACTGGTCTGGGAGGCTGGTTCTGTATCAAAGAAGCCCTACCTCAAACAATTCCTGAACAAGGGAACCACCACCAAATCAGTTTTGGAGAACCCCATCACCCAGATTTACCACCTCTTTGACTGAGACTCTCCTGGTTTAGCTGTGATCTGAGAAATGCCCTTCACTATTTGAGCTGACAAGAGAATGAGCTTCTTTATGGAAAAACTAAGCAGACCCCAGGGACGTCTCCAGGCCCCGGAGCCCATTGTTTCTCAGGGTGCCATTAACACCTTGCTTGCTTCTTACTCCAAGGTCTGGCAACCACCACAAGGATCGTCATGCACATATATGTAACCAATACTGGTTACACCCCCTGGCAGGAGCAATCCTGGGTTTAGCCCAGGATTGACCGTAGAAGCTCTGTCGTTGTCACTGCAGCTCTATCCTCTTTTGTCAGACTAGCACCCGGGGTGTATAAATACCATTCCTCAATGCCTAGGAAGAGGATCACTGCGCCTCAGTGTCCAAATGTTTTCAGATTTAAAGAGACCCTAACAAGGGACTCCACCACATGAACATCTCTCTAGAAGGGAGGAGTCTTTGCCAGGATTTCCTGGACAAAGGGTAGGCCTTCTTCCCTTCCTTTTTTACATGACTTATGGTGAAATTCCCTATATTCAGCTGTAATCCACAGCTGAACATAACTGTGTACTTGTAATCCATGCAATCCACAACCAAAACATTCCACAATTTGTAGTTTGGCTTTAAAAAAACCCAACCAAACAACCAAACAAAAAAAAAAAAAAAACAAACCCAAAAAAACCCGAACAAAAAACAGGGAAAAACCCCAACAATTGCTCCACTGTGTACCATCGCATGTCCCTGTAGCATTCCAAAGCCTAGAGCTGATCCACATCCAGGCTCTCACGACTTGCTCTTTTTCTGTTAGGCTACAGAAACGCTGCCCAGGATAAGCAGAGGCAAGGATGGAAATTTGCAGTAATGCTGGCACAAGGCTTTCCGAATACCACAGGAGGAAGTATTTCTGCCGAAGATACTCCAAGCAAAATTTTGGGAAAGTCTATCCTTTAGCCTTTTTTTTACTTTCCAAAATACGTATTAGAATTTCTGCAGGAAATGTTCAAAAGCAGAAAGGTAATCTTGCTTGCCATACTACCCGTGAAATAATTACACCCACATATAGACTGCTAAAAAAACAAACAACAGCCCACACAACTAAAGACCTAAATTTCATGATCCCTTAAAGAAGCTTCCTCAGAAGAAGTAAAAAAGGAAAATGAAATTTACAATTCAGTTTTTCCACAACAATGTAAGTGGAATGGGTAAAGACATGTTAAATTAACTCAAACGAGGAGGACACTCCAAACTCCCTCCCAAAGCATATATGTTCTAGGACTTCAAAATAAAAAAGACATTATGTAATTTAAGACAAAAGTAATTTTATTGTCTACCAAATCACACCTTGCTTTTTTTACCTTTTTTTTTACCCTTTTCTTTTACAAATTCCAAAACAAATGGAAGAATTTTTAAAATGTAATATTATGTAAAAACCCATTTGCCACAAACTACTGCACTCAGTGGAACAAATATATATTTCAGGAGCGTGGCCAACTGTAAAAATAATCCTATGAAATAAACATTGTTCATAAAAATACAGTAAAATGCACTTTCCCCACCTCAATAAATACGTTTTAACTCTGTTTCCAGTTGGCATTTTAAGCCACCGGAGAGCTCTATATGAAGACGCCGCCAAAGTATAATTTCTCCTTATGTACTTTTACAATTACTGCAATAACATCCAGAATGGTAAGCATTTTCTTTGTAGTCTTTTGTTTCTACCTTCAGGGCAATCACAGACAGGAGAAAAGATTTACCTGTAAGAAATGTGCTACTCCCATATTGATTCCCATTTTGGATAGAACATTCAAGGTTTTCTTTCCTTTTCTTTTTACTAAGAAATAGTCTATAGAACAAACTGTTTCAAAGAGTCCTCCAGAATTACTCAGAAAATTAAAGTCTACTGTCCAGAGTCATAGTTTTGTTTTTAATCCCCGTTTAATATATTTAAAATTAAAAATTAAAGTTGTGTTAGATAAAAATAGAGGCTTTAGAACATCTTTAACAACAGCTAAGATAAAGGTTTTGTTAGAAAAAAGAAAATCTTGCCCTTTTTACAAATTTTGCAAATTTTTAAATCCAAGTATTGACTTGAATTGTAGTTCTGCTTTCCATGCACACACACAAGATCACACAATTATATATACAGAGATCCCTGATTAAGACATTTTCCAAATGGCTTATTAAAAATGTACGTCAATTTGAGCTGAAGTCACATTTTGTCCAAAGCACAGTCACTTCATCAGAACACAAATATTTCTCTTCCTTTCCCATGATGCTTCCTTAGAGGTTCTGTCTGTCCACCTGTGAATCAAGCAGTACTTTACATATACACAACTTGTGACAATAAGTTAAGTATTTCTGTGCCCAGTGAATGTATGCCTTTTAAAAAACACCAAACAGACTAAATCAAATGTTTCATGGCTCTTCTAAGAGGCTGACAGGCTTATCCTTCTTTCTATGCAGGCCTCCTTCCATTCATGAGCTGTCTTCTGAAGCATGGGAAGACTGGTATATTTGAAATGCTTGATGGAACAGAGTTAAAACAACAAAAAAACCCAACAATTAAACCCCTTTGTGACTTCTCAGATTCCTTTCATCACCTATAGCTCTTCCATTTCAAAGTGTGTGTTAAAGCTGTTTGCCATGGATGTGTGTCCAAAGATCCTTGTCAGGCTTGGTTTCAGTAGCTCGACAGAATGACAGGACAGCTGCTGGGAGGTATCACTCTTCAGGGCCATGATCTGATCTGTCCCGGGATCCCTTCTGTCGTAGTACAGAGCCCACAGCAAAGTAATAGTGAGGATCATAGCCAGGATCTGCGTTACTCCAATAGAGATTCCCAGAAATCTCAGCACTTGCAACTGCTTTGTTCCCCTCAGAAAACTGTACATTTTTTTACCGCATCCCTAGGAAACAACAATAGATTAAAAAAATTAGTCAGTATTATTTGGCTTGCAGTTCCCAAGGTTTTGCTCATCATAACTAGTGCTGGCTCCCCACACTATGGCTCTACCTCCTTCAAGCAATACTTGAGAATTATTTTCCCTAACTTTTAATGGCCTCCATAATGCCATCCTTAAGTTTTCTCATACACTGAGTTTACTGCATGTAACAAGCTCCAAGAGATCTGTGCTGCTTTTCAATTCAGAAATCACTCAAAGTTAATCGGAGTTGCTATCAACTATCACTGATTTTTAATGCACCTCAAAGATTTTTCTGAAGGTTTAAAAGCCATTAAATCCTCTTAATCCTCTCATTTTTCTCCTTCAATTGCAGATCTTCAAGCTTGTCCATTACTTTAAACTCTTTAGACTTTTTCTACAAATAGTACCACAATCTGAAGTTAAAACAGTATTATTCTAGGAAAGATCTACAGACCTGCATAACCTCATCAGTGTTTCTTCCCACCTGTTCTTTTTAGTGCTTTATCTGGATTCGTATGCCAGTTTACTAGTTCTGCAGAAAGTCCCTACGGAGTAGAAAAATCATTACATTCCAGGCACCATCTGAGTAAGGAGCATCGAACAGAATAACCTTCAGCAGAGGACTTCTGACAGATTTCCAGAATGCAGTGGGTACCAACAGATTTTATTTAGTACTTTGTAGTAATAATACCGCATATATATGGCATTACTCCCACCTTTCATTCTCGAAGAAGCATCTCTTGACTGCAAACAGCACACCCATTTATGGTAGTTACACTCCACCTCCTTCCTCTATCTACAGACTGTATTTTAAATTGACTGGCTTAATTTCTGATCTGTCTGTAGAAACTTCTCTGTCAATTGTCATGACAGCATTATACCAAGAGCCAGTTTTATCTCGTATCTTGTGTAAGCTGTTGGTACTTAAAGGACAGTAATATCCCAATGTCTTTGAGAAGACTGCTGGTTATTTGCTCAGAGTTTAAAAAATTAAAAAAAAAAAAATCTTATCAACTCCAAGTCATTGTTACTGGGAGGCAATGTGAAAAATTACATGGAAATTTACCAGTTCAACTGGTTTGGCATAGTGGTTTCCACACTTTTCCCCTTCTGTAGACCTGGCTGCAGCAGGGACAACCCCCTGGCCATGGCAGGTCCCCAGGCTGACTTGGGCAACCTGCAGCTCTGCAGCAGCACAAGTACCAATACACACACCGCTGACTGTCATGTCAGTGCAGACATCTGAGCTGGAAAGTCACCTCTCTGTGTCACTGCCTTGTTTTATTTCATTAACCCCTGTGGGAGCAGCTGTAATGACCCACCCTGCAACAGGCTCTGCACAAACCCAGTCAGCCAGACCCTGCTCTGAAGGGCTGACCATCCATCCACATGCTGCATTAGGATCATTGTCACATAAACCACTTCTCCCTGCCATCAAACAGGTGCAAATCCAAAGCAATTATTTAAACAATAATATTAATTACTATTCTTTTTTACACAGAAAAAGTCGGATGGACAAAAAGCAGGTTTAAAAAAAATAAATCACAGGCTGACGTTTCCAATGAAAGGAAATTGAGAAAGAATAGTTGCTCTTTGACTTCTCAGCTCTTTCCAATCCATCAGCACATGCTCCAGTTTGCTTAAATGAACAAATAATTACTGTAGAAGGCTTCAGGAAAGCTCCAAAGACCTCATAAGGCAGCAATGACACTGGCTCTAGGAACTACTGGACAACAGTGTAAACACAAGCTATGGTGTTGGTGATGCCCAGTCTTAGAAACGATAAAACTTTGAAGAGAAGGCTCTGAGCTACTCTAGGCCATGCTTATTACAGACCTTCACAGCACAGAAATCAAAGGAACACAGTCACCAAGGGAAAATTCAGAGTGGTAATCTGTAGGGGATAATTTCAAGGGTATCAAAAGGCTCGGGCCCCAGCAGAGGACGCCAGGAACCCATCAAAATGGGCACTGTGTCCAAAATGTCATTTTTGCAGTAATATTCTTACTAAATATTTCTTACAGCTAGAAAGCAATTGATCAAAGAGACAGAATCTAAAGACACGACATGATAAATAACAGTTTTCAATCACAATGAAATTCCTCAAAGCCAACCAATTTCAAATGCTACAGTCCTGAACGTATTTGATGAAAAGCCCGATTCCTGCCTCACACACAAAAATTCACACTGCAGTCCAGAGATTCTCCTTTAGGATCTAAATAAAATTCGTGTACTATATAACTATTGCACCTGACTAAATTAAAGGATCTCAACATCTTTGCTCCATTCGTCATTTCAGTGTGCCATTTCTTTTTTTTACACGTTAACAAAGTTTAAACAGAACAAGGAGTAAATGTGGATTTTTTGAAATCCGAAGAAAAAAAAAAAACCCAAAACACCACAGTGTAGCAAAAGCAATGTCATTGAACCTATTGAGGAACAGAAATTGTCACATTGCTGCCTTTTTATCTTCAACTAGAAGATAATGCTGTAATCATACTACTTTGCAAATTTCTTGTTAATTGCAGAGAAACTGACTGCATTTTAATATTTTTGATAACTTTAAGGTATAAAGGTACATACTGGTCACAATTTAAAAATGCTCAAACACAGCAGTATTCAAATTCAGCTCATTTGTTGCCTAGAGGACACATCCATTAACAGAGAGCAATAACATTAACACCTCCATCTCCTGCAGTACAGACACATAACTGAGACAAATTATGCCCAATCTAGATAGGCTGCCTCCCTCCATTTAATGATGTTCTTACAGTTCTGCTCTAATACACATTCAAAATCAAGAAATATCCAACCACCCCTGTTATCCTCACATTCATGCATTTTATTTCTGCTTATGCGACACATTGATAGTTGGTAGCCTGCAATTAAAAGGTACATAAATATGCTTTCCTTGGCAAAAGTAAAAGTTTGTCACTAAACAGGGAGGTCTTGTTGACAACTCAAAAAACTCATAAAACGTTGCAGCAATCATTCAGAAGAGTTAGCTTCAAACTCCTACAGAGCTTTGGATTAAAGGCATGATTCATATTTATTACAAAGGCCATTTTATATTTTCAGCCTTAAAATGGAGACAAAGCACATACTTCTGATTTACTTCAACAGCATAGAATAACAACCGGATATTAAATAAGGCACTTCTTAAAGCAGAAAAGATAAACCATCATCATTAGTCAAAATTTGAGTATACTCAACACTATGCTAGGAAACGAAAGAAAAAATACTGAATGTGCAATTATTTAATTTTTTTCCAGAAGAGATCAACTCCTACCCATTATTTTATCTAGGCTACAGTTCCCAATCACAACAACAGGAAAAGCTTCCCTTGTCCTTGGAGAACAATGACCCTCACGGCCACAACGTCACCTGACGCACCTCCCTCACAACAATGCTCTTTCCAAGGTTCATCTGTTCCAGGAACTAAACCCAAGGTGAAGCCCATCAGAATAACAGTAGTCCAAGAAGACTAACATATTTAACAAACAGCTTTGAAAATTCAGCAGGGAAAACGTAAGTCCTGCCAAAAGTATTCTCAGGCAGAACTATAAGTAAGCCACCTTTCCTTCTATACAATTTGTACTGTGAAGCATTCCAACTTTGACCACAGAAAGCTCTGAGATCCCAGCAGAAAATTACAGCAATCTGAGCCAAACTGAACTTCAGTTTTCTGAGGTGGTACAAAGAATTTTTCTGAAGTACCAAAATGGACTTGTGAAGCATTTGCATAAGCCAATTTTAGGCTAGCGAGGCTAATCTCATCAGGCCCTCTCAAACCACCAGACTACACAAGTTGGTTTTTAATCACTTTCCAAAAAAGCTTTTCTCCTTCAGTTCTCCAAAGCAGAAGTCAGACAGATTAGCCTTGCAAGTGTAAGTTGCTTTTGCATGATATTGATAAACATATTAGCAAGTATATTGTACAAGCCTGTGAGACAACCCACAGGCAAGCACCATTGGAAAAAAAAAGAAAATAAAGTTTTGCCAACCAAAGACTGCATATATCTCAAAGAGCAATGGAATATCTTTGCAACTGGCAAAACAGAAAACAGCCTTTTTGGAACAGATTCTGCAGCAGACAACAAAAAAGAAATTTTTGACAAGAGCTGAATCCATCCAAAATGCTCTAGGATACAGCAGGGGAAGAAACAGAAATGTGCCTTTCTGTTTCTTTTAGAAAAGAAGGCAGGCAGCCTTTTTTTTTTTTTTTAATCAAGTGGGTCTCAACAGAACCCTTATGTTCTACATCATCAAAATCTTTTATTATTAATGGGGGGGGAGTGTGAGAAAATTATTAATTTTCTCTAAGTAGAACCAAAAGAATCTGAACATATGAAGTGTGCAGAGAACCACTGTCCTGGAATATAGCTGTAGAAATGAAACATTAGCAGAAGAGACAAGAAAACCTTGCAGTTTTGACAAGACGCTCGTGTCTTCTCAGAAATTTTTAAACTTCCTGAGCTTAAAAATTAGTATTTTATTGAGTGACACTGCTCACATACTCTTGCCTTTTCACATAAGCAGGAAGGATGCTGAAAGCAAATTAACATTCTGCAGCTTCCATAAATCTACAGCCCTTGCGGGTTCTCTATAGAAGAGTTGGGCTGTATGACATCAATACTGGAACCAGTATTGCAAAACCCAACCATTACTGCAGAGTGAGACGCAGTTCTTTCTTCTTCAAGAATGCGTAAGAGGTAGGCAGACCCCAGAGGAAGCTTAAATGACTTTCCTATTCAGAGCTTAACACTTCTAAAGTGTAGTCAGTGCTGCAAGTCTGGCCATAAGGCAGGTGAGGTTCTTCAAGGAGCTGGTGGAAAGAAAACAGCCTCTGCCTCCTGTCTTTAAGGTGCCCTAGCACAGACTGGCTTCCTGAGACACCTGACTTTTGGCAGCTCTACCTTTTTCTTCCCAGTGGAAGCACAGAAGGCCTAGGACAAACGTCTGAAAGTCCAGAATAGATTGTATAATTTCTGCTTATAGAATCAATTCCATACAAACCTAGCAAATCACTCCATGGCAGTAATGCCATTTTCCCAAAATTTGATCATTTCCTGGCAACAGCTAATATTCATCTCGACATGTTTATACAAGGAATCTTCCCTGCTTCAGAGGTATCTCTCCATAGCTCCTGAACAAGAGCCATATAGTAGATCCTTGTAAGAAGGAGTCTTGAACAGCAGAAAGAGACTTGGGCAAGATAAAATGGTTCTTTGTGTGCTCTTCCATAATGCACAGTTGTGCTGTCCACTAGAGAAATGTTCATGCTGCAGCACCTGAGAGAACACTTCTCAGGCCTGTCCTCCTTCCTATCATAGAATCATAGAACGGTTAGAGTTGGAAGGGACCTTAAAGATCACCAAGTCCCAACCCCCTTGCCATGGCAGGGACACCTCCCACTAGGACATGTTGCACAAAGCCCCATCAAGCCTGGCCTTGAACACTTCCAGGGATGGGGCATCCACAACTTCTCTGGGCAACCTGTTCCAGTGTCTCACCACCCTCAAAGGAAAAATTTTTTTCCTAATATCCAATCTAAATCTCCCCTCTTCCAGTTTAAAACCATTACCCCTTGTCCTATCACTACACTTCCTGACAAAGAGTCTCTCTCTTGTAGACTTCCTTCAGATACTGGAAGGCTGCTATAAGGTGTCCCTGGAGCCTTCTCTTTTCCAGGCTGAACAGCCCCAGCTCTCTCAGCCTGTCCTCATAGGAGAGGTGCTCCATCCCTCTAATCATCTTCGTGGCCCTCCACTGGACCCGTTCTAACAGTTCTATGTCTCTTCTCTACTCTTAAAGCAACCAAATGAAGAACGCACCCATTCTCAGATGCTCATATTTACTTGACTGAGACATGCTTTTTATCACTACTGGACTACTTGGATTGTTGGTCATTCTGGTATCACTGACCACACAATTAAAGGTCTTCAGAGGTCTGTTAGCATTAAAAAAAAACAAAAAAAACAAAAAAGTAGGTAGCAGTTTCCTGACAAAAGTCACTTTAGACAATTTTTTTGTGAGAACAGTCAAGAACAGTTTTAGTGGAGAACAGGTTTTTTTATAATTTTCACCCTAAGAACAGCAATGATTTGCTACTATGATCTCTTCCATTACCCACTTTTTGGGTTTTCTCCTGTTTTTAAGGTTTTTATTCTTTTAAAATAATAATCCTATTGTAATGTAATAGCTCAGAGAGAAAGAGCATTTTCCCACAAAGTTACTATGCATGCTCATAGCAGAGTAACTGAATTATATGCCTCCTTTCATGAGCCCTGTTAACAAGAGAGCTCTCATTTTCCAAAGAACTTCTCAACAGAATGCTTCACTGCACATACCACTAGAGCCTTCATTACCACAGGGTAAGTACAATTTTTCTTAGTTTGGCAGCCTGGAGACCAGACGTTACACCATAACTAGTTTTTTATTTTTTGACTGGAACAAATTGCAACTCCAACTTTTATCTCAGATGTTAGCTGCACTGCTACTAAGTTATCTCACTTCCAAGCAAAAGCAGGTCAGTTCGTTCGTTCGTTCTTCCTTCCTTCCTCTCCCCCAGCCTTAAACATTAATAAATAATAAACACTTTACATAAACACAGTTACTCTACAAATCTTTCTGCTGCACTGCAACTGACAAGTATGGAAAATTACTGGATCAGGAGGAACGTACAAAGTTTTCCACATTTTTCTTCTTACCTCCTGATAAAGGTCACTGAGATCCTCATGATGTGCCTGCTTAGAGCATCCTGGGAACTCCCTGACACAACAGGAGTCAGGCGGCCAGTCCATCTCTGTCATTTCCAGCCAGTCTGTGAAGTACACCACCCCACAACATTTAAACTGCAAAGGAAGGATTAGCCAAGATCAGCAATAATCATTCTCCTTCTTCATCACAGTAGGTCACCAAATAAGACAGATAAATTCCTATTAACAACTTCCAAAATATTTCCGTAAGACTTAAAACCTCTACAAGAGCTTCTATGTATGCTTCTCTGATGTACTCTGACACAAAAGCAAAATGAAAAATGTAATGTAGTGACCAATGAACACTTTGGAAACAGCCTATCATATTGCTCTGCTCTTTAAATCCCAGCTTCTTTCTCAAAGGATGCTTCACAGAAATTGCCCTGCCCTATAATTCTGTTGTCCTTACTACAAGGAACATGATAATTTCATGTCAAAAGAGTGATTAATAAACAAGTGAAGGAAAGAGTAGGAAATTATAATTAAGGTGTTATGAGCAAGGATTGCTCCTGCAAGGCTACAGCTACGGACACATCTGTTGAAAACTACATTAGAAAAAGCACAGATTTAACTGAATACAGAAAAAAAAGAAAAGATGTAAAAAGTGGGCAAAAAGGTATACAAATCACAAATGCTTAAAGGAAAAAAGGAAACAGGAGGAGGGCGTATCACTGAAATAAACACTACAACAAAATCAATCATAAAAGCAGAAAATCTGGCTGCAAAGTAGATGAGCCATAATTGGCTATAAAACCCACCAGGACTAACAACTTGTTTTCTCCTCTGCAAAGCACACCAAGAGATTTAAAGCCAAACGACCAGCCTGCCACATTCCTAGCTGCTTGCACATAAAAAAGGGCTGAAGCAGCTCCATTAAAATTTCTTCACCAGTGGATGGGAACTCGGTATGACTGAAAAAAAAAAGCCTTGCTGCAGGAACATCATGCTGCTTTTTTTTCTGTTTGGATGTTCTCCAGTACCAGCTTGAGTTTTTGTAATTTGTTACCTGGCTTCTTTGACCCATGCGCTTGGGAACCTTTGCCTCCCCTTTCCCACTTCAGAGTCCTATATAGCATGACACTCATCAGCCACAATTAAGCAGATCAGTGCTCCGACAGCACATCAACACCCAGGTGTCCAACACCTTGACACCACCAGTCCTCTTACAAATCTCACTACTTCCTTTTTCACCCCAGCATTAATCTCTCCGCTTTTATCAATTCATTAGTTAGAAAGTCCTGTGTTGGAAGGATTTTGACTAAGGAAAGCTCAAGCTTTAGCTCCTTATTGTAATTGCAAAGACAACTTCATTAAACATCTTTTTCCTTACTCTCAAATCTTTTCTTCCCCCCACCCAGTTCTTCCTTCCTGACTTCAATTGACCCACCCACCTTCCTCAGCATAGTCACAACTGATATTAAATTAGCAAGGGAGTTGGAGGGAGTGGGAAATACATTTCCCACCTCTCTCAGATGTTGAACGATACAGAAGAAAAAGCACAAAGCAGATAAGGGCTGAATCTTTGGGAACAAAACTGTAACACTGACTAAAGAAGGGTACCAAGCATAGTGCTCGTGCAGCCATAAAGCATGTACCAGGCTCACACATTTCACCTGAGTCAGGAGTATAAAGAATAAAAACGAGAGTCCACCAATTAACTAGGAACTGTAAAAGAGCCTTCTAAGTTCATTTCAAACTTTCCCCACATCATTCCTCTGGTCAGTGATGAAATATAGGAAATCTCACTTCTAAACAGAACTTCTTCTACCCTGAAGAGTTAAGGCATAGTTGAAGTTTTATTACTAATGCTCATATTAAAACCAGCCATTTATGATGACATTGCAACAACCAGGAGAGTAAGAAGCAGCTTTTAACTTAATCAACTTACACGTTTAAACCTGGGTACAGTATCAGATCTATTCAGGGAAACAGAGACCATTTGATTATATTATCTTAGGTAGAGAGGAAACACAAATGCTATCCGTGTATGAAGGATTACTCTGTTTCACAGAGCACTTGTACTGCCAGAGCAGAGGACCAGGGAGGGTGGGGGATGCTTAACCTCGTGTAGTCCTCAATCTTTCTTTCAGGTTTTAGTATAAATAAAGACTAACCGAGTGCTGCCAGGAAATGTTTAAATAAACAGGAAATCTGTGCAACAATGATAGATTTCAACATCTCAACAAGGGCAGCACAATGACAGGCATTTAAAGAGTTCTCTTCCTGCACGTGAGTCATATTTGGAGTTAATGGGTTTTACCTTGGGCAATTTCATGTTTTTCTAACATAATAGCTCATTCTTTAAAAACAGTTCTGAATTTTAGTAGCCAGAGGGCAAAATTGTGAATACACAAGGCAGCTTTTTGGTTTATTTCCCCCACCCACTCCAGTCAAAGGAAATAAAAATCCTGATCACTTTCTCTAACCTCAGCCAAAGAGAGTGTTGGCATCTTTCTGGAAACTTCCTTTTCTATTAATTTCCAGCTAAACATATCTTAATCATGACAGCTCCACAAAAGGAAACTAGCAAAGCACACAGGAAGGGAAGCACAGTTTAATATTAAAAATAGCGTATAGAAATGTTCATTTTACTTCACCTGAAAATTTTTAATTTTTTATACATCACATTCTTAAATGTGATGTATAATTGTAAAAGGTGTTGGTGTTCTAACCTTACTGGCAAAGAAGACAGCAGCGCTAGTAATTTAATTTAGTAACATCAGGGTTTTTTGTAGTTTAGCGTCTTTGGAGCCGAGGAAAGCTTAAAAGTTGGATATTGAGTGATGTTAAAATGGATCATCACTACATTGCACATGGAACTCTGTAAAGGAATTTGCATTTACCTATTCACTTAAACCTTTTCCTTTAACAGATAAACAACATCTATTGACCGTGTATTACTTCAGCTCATGAATTAACTGTCATCTTACCTCCCTCTGGAAGAAATTCCAAGCATGGGTGAGCCACTGGTACCTAGGTAGGCCATAATTAGTCATTCTGGCTTTCAGCGTAATCATATCAGACCACTGCACTGGAACCTGGAGCAAGGAAAGAAAAGCAATTCACACAACAGAAAAATGATAAAATAGATCAGTTGGCCTGTGGCTCCAAAGCCAGAACTTCTGAGATAATTCCAGTGCAATGACCAAATTAGCGCTGTATTCAAGTAAAGCAGGAAAATAAATACTTCAATTTTTATTAAAACTTTAGGAGTCATGTTTAAACATCAGGAAAAAGTTTTTTGCATCCTTTGATTAGAAATTAATGTACACTGGAAAAGGAGCTGCATTTTTGAGAGATTCAGAGACAGCTGGGTACAATATGATTGTATCATTACCAGACTATTTTGTTTTAATCTGGCATAAAACTTGAACTGAGCCCCACTTAAATCGTCAAACATAGCAATAGTCTGTCCCAGTTTAGGCATCTCCCTGGTGTTTTCCTAGTTAATAGAAAGAAAGAGACAGACATACAGGGCAATTAATCTCGTCTCAAAATAGATATTTTAAACAGAGTAGATGAATCATCCCCTGGAAGTCTCAAATCCACTTCATTAAGGTGACAAACTTAGGTTTAAACATGTAACTTCTAAAAATATAAAATTCATTGAGGTGAATTCTACCCTCGTAGCCTTTTGAGTGGCCTTCTGGCCTTGCCTGGAGTCCCGCACACAGGTAGCCTGAACGTAGTTGGTTTCACTGTCTACACTCAAGGACGGTAACTACAAAGCTCTGGCAATGAGGGCCATGTGAACCTTTTTCTTCACACACACTCACAACCCTGTAAATCTTTTCTTCTGGAAGAAGGACTCTCAAAGTACTTTTCTACTCTTTATCAGTGGGTGTAGTGATAGGATGAGGGGAGATTTAGATTAGATATTAGGAAGAAATTCTTTAATCTGAAGGTGATGAGACACTGGAACAGGTTGTCCAGAGAAGCTGTGGATGACCCATCCCTTGGAAGTGTTCAAGGTCAGGCTGGATGTCGCTTGCAGAAACCTGCTCTAGTGGGAGGTGTCCCTGCCCCATGGCAGAGGGACTGGAACTAGGTGATCTTTAAAGTCCCTTCCAACCCAAACCATTCTATGATTCAAATCTGACTGCTCAGAAGTGAGGAGCTGGTGCTCTCTGTTGTCAGCCTATGACCCTCAATTATGGCACCTGGCATACAATCCAGTTGTAAATCAAGGTAAGAAACTAGCTTCTGCTCAGCAGCACAAATTTCAGTATGCCAAACTAAAACTTAAGTAGCCAAAGATTTTGCAGTTGCCCTTCTAAGCACACATACTGTTCATGCCGAGTTTTGTCTTGTTCCCATTAGCCCTAATAGTCATGGTGAAAGAAATCACAACTGCAATATAAGCTTTCATTTGGAGGGCAGAGGGAACCCAGCTACTCTAGCAGTCCCCATTCAATTTGGAGTGAACAGGAAGGGCATTCTGCAAATACCAATAAATGTTATCTAAGAAAAAAAAAAAAGATCACCGTATTTCCCAAGGAGCCTGGTCTTTGTTGTGCTACATACTCTAACAAAAACACAGGGACAATCACTGTCTGCCTGACCTCGTAGTCCAAATAAGAACATTTGATAATATTTCATTACTGTTGCTAAGTTCTACTACAATTTTGACACCCTGATAAAACTTCATGTATCATGAATATGAATATATTAGTAATGTCCCAGAACTTTAATACCCCTTTCACTTAGCAGGATTTTTATTTCTTAAGCTATAAAGCACTGAACACACAATTGTCCACATGAAAAGTGTGTTATCAGTAGAGTACTAACACTACTAACAGTATCACAAAATATTTCTACTGCAAACATTTACACTAGGCACTATAACATAATAACATTGTTTGTACTCAATGCTTTTCTCTTTCTACTCCACAGAAGTTAGCACTCTGCTTCCTTTGGGTAATATTTGGTATTGCTGCAATTAAGCTCATATTTGCTAGACTTTTTTTTTTTAATTATCTTATTTGAGTTGAATGTGGTCCAGGGTTACACACATAGCACAAGGCATCCAACTTCTTTATGAAAACAATGGAAAGCAGGCAAAAAAAAAATAATCAAGAAGTGACAGAAGGAAATCAAAAGCAAGTCAAAACAAACTAAATTCCACTTTAGGAAGGCAATTTGATTCTAGAGCTAAGGGGAGATATTGAACCCATGTGTTTGCTCCAAAAATGCCAAGATGTCAAACTAAGGACATCGATGCATCTACTAAACAGCTTCAGCTCATGCATGCAGTACTGTGCAATACATCACCTCAAGATGTGTTTGTTTGACTATACACCAACACTTCTATGTAGAGCACAGACAAACAGGAACTAGAGACACTGGTTTGGTTTTAATGTAAATTCTGAAAAGTTCACTTTGCAATTGAGATCTACTTACTCATTATTATTTTTCCAATGAGTCTCAAAGCTTGACCAATGCCCAAGTAAGCCAAGAACCCACGCTGGCTTTTCAGTCTTGTGGGTGGAATAAATTAGTCACGAGGCACACTTCACACTGAGAGCTATCATGAGCTGGAAAGAAAATTGTTTATACAAGGACTCTTACAGAAACTTGTCCACATGCCAAGGAGAACCCATATTGGATCAGCAGAGGCGGTTATGCCTCGGTGACATTTTTGACAACATCACCCACCCACCCACCTACACTAATGCCAACCGATTCTCTGAACCCTACCAAGGGCTTGTATGATTTCATACTACACTGAAAGCAACACGACATCAAGACCTCGCAATGGGTATAAGAGAGGGGCCTTCTTATCTTTACCAAGTAGAGCAGGAGAAAGCATGCTGTAGGGAAGTGACCTGCTCAGGTATGAAAGAACCACTGAAAGACAACTGCAGTCTTCCAGAGTGCCACATTCCTGATGGGTTTCAGCAGTAAGAAACCTGCATCTGGCCCACTTCATCACACAAAGAGCAGCAGTGTTAGGACAAAGGAAATGAGAAGAGGAAATCAGATTGAAAGAGGAAAAAAAACAAACTACTTCAGGAAATAGGGAATGAAATATATAGAAGCGAGAATGAAAGAGACCAAAAAAAGAAAAAAGTAGTTGATGAAAATGTGTTTTTTTCCTGTTATATTTGCATGCTCACATTCACGTACTAGAACTCCTGGGAGAAACAGGAAGAACCAGAAGAACATGGAGTATCTGGGTTCACCCTGACACACTGCAGAAGGTGCAGATATGGTGTTCAGCACGGCTTCTTTTGGCAAATGGCTGCCAGGACAGCATTCTTTTTCTTTTTTTTTTCCCCTAGAGAGAAGCAGCATCACTAGTGCCCTCACATATGGTAGGGCTAAGCCAGCACTTAAACTGTCCCAGGTTTGGGTTCCAGTAGCGCAGCAGGTAACTGAAAGCTTAGGGGTCACACTAAACAACACTGTTACTTCAGGTTCTCTAACTGAATAGTGAGGTCCAGAGAAGGCATGTACCAGTGCACTGAAGACCATGTTATTTCAGGCATCTTCCACTGACAAGATTTCTGTGGAAAGATGGATGTTAGTTATAACTGTCAGCCTTGGCAAAGCCCCCACAGAGGGCAGCTGTGCCCATAGGATGAAGCATGCCTTGTGTCTGCATTCCCAATTTTAAAATGCATCAACATAAGCCGTCATTTAAAGTAAAGGGATAGCCTGAGTTGCTGTTATATTAGAACACCCCTCTGGAATCTGAACCACAAGGGAATGAGTACTGCCACGTAACTTCAGCCTTCAGATCTGCCAGAAATTCCTCTGGTCCTAGTACCATGTAAATACCAAGAAGGCTGCCTCCCATTTACTGCAATGTAATTGCTACTCACTGTTGGAAAGACCACTATTTCGGGCATATCTTGGCAGCTCAGAGAAAATAGATGTCCCTCTACTCATAAAAACGTACCAGACTGAGTACCAGACACAAGGATATAGAAGCCAGCAGAATAACATTTCAGTTTAATTCCTACGTAACACTCACCCATTTTCTTGCATGATGGTTACAAGTCTTCAGCTTGAAAATTAAAGGTTGGTACAGCTATAAAAACTAGACAGGGATAAAACCTTCACAAGCATACACAAGAGTGTTTTATAGCTAAAACATGTTTTGCTTAAAACTGGCATTTAAGGCTTGTGGAGGCAGTGTGAAGATTTCATCAGACAGCAAGTCCTGTACTGAAAGATCACATTGTGTTTACCACATAGTACACTCAGCTATAGCTCTTTAAAACAAGAAAACCTTTGGGGGCAAAATCCCTTCAAATTCTCACCTCTCCTCTCTCAAAATACTTATCTTAAGCCTGAAGTTCATATTTTATTCTCAAAACTTCCACTGACTTCAGTGAGAACGTGCCTAAGCAAGAATTAACATAAAATAAAGTCCTTAAATCAGGGGCTGCAGGATTTGGCTCTCAAATATAGAGGGGGTGGGGAGAAACCCAGAGAGAACCTTCCAGACAGACAAGATTTCCCAGAAGAATTCTCCGTTTAGAAAAAAAAGCAGTCAGATGAAATTAGACTGTTGGAACACTGAACAAGGATAAACACTACAGCAATTAGAAAACAGCCAGCTAATGGAAATCTTTGTTTTCTTCTGTCGAAAAAATGCAGCCTCCTTTTCTGACTCACCGTTATTTCCTGCTCGTAGGTCCAAACACCACAGGCCAGTTCAACGCAGAATATTACAAGCAAGCTTCCAAAGTACTACAGAAAACAGAATGGTCTTAGTTATTGTTGATACTCAGGGTAACTTTGAAAATAAGACTTACTATTAAAGGATGTCTCAAAACATTATTAACATTTCACATGACTGAAGACATGGCCTCTGAAATACATTTTTGTAACCAAAATATGAAAGATCCATACAGCAAGCCTTCTTAAAGTTTAAGACGTGACTTCTCTTACTAACTTAGCATGAAGCATATGAACATTACAGTGGGAAAATAAATTCATTCCCTTGTTGCCCAAGAGTACAAGGTGATGTATCATGACACATTGTGCTACAAAAGTTGCAAAAAAGACAAGCCTTTTTGCCCTCATATACAAGAAAAGAGAAATGTGTTTTTTTCCAATTCTATCTGTTAAATCAACATATCCAAATCATGCTATTAGCCAAAAAGGGGAAAGGAAAAAAAAAAAGAAAAAAAAAAAGAAAAAAAAAAAAAGAGAAAATTGACAAGATGGAAGCAAATAAGTTTCTTGAAAGCTATGTTCTTATCACAGTGATTTAGGTATTTGATATCAGGCATAAATATTTATTGAGATGGACTGAAATATCTTTGTCTATTATCAAATCTAACCCTTGAGCTATTTAAAAAACAGAAAATATATGTATAAGTAAAGGAAATGTACAGGTCTTGTTAATGACCGTTTAGAAAAAATGGTTGCTGCAATTAAAAAGTGCAGGACTTTCTCAACTACAGGATAAAGCTGGATGGAAACTATGACTGCTTTAACTGGTATTATCCCTTAAAAGTAACCAGTTTATCTTTTATTTAAACCAAAAGTATAGTAGCAGTCACCCTCAACTCCAAACTTCCTCCCATATGAATGGACTGAGCTCCCCCTTGCCCTCAGTACACAAGACAAAGTTATAGACTTCATGGAATTTTACTTGGAAATCAAAGAAACACCATCACAATATAACACAGAATAAATATGTAAGGAAATTAGTAAGATACGTGCCAAAAGGCCTCTAGTTTAGTCATTTCATTCTGTAATCTATTTAAGACGGGTATAAAAGACACAAAATATGTACTGAGGATAAGTGGGTTTTTTTCCTATTATAAGGTAAGTTGTATTATTTCAAATAGAGAAAATAAATCCACAAGTGTTAGGATTTAACAGCCATCTACATGGCATCTTCCTCAATCACCTAGTCTGGAACCAAGTATTTCAGATACCTTGGCAGCTGCCAAACAGCATCTCGCCTTAACTTCTACTTGCTGATAAAACCTAGTTTTGCATTAGTTTTCTAGATGCAAACAAACTAAAAACATGCATGTAAAAATATCCATGTGAATTTTCAAGCATAACTTGTACACACATCTGCCCCCTAAAAGTTTGTTCAATAAAGATGGTACTTAAAGAAAAGATGCTGTTTGACTGACCTCCACTACATCATAGTCATTATAGCTGAAGAACACATTGTCTGTCCTTATAAACTAACACTGTGAGCTCATGCAGAGCTCCAGTGTAGGCCTCCAATAACCAGTATATTTTGAGTCATAATTTGGAAGAACAGTAATGCTCTCTCTTAAAAAAATTCACGACCTTATGGACAACTTATTCACTATCACTGCAGTGACTACAAGTTACACAAAAGTTTCTTAAAAGAAAAAAAAAAAAGGAAATCTGCTTTGCAAAGTATTCACTTCAAAAGGAGGAAAGAATGCCACAAGCTTTAGCTCTTCATTTCATATAAAAAAAATTGTTTAAGGACATTATGGGTAACACTTGATGGGTGACATTTTTGAAAAGGCAAACAACTAAGTGCGTAGGTGAAAAGCAAATTTGAGTTCTTGGCTGTCAAAGAGAACGTCAGTGGTTTTTACTCTAATTGAATAACAAGCCTAGGACTGCCTGCAAATCTTATGTGCAATTTACTGATGATAGTGAAAGTGATAGATCTGGGGGTGTACCTGTGATATTCTCTGGAAAACTCCAGAAAATTTGCAGTTCCTTGTAATGTTTTGTTCATTCACAACTCCTAACGTTTGAAAACTCATTTTTGTAAGCATATAGGATAAGAAAGTATCTGGTAGCAGTTGGACAGAAGAGCCCAAACCAAGATTTTCTCCAGTTACTGAATATAGCTTGGGATAGAAAATTATTAAACCAGAGTCACTCTAAAACACTTCTGGGTCTGTCAAGAAAAAAAGGAAGAAAAAGACACATAGAGTTTACACACATGAAAACCTGTTCTAGGAACTGAGCAACTGCAGGCACACCAAACCTGCAGACACGAGCTTCAGCTTCACTGTGTTACTGAAGAGGAATATTCTACCTCCCTCTAAATGTAATGGTTTGCAAAACTAACAATACTTCTATATAAGTTGTGTGGGGAAAAAAAAAATATCCTCTAACCATTATTTAAATTTATTACCCCTAATTTCCATCTTCCAAATACAGAAATTATTATTGGCTTCAATGCTTATTTTTTGTCCCCAGTTAAATTCCCACAGGAGTCTGAATGCTAAATGCATCTTCCTGCATTTACACACTTCAACTTTTTGCCAAAAACAGGGACTTGGTTTAGAAGGAAGGCTTAATATTTTTACTGAAGCGCCAAGTAGCTACATTTTGTAAAGAAGTCTAACTCACTGAGGAGAGTGACCAGGCATCACCCTCAGAACTGCATCAGCAGGTCACCTACAGCACACCTCCCTCAGGGCACTTTCAGCCACTGCTGAGATATTTTCTACTGGATTTTTCTTTTCTTTGCGTTGGTTTTTTTTTGGGTGGGTTTTTTTCAGCAGGGAGAGAGTAGAATAGGAAAGACACAGAAAGGAGTAAAAGGTTTTACAATGATATCTGCTGGTTACCATAAAAAAAAAAAAATAAATCTAAAAGCAGTGATGCGAGGCCACAATCACTCCAACAACTAGAGACCTTTTACATGAAAAATCCTACAGGCTTTCAATACTTTTCTTTTTTAGGTAACTGGTAATCACTATCATCTTCTTCCTAGGCAGACTATACAAAGTCATCAGAAAACTGAGGTGGTGTCTTCATCCTGTTGCAAACCCAGTAGAGTCAGTTTCATAGACAGATTTCCTGCAATAAGGCTGGGAAAAAGCTAAAACATTACCTCCTTGAGAGAAGCTGAGTAACTAATGCTGGTAGAAAACACTCTTTCAATAAAAAAATCACGTAAAAACATTTGCCAATATAAAAAAAAATAAAAAATTAATGCAGCAGACATTTACTGCTCCTCACTAAGTCACGGACACGCATGTGGCCAAGATCCTAAGCTTCAGCATCCCTGCAGTGTCCAATGGATGTTGATAATTAGCAGGAGCTGGTTCTCCTGCAACTTTGTTGTTAAGCTGGCTCACCACCACTGGCATCAGAGGTGGAAGGCAGGCAGGCAGTATCTCAGTAAAGCAGTAGCTTTCCAACAGCAGCATCTCTTCTAGTACCTGGACCCTTGACAGAAGCACCTAGATTTTTCAATGGAGCAATGCATGGATATGTGTGTGTGGCTCCATTCGAACACAGAGCTGCAGCACTGGCAGCCTGTGGAAGATTAAACAAACTGTATTTTTCCAGCACATCAGTACTGAGACAGAGGCAAAGGAACTGGAACTAGGAACTCTGGAGTTCAAGAGAATCCCATTCCCCTTCCTTTCTTGTGCAAGAGAATAAACAGGAAAGAAGCAGGAACAAAAACAAAGTCAATACTATGAAAACTGCTTTCATAGAGTTGTGGAAAATGGGGATGAAGGGCAAAGGAAAGGTATTCAGCATATTCCCTAAGTGGTCACCAAACCCTGTTCTGCTGGAATACTCTCCACATGGCACAGGTGTAAGAGTGGCCACAGTCAAAGTCCTCATCCTGCCCTGGAACATCTGATGCAGAAACCACACACATAAATTCACTTACTCACAGCCAGTGCAGAGACACTGAGGAACAACACACAGCTACTATGAGCTATAACCACCTTCAGAGAGGTCTTGCTTTTGTGAAAGTCAGGCAACTGTAGTCCACTTCTACAGGGAATTCATATAGAAGCCAAAAGGACAGTGGGAGAGTGGAACATATGGAATGGAAATCTGATGATGAAATTCAACCACAGAAGGCAGATAACCATCAAGTAAACAGTGAAAGACAGGAGGAAAAAAAAAAAAAAAAGGGGGGGACGAGTATTGAAGTAATAGGTTTTGTGCTAATTCAGATCACTATTTTTAGAGACCTACCTGCACAAAGGCTATCAGAACCTGATTAAGCACTGGAAAGATACTTGGTATTTTCACCTACACATTAAAAAAATCAAAATTATTTAAAATTATTTTTAGAAAAATCTGTATAGACTATCTAAATAGGATCAAACCTTTTAGTCTGAAAAAAATTCCTTACACACAGCACCCTGTAAGAAGATACAAACTCCATATATGCCAGTGTTCCATACACAGAGAGATAAGAGGATATTTTGGGCATATGTCAGAGCATATATGTTCTATTAAAGGCTAACAACAGAATTATAAAATTAATTCATCTCAATTCAATTATGATAGGTATTTTGCTATTCCGCTCACTCTACCAAACTAAATGAACGACCACCACCACATAATACATTATAGGAACTCTTTTTTTCTTGATCTCAACCATTTAGATACAAACAAAAATAGCAAACGCTAGCACCAGATTGCTTTTACTGAATCTAAGTTATTTTGTATTCCTTTAAAAGGTCTTTGTTCCAACAATTCCCATTCAGTTATGAAAAAAAACGGAGAACAGCACACACATGAAATGCCGCTCAACACAAAGCCTCTCCCTTGTGATTTTCTGTCCTGCAGAGTATTGGATATTTTTTGTTGCAATCATGGGTAACTGCAGAGAAAGCTATAAAGCATGAAGCACAATTTTTTATGGTTTTTTTGCAGAGATGTAATACAAAACTCTTATTGTAGTTCTAGAGATTTTTTTTTTCTTGAATGTGCCACACAATTCCTGCAATTAATCACTTAATACAATCTGTCTATGCTTCTTAGGTAACAGGTGAAAAGAATTGGTGAAAAATAACCTTCTACTACTGCTACTAATGTGTGGCAACAGGACAATGGAAAAACTGGGACTTCAGAAAACACAGTACATGGAGTCAGTCTGTAAAAATTTTGCTCCTCCTCCCACTCCAGTCACCAGTCATTTTAAATGCTTTTCTCCAAAGTACTTCCAAGAATATTGAATTTTTATGAGAATTTTTTTTTCAGTGGAAATATTAAGTTCCAAATAGATTTAGCAAAGGAAAACTAGAGTGAAAACTCCAGTATCCTGCAGTAGCCTCCTTCACGTTTCCTAGGCTATTGCACCAAATATCCAGTGCCCTATTATCAGCCAGTGGGATAATCCCACTGGCACAGATACAGAAACCATACGACTGTCCTCTGAGGATGACCTTCCAAACTCTAGTGTAAGTACTATGCCAGAAATGAAGCTATGCCAGGAGCCCTCACAGAAATTCAAAGACTTAAGGCACTTGGTGACCAATGAATCACTACAGTGGTGCCAAGCAGCCCAGGCAGATAAGGATAGTTGTACAAAAAAGCCATGGATACCCAATTACGTTCCTGAAGTGGTGCCACATGGGGATTTTTGCCCTACCACAGCTGGGTTCAGTAATTTTTTGCCAATGACCTATAGAAAACCTTCTGGTTTGCATGCTGCGTGATGCTCCCGTTACTGGGATTAGGACCTTACTTCATTTGTTCTGACAGCTTCCTAGTTAACTACTGTCATCCTACAAAACCTGATGAGACTTCACAGTCTACTAAATTAATCTCTAGGGAACAGATATATCCCATCACACAAGATACTCAAAATATTGGCAGCTTCTTAAACTCACCTCCAGATAGTGAGAAAGCAAGAGAGCATTCTGTTTACGAAAGCAAACAGCAACAGCAGGCAGGGGCTAACAACTGGACTCAGAAGTCCCAACATGGTGAAGAAAAGCAAGAGCTTGGGGGGTGTTGCAGCTTTTGGAGAATCTGGTCTACAAAACTGCAGAAACCTTTCCATTTTTGAGCAAATGTGCCTTTATCTGAAGGGTCAGTGTACTTATTAGTGAATCATTGTTCATGTGCTCTGTATTTCATTTAATAAACAACTTTTTCAAGCTTTAATGCTCTCCTCCCAAGCGTTTTTCTTTTCTCCCAGAGGACATAAAACAACTGGGTTTTTTTTCTCCCTTCTCAGAATCAAGAAAAACCACAACCCATATGTCAGAGCAAATGAGTAGCTCATCAGCTCCTCAGACTTGCTGCCTGGTGCTCACACCACCTTCTTGGGCAACATGGCCCATATGGCAAGAGAGGCAAGGAAAACTCTGGGAGGGTAGGGCAGGGGCTGAAGGAGATTCCAAGGGTAAGGCAGCTGCAGAATGAAACCTTACGGGAATCTCTAAAAGACTGGAGCACATGGTATGTAAAAGAGATGCCAGAAGATTTTAAGAGGGTTGTGCATAGCATTTCCCAATGCCTAACAGCCTGAGAGCATCAGCCTTGTTCTTCTGAGACACAAGCCATCCAGACATCTGTCTGCACCCTGAGAAGTGTCAGATGACCACCACCACAAAGCCGGATCACCAATGGGAACCAAACTCTTTCTGTGCAAAACCTAAAAGTCTTTCTCCCTAAGCTATGGTTCCTTTTACTTTTGTTAGTTTATAACCTAATGAGGTTATTTTAATGATTAATCCAGCTACACTTTTTTTAAAGAAACAGAACAACACTTATTAAATGCAGTCAGACAAGCTGCATGGAAAACTGAAATCCTGTTTATCCATTCCAACAGTGAAAACTTTCGCCTGCCCCCTCTTCCTCCCTCAGCCCTGCCCTGAAGGGATTAACAGTTCATTTGTCATTCTGATTTAAAATTTGGTTTACTTGCTTGACAACGCAGAAATCTGTGAGAGATGAAGTCACAAGTCAACAAGGAAATGGGCTGAAACCACCAATTTACAACAGTAGCTACTGAATGCCATCCATTTCTTTTAAATAAATACATTCCACAGCAAAATGATCAAACATTTCTATTATTTTAAATTGGGTTTCCCAGATGACAAATTTTTTTCAAAATGTCTTAAAGCCTGTGACCTTTGCAAAGTTCAAGTTTTATATATATAGTTACCATTTTTTCCAAAATCTTTGTAACTAATTTTCTGAATTAAAAAAGAAAATTGATGGCAATGAACATTTTCATTTTCTAAGGTATGAGTCCAAGCTTTTATGACTGACCCCTTTGCTTTTTAAAAACTAAACAAAATTATTATTAGAATAATAGTTGGAACTTTGCTAACAGCTTTGATTCTGCTGTGAGGTATCTGTGATCTGTTTTACATTTTTACTTTAATGGTTAATCTCTGCTTATATAAGGAAACAAATATTACTTTAGAAATAAGCAAATGCATACTTGAGACAATTATTAGGATTCATTTGCCCAAGGCACAATTACCTCAAACCAATGAACTCTAAAGAACAAGGGTCATTGCAAGGTCATGATAAAGTAGTGACCAGGACATAGGTAAAGACAGAAATTAGACCATAACTTCCTCATGGTTTACAATATTCTCTTCCCCCATCTTGTCCCCTTACTTCATAGGGTTTATATTTAAAACTAAAGATTACTGTTCTGCACAGATTTTCAAAACACAGCTCCCATCATATTTCTACCCCCTCTTCAATTTCTACCAAGAAAATTAAACACCACAAAAACGCTTAAGTCAAGAAAATCCTTTTTCCTTGTAAAATATACTAACTTGTTGCTGATACACACAATAAGTCTGCCTCAGCATGCCCCAAAGCACTTCAAACATTCACCATTTGGAGTGAAGAAGAGCTCTTAACATATAAAACCCATACCGCAGCCCCTGGGAATACAGCAAAGTGTCTCTGTGGTTATTTAGTCAGAAGGACAAGATTAGGCAAGAAAGAGCTTAATTTGCTTGACAGGACATCCACTCCATACTCAGTTAGAGGATGTAAGAATGCAGTTGAATCACAACTTCAAGGCATGCCTCAACAGCAGGGCTGGGCTGCATTTCACATAAGGCACAGAGGTTTGGCTGGGCTTGAGGATCCATTTACTCACTCACTCCTTCCCTACTCTCAGGGACTCTCCCATTCCCTAAATCTTTTCAGCAGAGGAAAAAAAGCTGGGTAAACAAGCAGCGAGAAAAGAGGAGCTGTGAAGGACAGAGGGAAAAAACTATTATGGCAGCAAGACCACACATCAACTCAGCAGCTGCCCATTTTTTATCAACCAAGATGCATTCCCACCCTGGTATCACTCCCAGCTTTTTAACTTCAGCAACACCAGTCCCTTGAACCCACCATCATATCAGTCCCTGTCTTTTCAATACCTTCCTGGTACCTGCTTCCATCATTTCACTTCAGTAACCTTTCTACTACTACCTTCCCGCCTCTGTTCACAAGGGAGTGTCACTTCAGATTCTTTTTCAGCTCTGGTGCCATTTCAGTCTCTCCTACCGCCTTGGACATCAAAGACTTTCAAGAACTCGGAGGAAGGAAACAATATTAACAGTGTTAACAAATGGGAATGGGGGAAAAAGATAAAGCAAGATAAAAGTAACAAGTCTTGTTCCAAAGCCTGGGATCAGGAGGGTAGACGCAGCGACACCTAGTAAAACTAATACTCAGGACATACATTCCCAAGAACTGCCAAAGCTGTCACCCCCATCAGTTGAGTCTAAAAGCATAGCATGCAGTGAAAAGAAAGTCACACAAGTCTGGACAGCATGTTTCAAGCTGAAAACATACTGGAATCATAAAATGACTACTGTCAACAGATCCTTACCTTTTAACTTAGCATTCTTTCAAAAAGAAAGAGCAAAAGGCTCTTCACTATTCCAGAAGTAAGCAAAACCCGAGCTGCCTCTGCTCTGGTACAAGAGGGCTGTGCATTCAAGGCAGCTGCCAAGTGCCAGCCTGGATGAAGATCCTCACCACGAGCACAGCAAACATTTGGATTTAAGCCAAGGATGCATAAGAAGACCTGGACACTTGCACCAGCTCAATTCCTGTCATGCTCCTCCATCCCAACTTTCTTCCCTCCGTGCTGCCCAAATACACAGCTGCTCTCACTCATGGTTTGCTCAGTGGGCAGCACCTTTCATCCCTAAGTGACTCCCAGTAATCCATAACGCCGGGCAACTCATATATCTCGTCTCTAAGCTCTCCCTCATAATTAAGAAAATTGGGCACAGTTTCAAAGCACCTGCCTTTGAGGAAGACTCTTAAGTACATACATAGCCCTGTACATTTACATTGGAGAAGATAAGGTCAACAAAATGCACCTCACACTTACCACAAGCGGAAAAGTTGGCACTGGACCCCAGGTCCATCACTGTCCTCTTCACTGCACTAGGAACCCTGCAGAGTGCACCTGCTCCTGAAAAGCACCACTTCACTTTGTGGTAACACTGTGGCATCACCAACACTAACCCCAAAAATCCAGCAATTTGTTTGAACCTTAGAAACCCTGATGCAAACAGGATAGAAGTCTACCCTCTATCGCATTTCAAGGCAAAAAGATGTCTAATAATGATTAATAAAGGCATGTCTTCAAGCAGTTCACCTTTCAATTCACAGCTAGAAATACAGAAAGATTCAAAAAAAAGCTATATTATTTCTGAAATTACTGAGGTATAATAAAAATAGGTACATTTTCTCTTAAAAGTGGAACATCACACAAGCAGCACTTCAGCATGCAAGCTAAATGTCCAGTCCCTTACTTACCGCTAACTATCTGAATTTGCATTTTAGCACAGCACCGACTTCTCATCAAACTTGTACTACAGTATTAGAAACCCACAAACAAATTTTTCAAGGAGGCAGATCTGCCTGTCTCGTGAACCTCTGCTTTCCTCCTGCTCACACCACATTCATAACTGAACTGCCAATAAAAGGCACAAAATACAAAGATTTAACTCAGTTTCCATCCTAATTCTAAACTGCCTGGGTTTACACCAAGTATGTTTGTCGCTTATTTTCTCCTTTCAACGCTTGGTAGTTAAATAATGAAGAAATACTTCTGGTTGGTAAATAACAATTCCAGTGCCAAATGTTAGTACAAGGTATTGGAGCAGCTGTGACTGTGTTAAGAGTCCACACGGGTCAGCACAAACATCCTTGATTATTACAGAACAAATAACCTATATTATGTATTATTGCAGAAATACATGGTGCCACAAAAAGAAAAAAAAAGACAAAAATTAATTATCACTAAACTCTTATAGTAATTAAGGCCAACTGTAGCCACAAGCACTGAAGAATAGTTGGTGTTGCAGTACTGCAGAGCGGCTAACATTTCACACAGAGTAAGGGAACACATTAGCAGTAACTGATACCTTGCAAGATAGGAGATGTCCAAATTTAATCATCCCTATCACCTCTGCATCCACATGGGGACTAAAACGGGTATAGAAGAATCTGCCCCAGGTGGTGACACAGCCAATGGTTCCCTATCGTTCTTCAGATGGACTTTACAGAAACTACTTTGACCAATGCTGCCACGTAGCTGACTGAGAACCACCAACATGCAACAGCCATGTCCACCTTAGGTTTATCACACATATCCAGTTTGCCTTTTCAATCAAAACACAGTAAGTAGCATTTTATTTTTTTTTCTCCTTATTAAATACTTGCCCGCTTCTAAAGAAAAGATCAGTTTAGTTTAATGATGGTTTCTCTGGTTGAGTTTCAACACAATTAATAGACAATTCAGTCTGCCAAGTTCCAATTTATAACCAGGTTCTGCCATAAGTGAATTAACAAGTGGTTTGACCACACACCAACAGGGTCTAACAGCACTTAGCTCTGAGGAATATTTATTTCTCTGCCAACTCTGTGATAAAAATCAGCAAAAGGATTTGCCCTATTGACCATCAAATATTTCTAACAGTTTTTCCCTTTGTGAAAACATATGCAGACAAATTTGAATCCTGGGCTGTTTGAACACTGTAATTACAGAAAACTCATACTTATAAATGCCAGAATTTGCAATAAAAACTCCAGCCAGGAAAATATTTTCCAGTGGGATTTTCATGAAGCTCCTCTTGTCAAGCAAATGAGTTTGCTCTTGTTGTCTTAATAACCTAAGAGCTTCAAAAAAATTCACAAATCCTTAAGGCTACTACTCTTAAACAACACGTGCATGTGTTGCTTTTTGGGGGGATTTTTTTTTTTCCCCTTAGCTAGGCTATGTGCACAACAGACATAACAATCCAAAATATACAGAGCCTCAAAAGAGAAGAGGCATAGGATGGTTCTGGATTTGAAAAAAATATTTAAAAAATATTGTTTGAAAAACTGTAACAAGCACCACATAACCTGGACTCTATTTTCTCTTTCTTGGACTTTTCATACATTCAAGACAGTGACTTGGAAGAGTCCAGATCTTCCAGTTTAGACTGGCATCACAGCCACTTCTATATGAGGACATCGGTCATTCATGACACACAACACAATGATATTACAGACACCTAAGTTAGACATGGACTCTTTATCCCAACTAGTCCTTAGGACCACATGTTCCTGAAGTAATTAAAAGTAAATGATAATACCTTTAAAATGCTGGTTCTACAAATAATCCAGAGCATGCACCACAGAAGACTGAGGTGTTATATTTCCTTACTATTAAGCTAAGTAAACATTAGTTCAATTTATATTTATGACCCATGTGAAGCTGGGATGGTTTCAAGCATTTAATTGCAAGATAAAATTTAACAAACAAATGAAAATAATTATGTATTCATATGTATTAAAAATATCTCACACCATATATATATTTTATGGTCCTTATGCTTTATTAGGTTTTCCAAAAATCCAATTCAACTAACATTAGCACTAGCAATTAGCATGCTGCCAGGAACATCAAGACTTGCTCTGCATGCTGTCATTATGACTGTTCATGTACTTCAAGAAGAAGATTAAAAGCATGATTGAAGACATTGCAAATGGTTTACACGAAGGTTCTTTTCTCTTAGTTCATCTGGTTGTACAAAAGCTCATTTTGTTGATCCATCACTTTTCTGATTAGTCTGATTAATGAAACATTGACTTATGTCTGCATACTTCTGTGGTACAACACAACTGCATTCATTTAACACTTAATCAAAGACAATGGCATACTTAGGAAGGTATCACCTAGTTTTGCTTATCGGGTTGCTTAGCAAATTCTCAGGACCCTGAAAATGAAATATTGCAACTTAAAAGGATAAAAAATGTCTTGTTTTGATTTAGTACAATTTGACTGCCTAAACATACTTTAAATAGCTTTTGGGTGACATTAAAAGTTATGAATGATTTCTTCTTTTCACTAGCAGTTTACATAAACTGAAGGCAAAACCAGTTTTAACTTCATTTTCTTTTGAATTAGTTATGATTTTTTCAAGGCTTATACCATATTTTTTTCAAACGCCATGTAGCACTGGTCTATATCATATAGTTGCATTTGCCTTTTAATTAATTTTAATTCACACTGAAACCTATCACCACTATACAACAAAAATCCCTTTATGAAGATAATCTTATGACCTCACCATAAAAAGTAAGGTTTTACTAAGTTCATCATCTTTCAATAATTCCACTATTTATATAAAACAAAAATGTGTACAAGACCCTTTTAAGGCATGTGAGGAAGATTACTACATAAATAATTACACAGTATGACATTACATTAGTCTATTATTTTTATGTAAGGGGTCATAACTAAGTAACATCTGGCTTGGGACTCACTTCCATTGACTTCACCATTGCAATGTTAAGATCTAGAAACAAAAAAAAGCATGACTATTAGATAACTATTAAGTATTCAGAATTAAATGGGATTTTTTCCTAACTTTTCCTAGCTTTGAAAAAAACGTTCATATTGTATACAGGTTTAACAAATATCCAAAAGGAGAAACAGGACTTGCCCTCTTGCAACTGAAGAACGCTTCTGCTGCAGACCTTCAGCTGGAAATCTCAAATAGACCTTATTCCAATCCTTACAAATAAAAGACACTTTAATACAAAACTCTGGTACAGTTTCCCTACTGTCTTAGCTGCAGACAGCATACTTCCTATTTGATAAAAGCAAAGGTTGTGCACATGTCAGCTACCTTCTCAGGGTTTTTTTTCATGGCCATTTTGTGCAAAAATTGTGAGGTCCAGGTATTATGTACTTCAGTCCAGCACAAATCCACAATGCAACTGTATGCACCTTGAAAGAATCCAATACACACTGGAGTGAAAAAAAAAAAAAGAGCAGGAGCCCAACTCTACTCATATAAGACTCTTGGCTGTTCTCAAGAGCCAAAGGATTTACCTTCCCACTTTCTCCTACTGCAACTGTGGTAGTCAGGTCTGATACACCTCTTGCACATCCATTGCTCCCACTCTCAGGGGCTTACAGACTTATTGGAATCCTGCTCCCCCTCACCATAAAATACGAAGTCCAACTCTTTACAAGATGTGTGACGTGATGACTGCCTGCTTAGGGAAGATCAGTGAGGAGATCATAAAGAATACCTTTGTGCTGATCTATGAGCTTCTGGATAAAATCTTGGACTGTGGCTATCCTCTGAACTCTGAAACAGAGGGCCACCAGCTAGACTTCGAAGAAGCATGGCACTCCTTGACCTCAGTGTTGCCAATGGTTTAAACATTTTTAAACTCTTAACCTTTAAAATTTGTGCAAGTTTTTTGTTTAAAGTTTGTTTTGGTTTGGGGTTTCTTTTGGTTGGGTGTTTTTTATTGTCTTCAAACTCACCGACTTCCAGGTGAAGAAAAAGGCATTTGGTTTGCTTGACAGTCAAAGCCTCAGCACAGTTGTACATAGAGCCTTGCGCAGGAGACACTATTGCTTTTGAGCTGCTGTTGGGTCAGTTATGCAGCCTCCAGACAAAGGAAAAAGCTGGGTACTTGGAATTTGTTTTTAAACTTGCTCACAAGCAAATGCAACTGCAAAATTCCACATCCAGGTAAGAGAAGGTAAAGTTTCTGAATGCACTCAATTCAGAATTAACTTTCATTAGCTTACAAATGCTGTTCCTTTACGCACACAATCAACTATGGGGATAAAGCAAAGTCTATTGCACAGCCCAGAGACAAGGGTAGCACAAGGGTTTATTTCAGAGCACTCAGACTCACGTTCCTATAATTATTAGTACTTAAGAGTTTGAGTTATTTTTCCCTTCAGCAACTCCTCTACTAAATTAAGTGGATTTTTGCAAATGAGACACTGCTTGTCTTTCAGACACAGCATAATGCAGCTGAGGCAATAAATTCTTTCCTAGTGTGTGCTTTGCAATTACAATTCCTCACCAATATCATAACTTACCACGGTAATAAAAAATAATCAGTATTTATGTAATGCCTGTAGATTAAAACTCTTTTTTACACTGTTGAAGTGAAGCAAAAGTTAGGTGATTTTAGATGTTATGAAACGTACCCAGACAAGGAGCAACAGATTTCTTTTCACTGTTCCACAGTAGCCCAGCATTCCAACTATGATGAGGAAACAGCAGACTGCAATCATGACCGGGTGGACCACAGGAAAGTAAGTCAAAATGACAGCTTCCTCCACCCTAAAATCAATCACAATCACAATTTTAAAAAAAAAAAAAAAAGCATAATCACACAAAACATGATACAGAAGAAAAATGTAATATAACCATTAAAACGAAAATGGTGGATTAGCAGATGAAGTATTTCCAAGACCTTACAAGTTTAATAGAAATCTCTTCTACATGGTTTTAAAGTCAGATGCTGCATTCAGGAACCAGAAAGTAATGTATCATTTGAAATTTCTTTGGGGCCAAGGCGATCTCCCTGTCCTGCACTTGCACAGTATGCAGCACAATGAGGCCCTGTTCCATCACTGAGCTCATAAGCACTGCTGTAATAAAACCAACAGCATTCCTAAATCTCTGGACTGAATAAAGTATTCAAAACCCAAACAGTAATATAATACTGATACATGTTGGCAAAGAGCCAAAAATTGATCCCTGTCAACAGAGAAAGGCACAGGAGTAAAATGAGACTAAATTCATATCTTTTCCCCTTCCCTCATCTCAACGAATGCCATAAATAGTTGCAAAAACACACCTTTCAACAAAACAATAATTAGCTCAACTGAAGGCTTCTTAATTCTAAAAATCCTAATTAAAAACTTGCCGTACTAAATGAAAAACATATACCACAATTACTCACACAGATTAACAGGTTTAAGGAACTCTTTACCTTGTTTCTGCAGTTAAAGTGAGAACATTATTCAGGTAGTCTCTCATCCAAGCAGAAACACCTAATACACTGATGGACATCAACTGAAAATAAAAGATAAGATTAGGTTATTTATCATGCATTTTAAAAAGTTTCAAGTTCATTTATAATTTAAGTTGAGGATCAATCATGACTAACATCTTTCATGCATTCATTTATCTGAACAGCACACCATCCCCAAAACTACTTCTGCATGCTTAGAGTTTGTTTGTTGTCCAGGTACTTAGAGAAACAGTGACAATTATCTTCTCTTCCAGTATAGATAATTCATGTCTGAAATGCCTTCTGTTCCACCCAGTGGAGTGAACCCGGTGCTGGCTCAAGTCCCACCACTACACAACATACAACAGAAACAACAGGGAGAGTTTATACTGCTAAAATCAGTGACTCTTTCAGGGCTCACAGGTGATATCCACCAGGCTGTGTGAAACCACAAAGCCATCTTCAGGTACACAGCCAGGGAAGAACAATCTGAAGCCCCATACAGGATGCAACCATACTGATACACCAACACATAGGAGAGGAGATTTCTCTTGGGGTCAAATTTAGAAGAATCTAATTCTCACGCTCATTCAGATAAAGTCATATAAAAAAATACTACACCTCAGTTTTCCAGATGGCAATAAAACTCACCGCATTTCAATTATAAACCCCAGGTCATTAAAGCATTTGGGTACCTAACCTGCCAGGCACTGGCAAAAAAGCCACTACAATTTTACCAGGACTGTTCTAACAGCAAGCAAACCCCTGAGACCGAATCCACATAGAACCTGCCACCACCTCAGCAGACCTGGATTTCTGTCACCTGATGCCATCATATATCCCAGCATGCTTCAGATCTACCAGAACCAGCTCTGGCCTCTGATTTTCTTGAGAGGCCAAACCTGAATGACCTGCTCAGAAGATAGCTGCTGCACCGTGACAGCATCAGCTCTTCTGCTGCAGTAGCAGAGATACCGCTAGAGGACAAACACTCTTCATGACACTGGTCTGTATATTTTGCAGTGGGTAACACAATTACAGAAGCCAGATAAGTCAGTAGACCCTTCCTGCTGGAGGGGGCTCACCTAACAGTGGCAGTCATCCCCACCTTTGCGCATGTTCTCAGGCCCCAAGAGCACTGTGCCTCCTGCATGCACAGGGCAGACAGAGCAATGTTCCCCAAACTGAAGATGAAGGATACAGCTATGAACTCATTCAAAGAGAAGAGGGAATCACTAAGCTTTCCCATAAAAGAGAGCAAAGTTAAGGTTTCTAATGCCACTGCTTACTTCTCAAATCATTTCAGTGAATTCAGGTGGTTTATCACACCCAAAGGAGAATTTAGAAATACCACTTTCACATGGGCACCTAAGTCTGAACTGCAGCTCAGGGCCTGAACCGGACAGACTCTGGACTTCAGAAGCACCACTGTCTAGCACCACTGAACAGAGAACTATGCACGTAGGCTCCCGACTACTAATGTTTTCATGCATTGTATAGGTATATGCCAGGAAATCTCAGCATTTTACTCACAGGTTCTTAAATCATTGAGAAGTGCTAGTCTCCCCTGTTGCTTTTGACAGCTAGTTTCCCACATGCCCCCATATTTCCCTGAAGTTGTTATGAAGAACAAATTAATCAATTCAAGCCTTACATGTAAAAAAAAAAGTCTCTCTGTCTCCTTACTGGCTCCTTTGCCTGCAGTATGGCCACAGCAGGCTACTTCTGCCTTTAAAATTTCACAAGAAGTCCCAGTGGCTACCCAACAGCTTCCTCCTGCTTTTCAAAACTGAGGCACAAAGTTCATGCACTGCCTCAGTTCTGGGTGGTGCCAGTGAGAGCCCTGGGTGCTCAGCATGCTGCAAGCACAGTCCTGAAAGCTACTGCGTGCTACAAGTCTACTACATACACATGTCCTTTACGTTCTATGGGATCTATTTTGGCTGGTGGAACAGTAAAATAAAGAGAATTTTTTGTTGTGTTATTTGCAGGAAGCTGCAGGAGCAAGGGAAAGAAGATGACTAGAATCTTCTACATCAATTCCTCAGAAATGGCTGCTTCCTTGGAAGAAAGCACCAGGCAAATATACCACACAAGCAATAAAAAACACAGTTCTAACAGAAAGAAAGGTAAAGACAACTGCAAGCAGCCAGCCTACCTTCTCATGTCCAAACAGCAACAGAAAACATTTTTAACCCTCACCCCTCCCTGCAAGGCCCACTGCTACACACTGACATAGTGCTAGCTCACACTTTCACTCTTTTTATAGCAAAATACTTGAGATAAATTTGGTTATTTTGCTTTATAGCAGCAGTGCTCAGAAGGGAGAAGTCCATCAAAACTAAACCCCTCAGCAACTTTTAACAAGAGCCAGACAGTCCTGCTGCAAAAACCATACCAGAAAAATGTTCATTTGCTAAATAGTATTTTTTCTCCCATGCCAGACTGGTGGACTTCCCAGTCCATATTCTGTATTAGGAACTCACAGGCTGCACACATTTTTCTTAAACCCTCGGGTATGCGGCAACATACCCATACAGCAAGAACAGAAGATGGATTCACTGGAAGAAGGCAAGAAATTGCTTCTTCAACAGCGGTAAGATTTGGCAGGAGAAAAGAGTCATCACAAGGCTATTGTACCCGCAGTCTCCTGAAGACAAGAGGGAGATCACAAAGCAAACAGCTAAAAGACAGAGGGGACAGAAAGGACTTCCTAGAGACCGAAAGAAATTAACAGAGCCCTGCCACTGACAGAATCATTCAGTTTGCTTGAGGAAATGACTTCCCTACAAAGGCAAATCAGGAAGAAGACCTTATATTTCTGATCTGTCTGCCTAAGTTGAGTTCTCTCTACCTAGATATGTATTTTTTCCCCACATAAAATCAGTGAGGGGAAAGTCTAAGGAGGTTTATCTCCTAGTTGTGCCCAACACATGGCTACATGGCTTCTACAGAAACACTTGAATGACCAGATCATGGAACATGACTCTATTTTCACTTATCAAGAGGAGCACCTGGAAGAAAAAGATTTCTTCCTTTCACCTAGGAAATGTAACATTCACCAATAACGTAACTACACAAACTCTATTTCAGTTCACATAAACAAGCTCTCTACAAAAGTTCTCTCACTTCATTCAAAAAGCTTTTAGCTATTTAGGTCCCCCTGGCTGCTCTTCTTCAGTTGTAAATACCTAACAACCAATTACTACTGCTTCTTGCTGGATGTAAATTGACATGTCAATAGTCTCCCTGTAACCTCTGTGAGAGCCAGGCTACAGCTCACTCGCTCACCTACCCTGTGCCTGGAATGATCTCGCTACCATTAGCTCCTTCAGGTGCTACGGGCTTCTGCTACACTTAAAATGCACAGATGGTATCAACACAAGAGCCAGCTCAGCATTGCTCTAAAAACATACAGGTACACTGTGACACACAGGATTCATGCCCACAAAGGTCACTGACACTGTCAAGCTGCGCCAGCATAAAGACACAGCTCAGAAAGAAAATAGGCAAATACTCAATAAGTTCTTCTTGAAAACAGGCCCGTGGAAGAGGAAACCATGGTACCCCAAAACAGCAATTCAGCAATAGGTTGATTATGAAAGGTGTATTTTACAGCACATAACCTGGTAGGTGCTCGGTAGCTCTTCTCCAGGAAAAGTAAGTGCTGGGAAAACACTCATATCCCTCCCGATCAGCAAAAGCGAGCCTCTGGGCAGCAACACCCTGCAGGGGTGAAAGATGCATTTGCAACACCCAAGCATCCTGTGTAATAATGACTGATGTTTAGTTTAGGGACAAAAGATAACCAAGCACTAACTCACACCCATCAATTGACTTGCTCACCTGCTCCACAGCCACAGGGGAATCACAACAAGAATAGGACATGTGCGCCAGACCTCCACAGCCTCCTGCTTACAACTCAACATAGTTAAAACCCTGCACAGCACAACCATCTTCAGGTGCCAGCAGACATTAAGGAGGCTCCAGGCACCCACCACATAGGGCAGAGGCAGATCCTTCAGCCAGCAGCACAGGAATTACACCAACACCAGCAGTACAACAGCCCATGGACTCAGCTGGTGGGAATAGTAACAGCCTCCTCAAGAACCTTGATGCACATCCAGACCTACCAACAATGAACAGTAGTCACGTAACTGCGACTTGCTGCCATGCCATTTCCAAGAATCCACAGGCAGAGACAAGGTCCCAATTACAGTTTCTCTTGGTTCATTTGGAGGGCAAAAAAAAGGCAGCCTTATAAACCTCTCAGCCCCTACTTAAGCCATGGGTTTGTAACTAATTTAAATGTAAAATAATGCTAGAAATCTATATCAAGCAATCAGATGCAAGGATACAAGTTTTTGAGAACTAAAAATACCAAAATAATTCTCACCACATTAGCAATTGCATCACTTCACTAGAAAGTTGTCATGCCAGCTTCTCTGATGACAGCCAGGCCGCTGTGCTGTAAACATAATATGATAGTAGGCAGTAAAACATGTTTATTTGTTGCAGCTGGCTGCACAAGTCACTGTGGGTTTCCTTCTGAACCGTCACAGTATGTTATATAGCCATCAACATGGCACTGAAGAGTTTACAAAACTGCCTGCTGTCATTCTCTATTTTAAATATATTTTCACCCTGATTAAACAAAGGTAATAAATTATGTTTTTATATACGAGCAATATGCAGATCACACAAAAATATGTTAAAATTCCAAACCAATTTATAGCATCAAGTTTTTAAAGCTACTAGAGCTTTTTCAGACAACTGAATTACCATATCCAACAATGGACGCCAGCTATTAGGAGTGGTCATTTCAAAACATAGCTTATATTGTCTTTGGAACTCTGACACATAAATTACACATCAAAATGAATAAAAAGTGAATTGAGGTTTTCATTAAGTATGCATTTTAAGCCCTTACTGCGACAGTACTACTCACAATGTCTGAGGCCATACCTAAACTGGAAAATAAATTTGCATTTTCAATTAATAAATATGCATGAAATTCTGTCTTTGAGGGGGTAAAACCAACTGCTGTAGCTATTCACACACCTGGTTTCTTTCTTTTCCAACTCTTTTCATTCAAAATGTTCTAACATCTTAATGTTTTAACAATGAAAGCTGCTTTGCTCAAACTGAAGAGAAAGGTGGGTTTTCCTAATTATTAAATGAGAAGAAAGATTTAAAGTATTTTCCACATTAAAAAAATCTTTTTATTCAAACAGATGGGATAAACAACTTCAGGCCACACCCCAGTACCTGTACAAAATGCCAAACTATGGAACAACTTGCTTTGCAGAAAAAGGTTTTCAGCTCCAAGGAAATTATTTCCAAGATATGACCACATTCATCAGAATATATCCTTTAATTTTAGCAAATAAATAATCCTTGAGGATTTTCTTCAGTTAAAATTGATTTGGGTAAGCTAAACTATGACTTGCTCAGGGGGGTGGGGGCCAAAATCACTACAAGGTCATGAATGAGCATGTTGCAATGTTTTCACAGGATTTTCATTATTAAGTTCAATATTCAGGTCACCGAACAAACACGGATGACTCAGATCCCTGGACAAATGAACAACTGCATTTTTGGGGGAGAAAATGACATACGGGCAGGGGAGAGAGGGACAAGAGGTCCCATTTTCCTCTATTACCTGGCAAAAACATTTAATGTTTACAGAACAAAGGGTGGCCTATAAAAAAGAAAATTCCCCACTAACACACCTTTCATTCTACAGACATACCAACACTGAGTTTTAGCTAAGGCTCCTACACCGGGTAAATGCCTTGGTTGCCTCCCCCTTGCCCACAGCTGAAGCATGTACTTATTTGCTCTTTGAATCCAGGTTTGCTTGCACAGCTGCAATAGCCAGTGAGCAAACTGCTCCGTGTTTGGCACGGGCTGGAACTTGCACACTTTGCAGTGAGGCAACTGCCGGGGGGGAGCACTGACAGGCTGCGAAAGGGTCACCCTCCCAAGAGAAGAGGGGAAGTTTTCCAGCAGTCAGCTGTGCGAGGATCCTGTGGCAGCACAGCATAAAGAACTGAAACGAGAGCCCAAACGTGCAAACAGGTCGAGATGCAGTTCATCTCACAGCCTGTTCTTCCGAGTGTCACACCCAGGTATCAAATTCTGTGCCCCGTCACGTAAAGGCAAAGAGGGCTAAGAAATCACATATATTTCTGCATCCGTTCTCTCTGTGACTACCTAGGATATGATTTGTGCCACTCTTCCCTCAAAAGTAATCATCTCATTGCCAAGAGACCTTCTGCCTTTGGGGAGGCAGAGACATGTGCTGCTGATAGTAGGTAATTTGCAGCAATACTCAGAGCTCAGTTGTCCAGATCCACATCACAAGTCCCACGCCACCATCAAGATGATGTCTTCATTTACACGTAATANTGTAAGAACTTGACTGCTGTCTGTGAACAGAAACAATCTGTCTTGGACTGACAGACCGCAGGCAAGTGATTTTTAAAGCCAGGGTATGCAACTGGAAGACTAATACGAGAAAAAGCTATGTATTTCCTATGATTCACAGATCTGTATATCAGCTGGTTGTGGGTACATGACTTAGCTTTCCTGTTTTACATGTGAATACCCACAAGCACATGACAATTACTAAAATGAACCTGCATTTTTTAGATTAAACCACATACTTCTATCAAACTGCACAAAATCAAAACTGTAACCTATACAGTGGGAAATAGCTGCAAAACATTAAAAAACAGGTATTATTCATATACACTTTTTCTAGTGTCTACCACAGACTTTTGAAATTATGAAAATCTTTACACTAGAGAAGCAGTGCCTGGAGATTCATGAATAATTTGGTATCTATCTTCTACAGAAAGATATATGAATTTAGAGGGAAAAAAAAATAAACACAAGTACCTACAGGACAGATGTACCTTCCCAGTTCTGCTAGAGATGATGATCCTTAGCTGTATAAGGATATAGTTTGAAGCTTTTCCTTCCCCTTGAGCTATTGACTCAAATGTAGTCACCACAGGTTTGTGCCTTCATCCTTAAGGTTGGTACAATGAGCTCCACATAGTCAATCGGAAGGACCACACAAAAAACATCTGTTGTTTCACCTGTTTCTGAATGCCAATTAAGAAGCATATTAATATAATTTTTAAGATTAGGATGGGTCTGGGTTTATTTTTTCCTTTCCATCATCATATATCAAGCCGCTCTCTTTTTTCGGGACCATTTAGCAGCTATTCATCTACTGATTCACTGTTAACATACCATGCATGGTGAGCCATGTCACCTACAAAGGTGTGTGGGATAAAAGGTTATATAAAAGTAGAACAAAGCTAGCTTATGACAGAACTCTGCCTTACCTGGTTAGGACATGATCTGATAATGTAATGATACTGTATAAACACTGCAGCATAAAAACAAAAAGTACGAGATTTCTCTACAGAAAGAATTAAAAGTATTTCTGCTCCTTTAAACCTCCTCCTATAGCTTGCTCTGCTGAAAACACTGCTTTAAAAGACACCATATTCCCACAGAAGCCAGTGAATTTTTCTTTATACAAGAACTTTAAGAAAATCAGGTTTCAATTATGCATGTCTACACTGCAGTCTCTAAAAGCAGAGTACACTAGCCTAGAATGAACTCCACGTTCACACTGCTACTGGTACACAGACAGGCCGTGTTCATTTCAATGGGTATTATCAGTTACTTCAATTCCTTAAAATTTTGATGCTAATTGTGTTCATTCCAAGTATCTACAAATCCCACCAATGTGAGTCAAGCTGGAAAGCAGCAGAAACTCAACCTCTATGCAGAATTTGGTTCCAGGGAAGGGAGGACAGACTGATTTTTTTTCCCTCATGTCACAGTAGATTAGAAAAATGAAGCAAAAAAAATTATAAGACTGAATACATATATTTGAGGTTGGAAAAAGAAGGAAATGCAACACCACCGCTTCCAACCACCCTAAGTGCTTTCATGCACAACACTAATATTCCCTTGCTCAAATTTCTCAGGTGGTATACATAGACAAAACTTGAAGATTTAAGTGTGCAAAGTATTCAAAACAAAAGGAAAACTGACTGAAAGCTTGCTCCTCTTTCATTTTATGCAAACTTTTTTTTGGTTCACAAGCACAAATTCCAGGTAGATGCAAAACAACTTCCTCTACCTGCTGCCAGGAGGGCTTATCGGCTGCAACCACATTGTCTAAATCAGAGTACTGCTATGTAAGTGAAGGAAAGCTGAGGCACTTCTCAACAAAAACAGTGTATCCCCAGGCGGAAAAAATCTCATAAGGTGAAGGATGTGGCAACATTGCTGGCCTGGCTCAAACATCCGGTGACACTATTAATCATCTGTTGAGAGCCTTACTACCTATGACACACTCATCTGCAACTTACAACCTTGATTTGCCCAAGCCACTACAGTGCAGTCATCCTCAATTACCAGCAACACAATGGCAGCTGCTCCTCCTTTCCGCCTCACACGCTCCCCAGAAAAGGGAAAAAAAAAAAAAAAAAAAAAAANGTTTTTTAAAAAAAAAAAAAAAAAAAAAAAAGGAAAAAAAAAAAAGCTGGCACTTCTCTCAAGGCAAAAAGCCTATACAGGCTTTTCCCTGCATACTAGCTGTATTTTCCTTCTTTTAAACGAGAAAATTGACCAAAAAGTTTGTGCTGCTTTTACTTGCTTTTTGAAGGGAGCCTACAGGAGAGCAGGAGAGGGATTTTTTGTCAGGAAGGGTAGTGATAGGACAAGGGGTAATGGTTTTAAACTGGAAGAGGGGAGATTTAGATTGGATATTAGGAAGAAATTATTTCCTGTGAGGGTGGTGAGGCACTGGAACAGGTTGCCCAGAGAAGTTGTGGATGCCCCATCCCTGGAAGTATTTAAGGCCAGGCTGGATGGGGCTTTGAGCAACATGGTCTAGTGGGAGGTGTCCCTGCCCATGGCAGGGGGGTTGGAACATGATGATCTTTGCGGTCCCTTCCAACTCTAACCATTCTATGATTCTACTTGCACCTACGATCGCTACCTACTTCACCAGTTCTGATTATTTATGGTTTTTTGAAAGAACATGTGGCTGAGCTGCCAAGAAAAGTAAAATAGGCCTGTACCTCTGAAAGCTATTACCCTCTACTAGTGTAAGCAGCCAGGACAGTGTACTCAGCACTGTTTTCTAGTTCCTGTTCTAGCAAAACCCCTAGAGGCCACTGCCCTCAGATAATCTCCCATGTTGTGCCTCTGCCATTAAGATGGGCTGGCCATGGTCCGTGGCCAAAGGCCTCTGCAGCATAAACACTTGCAAAGGTGGTTTAATTGGGAAAGAGACTGCAGCAAGGTATGGAAGAACCACGGCTACACTAAAAAATGTGGCGAGGAGGATTTCTGTGAGGACAACTTATACAGTGCTCAAAACAAATGAAGATGCTCATGTTACATTCATGACTGCTACTGACTTGGAACAGCATCAGGAGCTCGCTGATACAGAAAAGCCTTAGCAGAGGATAGACCCTGTAGTCTCATAAACTGCACAAATTATGTTTGTAGAGCTGTCAAAAATAAATTTCTCCAAGTCCTGACACATGCTATCAAGACACAGCAAGGACCAGTATTGCCACTAAAACCAGAAAATTAGGAAGCAGTAGAAGCATGTCTTCTCTCAAGCACTACTAAAACAATCTGCTTAGCTAAGCACCAGGTCTTGACTACCAAACGCCAAATCATGTATCTTTGGAAGTCGCCTCTTTTTATTAGGCTGCCCAGAATGTAACAAGCTGAAAATAAGTGTTACAGACCACAAGATGAGAAACCTGCAGAAATGGTTTAGAACAGGCTGCCCAGAGATGTTGTGGATGACCTGGAAGTGTTTAAGGCCTGGTGAGCTCCAGCTTTGAACAACCTGCTCTAGTGGTAGGTGTCCTTGCCCATGGCAGGGGGGTTGGAACTCGATCTTTAAGACCCCTTCCAACTCTAACCATTGTATGATTCTATGAAATCAAGTTGGTTCTCTCAGTGTCATAAGTTACTTTAAGAAGTGATGCTCATTTATACAGGAGGATGACAGAAGAGTGAAGTGAAACGTTAACTGCAGAATTTAGTCTGAAGTTCCTTGTCCAGGACAGTCAAAATAACTTTGTAAGATTATAAGACTGAGGAGGTCCTGAAACTTCAACACCTGTTGCTTTGAAAGAGGTATCAAGCAGTCAGATGTATGATTCAACTGACCTTGGAAACAGCTTCCAGAAGAGCATCATCAGGTTTATTACAACAGATTTATTCCCATCTCAGAAGAAAACACCTTTCAAGATCTGCTCCAAGTTGCAGATCCAAAAGTACCGATCCATTCACATCCACAAAACCAATGTTTTTCTAGAACAGTAATTTATTGGTCCATTATCAAAACAGGATGAACCATTAAAACAGAGCCTTAGTCTTCCAGTTGATTGCTTACAAATTATTGACAGCTAAGCATCCTTCAGGACAGAAATGACAAAAAGCATAGCAAACAGCATTGCCTGCTCCCCTCTCACACAAGTACATCACTCTGTCTACAATTCCCCATCACAGCTCATCAGCTGACCCCAGTAAAAAAGAGTTTCTTTCGAAACAGACACCACACAGCCATATGCTTGCAAGTAGTGTTCTGGAGAAGCTACAAGGATGGCAGCAGAGTGACTGATAATGTTTTCTCACATCTCTGCATCTGTAGGCTCCCAACAGCAACCGAACTATGAAGACACCAGTGTGTTGTGGCAACCAGCCACATCTTAAATTTTTCAGCAAGACTTATGTCAGTCAGACTAGCCAATTGTTACAGGTAACACCTTCTCAATGAGCTTCATGTGCACTAGCCTGCCCACACCGGGCTGCCAACGACAAATGCTGGAGTCCCATCACAGGCACACTGGGACAGATGTACACACAACATGCCTGAAGCTTACTTTAGATGTTCCATTCCATAAGGCTGTCAATCAAAATGCACCAGACAGTGACTACTGGATCCGGCACAGTTTTTGTCAGGCCTTCATAAGCTTGGAAGAGAAAGCAATACTTTCTACACAATGTGTGGTTAGACCTAATGCTGGACACCACCACAGTGAAATGAGGAGAGAATGTCATCCTATTCCAGCCAGGATCATCAATCAAGCCATGATTTAAAAAAGTCTCCACACACATCTTCAGTGTTTTCAGCCAGACACTGGTAACTGTCACAGCAACGGGGGTATTATGAACAGGCTTGAAGACACTTGTAGGCAACAGCCCTTGGGAAGGAAGGAAGCAAGCAAGCAAGAGAAAGCATAAGACCCTCCAAGATCGGACTGGAAAAGAATCTCATGTATGCATCCCAAACTGGCAGGTCTGTACAGACCCTGGAATCACACATTGTGCTCTCATCTTTACCGACTGGATCAGGTCCTACCACTCTCATAATGCAGGAGGGACACGGCTGCAGATTTTCAAGGAGCCGATCTACTCTAAACTTCCTGACACGCAGCCCATAACTTGGGCTGGTATTTATCACAGTAAGCACTAACATAAGCAACAGGCAAGCTAAAGCTTTCCAAACGGAAGGAAGAGCGGCAGCAAGGAGAAATCATGGTCCCCATCCCCACGCCAGGGGGTATCTGCTGGCAGGGGAACTTTTCACAAGAAAACTCTGTCCCATGGGGTTATGGCCTGACACTCAGAAAAGGCTCTGATAGAGGAGACATGGGAGATTTCACTACAATGAGCAACTCAGAGCAGATTTGTATTTAGTTCTTAAATACACATCCGGATAGGACCAGATAGGAAGCAGAAAGAGGTTTTTACACACATTGCTCCAAAGAAGCCTGGTGTGACAGCAATACATTTAACTACCCAGCCACCATCCACCCTATTTCTTACCACACAATTCTAGCAGACTCAGTTTTTCTTGTTTATTTGCTTTGAAAGAAACCATTGCATTCATCTGCTTTGTAAAATGCAGAGAATTCCAAATGGGCTGCTGAATTGTTCGTTTGAGTTCCAACACCTTTAATTTTATATGCAGTACGGATGACAGCTTTAATTCTTTGCAACATCATGGTGCAAGTCATCTACTTCACTGGCATTTATTATTTAATTACATATTCACATGCTGCAGCACTAAACAGATTTCACTTTGCTGCCAGGGTGTAATTTCCAGTGTCCCGACCTCAGCTAGGAAGATTAATTACAGACATTTTTTACATTTTGGAGAGAAGTGTGAGAGTCCATTTTCTTCCCTAGAACTTGTCACCACAACACATACCACAACGGACTCAAAAGATTCTTTCTCCTATATGATTGAGGACAGGGGAAAAAGAGGGTGAATTTTGAATTTTTTGTAGTTAAGGGTTATCTGAGACACCATTATTTAAAAGGCAAAAAAAAAAAAAAAAGGAAGAACTGGGAAATATTTCTAGCCATAAATGCTTTAAACCAAATCTAGGCACGAATTAAGAATGGACAAAGTTAACAGCACCACCACGTTACAGATGTAGTTAATGCTGTTCCACTCCCAAGCTCAAAGGTGCTCTGCAGCTCCATGCCTGAGATCCACAACAGAAAAATACATGAACAAAAGAATGAAAAGTAGGAAGGAGAAACCTGACGTGGAAAGGAACTTAAAATTTGAGCAAAGAGGACAGACATATTTAATTCTCCCAGAGAATTAAATTATTAAATTATCCCAAGGTCCCAGAGACCTCGATCTCCCCTAGAGAAGAACTGCAACACAGTGCACTAGTTCCCTCCAAAGCCAGGTGCAGGCAAAAAACTACACAAAGAAAGCACCTCAGGACAGAGAAGTTAAGCACTTGGCTCTGGCACCAAGGTCCCCATCACCACGCAACAGATCAACTGACACAGCACAAGGGTACAAACTCATGTCTAACCTGGGTACCATCTAAATGGCTGTTTCAACCATAAAAAGCTGTCACTAAATAATAAATCTGATGGGACTCAGCAGGCAAAAAGCAAGGGAACAGAGCAGAGTAAGTTTAAGGGGACAGACAGCAGTGAGTTAAGGTGTGAATGGGGAATCGATGAGGACAGCTCAAGGCAGGAATCACAGAAACCAAAGGAAAGCAGTGAAGGGTGGGACAGGATGTTTTCAAGCGTGTGGCTATCTGTTCACTCAAGTCTAATAGCATATGTGTAATAATTCAAAGCTGAACTCAGGTCAGCTGAACCCAGAAAACCTTCATCTTAAAAGAAAGTATGTTTTTAGATGCTCTATATTATCCAATGAAAAACATGTATTATGTGAAAAAAAGCAATTTCTTGTTTTTTTTCCTTTAATAAGAGAATGTTAATACATCCTTTTATTAAAAAAAAATTTCCTCATCTTCAATTAAAGGGCTCTACAGAAAATTTTCTTCTCTGTTAAACAAAATATACAAAGTTAAATACTTTCAAGAGAATTTCAGATCACTTGCATTATATAAAATGTACCATTCTGGACCAAATGCTGTTTATCACTTTTCTCTGTCATTCACATTCTGATCTTCACAATTTTCAGTAATAATGGGATTTCACCTCAATTCCAACTAAGCTTGATCCCAGGCAATTATTACCATTGCATCACTCAAGTCTACAGCACCTTAGGAGTCAGTGGCTGCAAGCAGTTGTGGGATGTCACACCTTCTGCCCTTTCACCCTTATTCAGCATAAACTTCAACTATTCAGGCAAAGATTTCATATGTCTAAAGTGAGTGAGGACCCTGACCAATCTCCATCACACTGTTTGTCGAGAGCTGTGAAACTTTAGGAGCAAGTGCTGATCACACCCACTTATGCTGGAGATCGATAAATCCTGCTGCTATGACTGAAATGCTGAAAACAAAAGAAAGAAATCACCCCAGGCTTTGCCTGCCAATTGGGATCTGGCCACTGAAAGCACAAAAAAAAAGGACTCTGGGCAAGGTCTTTTCAGAGCAGGTGACTGTCCAGGTACCTGCGAGAGCTCGGAGTTCAGCTAGGGCCATGGGATGCTCTGAAACTCACCCCGGCAGGAAGCCTCGGCACTTGTGAATATCTCCCTCTCTACGTTTTGTAGATGCACAAATTCACACGTGTATTTATAACGCGAGGGTAACACCACATCTAGTTTTACTTCCAACTAGTTTCCAGAGTCTTTTTTTAAATCGGCGTTCCCTCACGGGAACTGCCGGACATGGGGCAATTTGCAGCCCCTTGCCAAGGGCGGGCAGACCCGCGGCTGGCGGCGGCGGTGCCCCCCAGCCCGCCCGGGTCGCTCTACTCACCCAGAAGAGGAGGTTGAGCGCGTAGAGCAGGCACCGCAGGCACTTCACCGAGTCCTCCCTGGCCATGGCGAGCCCCCGCGGGAGACAGCCCCATCCTCTCACCACATCCTCCCGCCCGAGGCCGGGCCGCCGGCGCCCTGCAGGGGAAGAGGCAGAGAGGGGCCGGGAGAGCTCCCCCGTGGCC
>VZRU01007216.1:0-24217 GCA_013398155.1 Pedionomus torquatus | reverse complement strand
GAAGTGCCGGCTCGGGGCCTGCCCAAATTTCGGTGGCGGGTGGCCTTCAGGGGAGCTGCGCCCACCTGGCTGGTGTGACTGTGGGCAAAGCCTGGGCGACCCCAGGAACGCATTCCTCGCTGACAGACGCTCTCAAAACCCCACTTGAGGCGAGGCTTGGGGGTTACTTTGCATTTATTTTTCTTCAGGGAAGACGTGAAGCAACGGGCTGAGCCAAGCCAAAGTACGCAAAACTCCCCTCCTGTGGCATCTTGGCCCAAGGTGGTAAATACCTCAGAGAACATGGCAGAGTCTGCAAGATTTCACAGGCCCTTCACCAGGTTTCACTGCTGTTGCCTCAGAAATTAAACCCTGCTGACAGCGAACCCGAATGCGGTCATGAATAGCCCGGTACCCGCTCTCCACCGCTAAACGGCAAATTTAGAAGAGCAGCTATATTGGAGATAAGTTATTCCAGAAATGGGCAAAATCTGCAGTTACTAATTCAGCAAAATGGCCATTGATGTGCCCCACACTGTGTGTGGTACCTTCAGGTGCCACAGCTAAGCTGAAAAAGTCATTCTGTCATCTGTTAAAGTGTGTGTGCACCTGGTGACTGGGGTGGTAATTTCCTACTGACGTCTGCATTGTTTCAACTTACGTGTATCTCCATTATTTCAAAAGGAAGAGTTTTATTTTAAAACAGACTTATATGCAGACTAGCAAAGAATTTTCCATGAATACATATAAAGGTGTTGTGGTACCACCACCGCAAATATTAGAAGAAAATCCACTGAAAACTATGTCTGAACTACAAGGGGAAAATGGTCTTCAGTCCACGATATATAAAAACTGTTTTAACAAATGCTAGTGAAAGCTGAGAGAGGAAGAGAGATGTCATGGACAAAATCTATCCCTTGCGAGGTCAAAGAAAAAAATGTTTCTTGAAGCACTAGAAACAATGACTTGACAAAACACACAAATTCCAGATATTAAAATGCTTATTACTGAGGCTGCGGGTGGACTCTCACTTCTGCTTTAATTTCCATGATTTCACACCATTAGTAATGAATCGCAGCAGACAGACTCTTTGAGTATATTTATCCCTCCTTAAAGAGAAAGTGAAGTGGACATGGATGGCCATAAAATCCCATGCAACAGGAATTTTATGCCAAGTTTAGAGAAGTGAAAATGGTAGTAAAGTTGAAAGTACTCAAGAACGTTGCAGAACGTGGTGTGTGCAGATTTTTCTTCCTTGAAATTTGTTAAGCTTTAGCTGCTATTTTGATCGTCTCTTCTGGAATCAAGAGGCCCTCCAGGAAGCGTAGTATGCCACATTTCCAAGTCTTCAGTGAATATTGCTAATTCCGTACCTAAATAAGGCAAACTGAGCTAAACCAGATACTCTTAAAAGGTGACATTGTACATTCATTGGGCTGTTTACATACCATTCATTCCTCTTATTACTGAAGACTTCACATGAACACAGACAGCAAGACAGATCTTGAACAGGTACAGTGTTTTCAGTGAACCCATGCCAGTTTACAAAAGAAGTGTCAGTTTACAACTGAGCTTCAGCCTTGGCTGAGGACACTACAGTCTGTTATAAACCAAATGAAAAATAATTGAGGTCATGTTTGTGTTCTTGAATGTTCTGTGGGAAAGAACAAATTACCTGAGCAAGGTTTTATAAAAGAGGGACTAAAAAATACTCAATACCTCACACCATGTGATTTTTCTTTAAACATGCCCAAAACAGCAAATGAGAAGTTCTCTTACTTGTTTCAGATATTTTTTGGCTTAGAGCTGAACTATTCCTGCCGCATAAGGAATCTGAGGAAAGGAAAAAGAAAACTAGTCTCTTAGATCTCTTACTTATTAAAAAATCCTACTAAAAATGACATTCCAAGATTTTATGTCTCTGAGTTTCCATTCTTTGAGGTCTCTGGTTCTAAGATGCTCTCACATTAATTTTTTTAAATTCTGTTACAGTGACTCCATCACAAACATAAAAAGTGTCCCCTAGTTGGTCAAAGACTTTTTCTGTCTTTTTGCTGTTAGCTAAATCATTATTTGTCTAGAAGAGATTTTGCTCAAAACCTAAAGAAAACAGGTCCTATTTATGAATGTTTGCCAAACGCTATATAGTCCAGAGGATGGTCCCTTTGGAATACTGCTTTCTACCAGGCTATCAAACTTTGTGACATTTCCGTGATGTCAACACTGGGAAAGAAATACACAGAAAGTTCCCATGCATTCAAAACAGTAACTAAACTAGAAGTATTATTTTTTTTTTTTTTTTTTTTCCTTTAAACTAAATACTTCAGATTGATTTAGGACAAAAGAGGATGATAAACAAACAGAAGTCTATTGGTGAATCTCTTCATATTTATAATTTTTTGAAACACTAGTTTGCTCTTAGCAAACAATACTTCTTTAACGTATAGCACAGGGACTTAAGAGCATGGAAACTATGGAAGCCTTCTGGATTGGTATTGTTTGCTTGGATTCTTCAGTGTCTAATGAACTACAAATTGTAAAGTTTTTCTGTGATAGGACATCCTCAATAGCTTTCTAACGTGAATTCTGTAGACTTAAATAAAGTGTTCATGATACAGCCTTTCCTTCAGAGGAGGGGGATGGAAATACCAATAACGCTAATAATGTCATTTTCTTCCACTTAACTCCCTATTTTAATTTGATATATGGAAATTTAATATCTGTAAGCCAGCTCCTCTTTGTCAAATGTGCTTGAAATTTGCCAACAGGTTCATAGGCTATTAGAAGAGTGTGGATTGACAGACATATTTCTGAATTAACACTACAGTATGATCTCATAAGCCTCTCTTCATCAGGAAACCCAACTAAAAGAGGAGTGGATATTAAAGACATCCATCCAGCACGTAGCTGCAAGTGTCTTTATATACATGAATAGCCTGATCAAGTGGAATAGCATTAGACATGTGTGTAAATTTATAGGTGATAATTACCTGATCCAAGATAGCAGGGAACTTTATCACAGAAAAAGCAATCAGTTAAAGAAATGTCTTTCTATATGTTATTATAACATTTAAAATTACTCAGATGAGTACTGAACAGAGGAACATGTTCTTTGGCACATATTTGTTTAATTCTGTGTGGCATTGTTCAGCTCAGGTTACTCCAATGAGCAAAAGGTTCAAACACAAACTTATTCACAAGATAGTAAATATGTAAATAGCCGACACTGATCCCTGAGGATGGGTTTCTGAAGCTAGCTGGTGGCATGTCAATGTCTCAGGTAGGCATCTTCCCTCTCAGTCTTGCTTTCTCAGTGTGTTACTTGATTGTAATGGTGTTCTGTACTTTAGTCCTGACTGCTTAGATTAGCTCTTTCTCAGCTTTGCTCCAGATCTGTCTGCTTCTTAGCCTACATTCAGGCTTCTGGACTTTCCTTTTCCCCTTGAGCCATTTACTGCAGAGTCCTTCTGTCCATGTTTCCCTTTTTTTGCTCTTTGCTTGATGCACTGCTTGACTTCTCTGGGGCCTGGGTTGCCTTGTTTTTAAGCTTGGTTCTTGCTGGTCCTCAGTACTGGTTATAACTGTCTGCCCTATCAATATCCCTCCCTAACAACAGTGTTAATGTCAACGCGCAGGATGGAGGTTTGTCTAAGAACAAAATTATCATGCAAATATCCATCTAGAAAACTGAAGGTGTACTAGTTCGCTTAGGAATAACCTCTCTGATAAATGCATGTGTGTAACAGGATCCAGCATTGCTCAAGACCACAAGGTCAAAGTGCCCTTCTTTCTTATGAAGTAAAGACATCAAGAGACACCAACTTCTTAATTTTCTAAAGCTTGATTTTACTTGAACATCAGAAGAACAGTCTAGAATAAAGTCTTACTTGAAATGAATAAAATACAGAATATTAAGAGATGAAAAACATAGTCTTGAAAACACTCTGGCTTAATGGGCTTCCCTGCTTCCTAGTTCAGCAACTTTCCACAGCTCCTTGAATTGAAATAACATCTCAGCAGGTTTTTTTTTCTGGGACTCTATAACAATTTTCCTTTTTTCCATCATTTCAGAGGCTTTGCTGAAGACCTACTCTCCTCTCCCCTCAACAATCTTTTAGTGTGAGCCCAAGATGGATAAATTCCTGAGTAATGTAGTCTGACTTCCCAGCTTGTCCCTTCCAACCTGAGTTACCCTCTAAGCCTATGTTTCTACTTCTTTCCTCTCTGTTTCCTGTTGTGGCCATTGATGTCCCTCTAGAAGCTCCTCTGGGTCATCCTTTGGCTGGGGAGCAATCTCCTTTCTTCCTTAACTAGAGGACAGCAGCAGCAACAAGGCAAAATAGCCTTCCTCTTCACAAAAAGCTCTTCTTAAAACACACAATATATATGATTCATACACAGTACATTTTGAAAATCAACTGAAGTTATCCATCACAATGTGTTTCCAAGTTTCTCTCTCAAGATGAATATGCCTATAAGTACAGATGATCATGGATTCGTCAAAGTCAGGACATCTGGAACACAAAAACAAATGGAGAGAAACAATAATACACATTACAAATATGAGAACAATATACCATATAACAGCTGTAAAAATGAAAAATGAGAAGATTCAAATTTGCTCTTAATACTCGGTGAAAAAGAACAATGCATATTTTTCAGTCTTTATTTACTTTATTTTTTTTATATAGCCTAAAAAGTGCATAATAGTCTGCATGTGAAACAAATGATGTGAGAACCAAATTCAGCTGGAAAAATATGTCCTTGATATCAAAATTAATATCTTAGGAATAACAGAAATGATGCATCTGATAATCAGAAACAGATGAATCTGGCTCTGTGATTTCTAGGTCAACGGTCTTGAGATGTGCTACACAAGCCCAGAGATGAGAATCCTCAGTAGGGGTGCACATCAGCTCATTAGGAGTTAACTCCCTGTTAGGACAGTCTGGAAATCCCATCCACTCCAGAAAATATGCACAGCCAGTGAGAGATGGAAGGTTGCTACCAGAGCCAATCACTGAAAGTGTTTAAGCAGACAATTTAACTGTGATTTTCTGAGAAGCAAGCAAAAAAATGTCATGTAGTCAGTGAGCCATGTGTCATAGCGCTCGGCAGAAAGAATACTTTATAGATTTAAAAGAGCAGTGCTCTTTAAAGTGACTCTCAAGGTGAGCCCAGCTAGAGGGCCTGAAAAATTTGGAGTTAGATTATCTTATCCCTGCCATACAATGATTTTGCTTGCTATTTATCCTAGAATTCTTCCCAGTGTCTGGTCTTCTTAGTTTTACTCACCTCTCCATAAGTATGGATTTCAGTTCATCATAAAGATCTTGCCTCCACTAAAAGACACAGTTTGAAAAACCGCTCTATTGCTTTCTGGTGGCTTTTCTTCAATATATGGTACTTGATGTTATAATGGGAGTCGCAGAGATTTTGCTAGGCATTCTCTTCTATTTAAATCCCGTAATCAGGCATCCAGCATTTGTAACTGCTTAAGATGTGAGAAAAGGCACAGTGATCTCTAGAGTCCTGTTTATTATAGTCCGCACTTCCTTTTCAGGCACAACAGGATTTTGCATGAGCAAAGAGCACATTTTAGTATCTGTGATGTGCCAGTAGCACTGCTAGTTATCAAGGTTGCGTGACACCTCTTATCATAAAGCTGTGGTGTCACAGGGAAATACGAGGGAGATCTCATCACTAGGCGGTAGCTGCTTTGGAGAACTGGAGTCGGTCTTCACTGTCCTGTCCCCATCTGGCATGTTCCTTTAATCACATTTTCCCTGTGTGGTTATTTTGTTCTCTGTTTTCATTGTCCAGTTTCAGATCTCACAGGCTGATTTGCAGAGATGTTTAAACATTCACAGCTCTATCTGAAGCTACTGGGAACTATCCTTTGAAAATATTAAATGTTACCCATTGTGAACTACTCAGATGGCTCAGGCAGAGTTCTCAGATACTTGTACATACAGCGTGAGTTTCCCAGCTGTAAGCCGGAGATGATAAAACTCTGTTCTTTCAGGGCAAGTGTTTTGGACAGGAATATTCGTAAAACATCTATGTGCAATGAGAGCCACAGAACAGGCCAGTAGGAAATACATGGCTGTCCTCACAGCTGAGATTCAATAGTGGAAAGTAAACAGACCACACACTGAATGAACCTAAAAGAATATACTAAAAAGCTCATTCTTTCCACATAATGAAGCAAGGGTCAAGAGAAAAAATGCATATGATTGTATAACTAAAGCCAGCATCATAATTTAATAAGGGATAAAAGATTCACAGACATCTTTAACTCTGACACTTCCTTATTTTTCAGTGCTTGATAAATTATCTCTTAGGGGGATTTCTTTGGGGAGGTCAGGGCAAATATGAAGTAAGTTCCCAGCAAAGATTCCCTTGGTAACTAAGGTGAATGTACTGCTCTGCACATAGTTGCTCGGCAGTACAAAGCTGCTGCCACACCCTGTTGTCCATCTACGCATACCCTTATGGTATTATTCTTCATAATAGAGGTCCCAGGTCTGAAATATGTGACAATCAGAGCTCAACTCTGAGTAAGAATTAGCAGAGAACTTACTAGAGGCGTTGAAGCAGAATCTGGTGTTGCAAAGCACTAGAAGAGCACTTAAGTAACCAACACACAAGTAACCTTGTGGCCTTACAGGGAGGGCAGAAGTATGCTCCTTCTTCCCATTTGTTTCACCTTCTTACCTTTTTATGCTTAGCCTTTTTTTTCCTCAACTTTTTCCTTTGTCCTCTTCTAAGTATTCTCTGCAGCTAACTTGTTTTTCCTTCTAAGTTTCTATGCCCGGTTCAGATTCTTCTCTGCATTGAGGTTGTCACGCAGGAGCCAGATAAAGAAGTGTCTCAGGTGACAGCTGTGCCTGGATCACATACACTGAAGTCTTCTGATAACAAAGCCTGGAGCTATGATGCATGAGATGCCTTAACACAAATGGTGTTCTCTTCTCCTTGGATCTGAAATTTCCCCTGGCTGGCTCACAGTTTCCATGAAAATTGCTGCTGAAACTGCCATTGGAGGCTTGAGTGTATTTCAGGAAAAAGCAGGACACAGAAATGACAGAAATGAGTGTAAATTCAAAGACATTAACTATAGGCAAGATAAAAGAACGTGAAAATCTGGTCAAGAATGGAGGGATGCTGAGGCTTGAAAAAGAAATCAAGAGGTATGAAGTCATCTGAATTATGTATTACTTTACTATTATTATAAAGACTGGCAGGAAGTGTGGAGTGAAGATGCTTTAGACTGAAGCTCTTCAGAGAAGGAAAGAAAGGTTGTCTGGCTGCAATTTTCTTCATTCTAATAACATCCTTTTTCCATGTTAGAAGACACAGATTTTTACCACGACTTTTTAACTCTGACATGACAATTAGATCTGTATTGGACAAAGGTACATGCCTGCCAAGACACTTATCTAACCAGAAAAAAATATAAGAGGCATGGAAAGCCTTTATGAGAAGGATGCCTCTCAAAATATCATTTATTTTACTGAATATCTGGAATTGTCAAGTAACAGGTTTTATTTGCTTTGGACTTATGTGTGGAGAAGTGAATGTATCTAAGCCCAAACTGTTTTTCTCACCAGAATAATGAGTGATGAGAGTTACTACTATATTTTTCCTTCACATTGTAATCAGTCTCACATTTCTGTAATATGAGGGATTCTTCATGTGAGAAAATAGGCTATTATCATGAGAGTCAGCAAGTAAAGTCAGAATCAGAAATGATCTTTCATGGGACAGAGGATGACTGTAACACTCTCACCAAGTTTGTTCAATTTCCTGTATATTATCTGAAGTAGGTTCTTGTGCCCTAAATCTGAGCCATCTCTGTGCTACTGTTTTTGTAGGTAGTTCTCAGCATAGGCTCCAATTTTTCCTTGGAGCCTCTTTATGCTTGCTGCAAAACAAACAACCATACTTCATAAATATATAGAGAAGAATCATTATACAGCTTCCTCTGCACACAAAACCTCATTATTTTCACAAATTCTTGTAATTCTCAAGTATTTTGAATTTTAAGTTGGCAGATGAGAATGTGTGGCATTTATTTGTTAAAATTCCACCATGAAGAGTCTCTTTATAATACCTTTCATGAATGTAGCCCATTTTTCAAGCCAGTGATTTGGCTGCTCATCATGTAAGCAATATGCTACTGAAATTTTGATGCATTGCTCCCATGGACCAAACACCCTGGGGAAGGAGGGTGCTGGATTTCCAATAGAGACATAAGCACACAGAACTGGACTGCCACTCAGTGGTGCTGGAGATCATCAGTACACTACCCATTGGTACTGATACGACTGAACACAGCTACATAATCAACCAAGTAAAATAAACTAGTCACAAACAGGGGTGTAGAAATGCTATACAACTTCAGTATAACATCCTGGCAATGCTAGAGTGATTCCAAATAGACTTTGTAAGTGATTCTGAAAAACAGAGTAGGAATCCAAAGCCATAAAGCTCAATTTCATCTGACACTAAAACACCATTATCAAAGAGAATTGTCTGTTCTCATCTATCACATCAGTGACTGGGACACTTACCTACTGTCATTCATCCCTGATTTGCCACGAAAGGTGCTAAAATGACATTGCGGTCCTGCTGGATTGTTTATCAAAGAGCTCTTACTTCAGTACTACAGCACTGGGTTGCTTTTGATAGCTAAGACATGCCTTAGTTTAAATCATCTTCTGTTTGCATCACACTAGCATGCATCAACTCTTACTTTTCTGGATCAAAGGATAACTTACTGCACATCAGAAACTCATTAAATCTGTATTTGTAAATAAAGCATTTGTTCCACAGCACCAGGTGTCCTTGAACCACTACAATGAACAGCTCTGCAGGACATGTCCTAAATGTACTCAAGGCTCCACTGAACGATGAAAATGTGGCTTGTCTGTTAAGTGTCCTGGGAACAACTTGTTACGGCTTATAAAGCAGTAGAAAAAGTGCACACAATGGTATTTCCAGAACTAAAACACAAATCTAATTAGACTGCCATCAAATGGCTTATTTGAGACTGAAAAATTGCTGGATTGATTACAAAGTTTGCTTTATAGATTAATAGGCTAGTTTAATAGCCATAGTTCTCATTGTGTATGAACTACTGCTTTATGCACTTTGTTGTGCAGATATTAATTGCTTTGGCTTATGGCTTTTATGTAATATATGTCTATATTGCTGCTACTTTTGCAAATGAGACCTGCCTCGGGTAACCTTTTTAGCCTGAGATTTGCATTTTTATTTGTTTTAAATGAATTAAAAAGAAATCAATGTGTTTTCCCAGTCAGAATTCATTTTCAGCTTTATCAGCAGCTAAATACCTAGACTGGTATTCTTGCTTCATAGTTATTGAAAAACATGTAATTCAATCCAGTATTATTTTTAAAATGGAAGCAGAGCAAATTATACACACAGCACTATTTTATGCACAAAACTGATTAAACTAAAATGCCAATAAACCTTCTTCTGGGGATGTTTTACATTTGTAAGGAGCTACCGGATCTAGAAGATGAGAGATGTCTGTGTCACATCATGGCAAAAACTTTGTGGTATTGATGCTAAAATGACTAGGGCTAGTGACAGCCTCACACTGCGCAGCGCTACTGGGCAGCAAGGGCATGCTTTCCTCCTTCATCAGTTTCTGGAACTTGGGATGGCAGTTTTCACTGCAAAATGGTTCAACTGTGATTTCATAAAAAAATTCTTAGTTTATAAAATCCCTGTCCTAACTAATAAGAAACTACAATGACAATGAAGTTTTCATGCATTTTATCCTTTTTTCTTTCTAAAACCATATCAACTAATGAGTCTATACCCCTGTCAGAATCTGGTGCCAGATGTTATGTTTGGCTTTCAAAAAAGCCAAGAGAAGCACAGAACATTTTCTTGAGGGGTTAAAGCAATTTTGAGAATACCAGAGGTAAAGTGAAATGACTGGGTGGAAGTACAATTTCAAGACTGGAATAAAACATTTTAATTTCTTAAGCGTGAAGGAAACTGCATTTATAATTTTGAACACCCATTTGACCTCTTCCCTCCTTCCAGATTTGACATATTTTTTCTGATTTTCTTTTCTGAAGTGATTGCTCTTCTTACCAAAATGTCCATTCAGTTTAGCTTTCTCTTTATTAAATATCGATCCAGCTAGGACATGGCTATCCAAACCATTTTTGACTGGCCACCATTGTTTTCTATATGCTTATTGGCTATACGTTGCCCTTTCATGAGTGACCATGACTTTGCTGCCTTCTCTCTTCACATTCTTCTCTCATTTCTACTTCTTGCATTTATCATCTGCCCTATTTCCTCTCTTCTTTTTCTTACCTGTCAATTTTTCTCTTTCTTCCCCCCATTTTCCAGACATTTTCCAGACATTTTGAACAGCATTTTCCTTTGATTTTGTGCAGCCTGAATTCTGCTAGACAAATCTTAAGGCTACTTGGAGGTCTACACTGTAAGCTTTTCCATGCTTCCTTTATTTCTTGTATTGATGTCTTACATGCTCTGTCTTTAGTTTTCAGCAGGTTGTCTAATTCTTTCATTTTCTTATTAGCATTCCTCAGTAAAACTTTGCTTCTACCAGCTGATGTAAGTGAAATCCATCTCTTGAAAATACCTCTCTGCCCATTCTCAGTCCACAGTGATTTCTTCCTTCTCTGAAATTATGAGATGATTCATTTGCAGCTGGGACCGAACAGGATTTTTCATATAATCACAAACAATGTGTTAAGAGCGTACTTTACTTAGCAGCACAGGGAAAAAAAAAAACATCTCACCCCACCCAAATAAGAAAACAAAAGTTTAGGTGGCTGAACAACAAAGATGGGAGTTCTATGTGACATGTTCATAGTTCAAATGTGTATCGCTATGCTTACAGTTGTGTTGGTGTTTTTCCATGCTATTGTCAGTCTTAAGTATAGTGTTAGCTAAGTTTAACGTGAGCCAACAATGTGTGGTTGCAGCCCAGAATGCCAACTGTACCTGAGGCTCAGCTCTAAGCATGGCCAGCAGGTCGAGGGAGGTGATTCTGTCCCTCTACTCACTCTGGTGACACCCAACCTGGAGTACTGTGTCCAGCTCTAGGGCACACAACATAAGAACATGGACTTGCTGGAGTGAGTCTGTCCAGGGGTAGTCCATGAAGATGATCAGAGGGCTGGGGCACCTCTGCTATGAAGACGGGCTGAGAGAATTGGGGTGGTTCAGCCTGTAGAAGAGAGGGCTCTGGGGAGACCTTTATAACCTACAGGAGAGATGGGGAGGGACTCTTCATCTGGGAATGTAGCAATAGGACAAAGAGTAATGGTTTTAAATTGGAGTAAGAGGAGATTTAGATTAGATATTAGAAATACTTTCTTTACTGTGAGGGTGGCAAGACGCTGGAACAGGTTGTCCAGAGAAGCTGTGGATATGCCACCCCTGGAGGTGTTCAAGACCAGGCTGGATGGGGCTTTGGGCAACCTGCTCTAGTGGGAGACGTCCCTGCCCATGGCAGGGGGGTTGGAACTAGATGATCTTTAAGGCCACTTCCAAATCTAGCCATCTATGACTCTATTCTATGAGTAAATATAACATAAATAGTTAGTGACTATATTTAGACTCTTAACCATTTCACTTTTCAACCATTGTTTGTTGTTCTTTGTTATTCTTTTCTAGATCTGATAGCATAAATGTTTAAAGATACTTTGTTAGTTCTGTTAGATAGTCAATGAGCTTGAATGATACCAATTAAAAAAAGTATTGATCTGAATTATGTTATATAATTACACTGGACACATTTGCCCCATCATCACTATTGTTAGAAAAGAGTTCTTCTTTATGTACAGCATTATTTCATGTATATTCTCTATTTCCTTTGAGAACTTCTTATAATACAAAAAATCATATAAAAGCTCTTTCATATGATTAAACTTATCTTCAAAGAAGGAAGCCCTGTTTGATAAGAGGTCTTAATCAGCAGAATAGTGGCTCAACTGACAAATATCCACAGGTTCTGTGGTATCTTCAGTTCCTTCCCAAACTAACCATTCTCATTTATTCCATAAAACACAGTGTGGCACCAGTGATGGACCTTTTATGGGATCACCATTACTTATGGACTGCTTAAAGTCTCCATTGGGAATCATCTGCCTAACAATATCTTCCCAAGATATGTAGATAAAATACATACATGCTTTTCCAGTACCTGTCTTTTTTATACAAGTAATAATAGGAATAAAAGGAATGTATTACTATAACAGGATGGTAATGCCTGAAAAGTGCAAGTGAAGCGTATCATCCTTCAGCCCACAGACTGTTATGTTTCATGTTCACTCAATGTTGAACAGAGAAAAATACTTGGAACATATGGAAAAATTGAAGGTGATTAAGATAAAGCTATTCTGAAGCCCGATTTTGCCATTCAATAGTGTTGTTTCCATGGTAACTCCTGCATCACATGACACCTGTGTACATGATGCAAAGACATTTCTTAAATTACAGAAATACTAACAGGAAGGGCAAACTTCTGTGATTCTTTTATCAGTGTGAAGTGAGTATTTTATTTCCATTACTAACACAGATTTTTTTCAAAATTCACTTTATTGTAAGCAAAGTATTATTGATAAGTGAAAAACATGTAATATTTNGGGGGGGGGGGGGATGAATTATAAGGAAGAAGGAAAACAGCGGGTTAAAGGGACAGCTGGTGCGTGTGCGTTACCCGATATGGGAGTTGTGCTCTCTGTTACTATTTTGTTACTGCCCTGGCAAGGCAGCACATGATAGCTACTAGTAATTCACTGAGCAAGGCACGTGTGTCCTCCAGCTGTATCCATGCCTTCAGCTTTCCTGTGAACAGACTGAAGAATAGAGTCTCCGTACAAAATCCTTCAGAATTGACCAGAGTGGGGAGGCTGGCAGGATTCTAGAGAAATTACTTTGAAACTTGCAGAATTTACCCGAGTATGTGTCCTTTTTATTTCTGATATTATCTTACACTGTGACTATTACTTCCTAATAAAATCTGTAAGATAAATAAAAAACAAAGTTGTAACTTTCCATTAAATTCTATAGGTTTACCTTCAGGGTGTTCTCTTTGCCCTTTTTCAATGCAGTCTTATAAAAATCTTACATAAACCCACACAGATGCCTTCACTAAAAATATGTATTCTTTTCTTTTCCTCTTTCAAATTCTGAATCTATGAGATATGTGAAATGAGATATGCAAGGACAGATAAATGGCAAATAGTATTATGAACAAGATCTGAGTACCATTGCCAAAATAACACATGTATGTATACATGTGCATTCAGGCACATACACACGTACGTATATGGACTAGATGTGTGGTTGGAAAGGTGTGATTAAAATTCAAATCTGAGTGAGTGAGCAAAGCTGAAATCATGACTAGATGATAGTACTTGTCCTTGATTCAAATATGCTGGTTCTGAACTAAAAATGTGTAATATATTGATTCTTAATAGTGAATAAGTTCTTACATTTCTAAACCAGTCAGCAGATACAGAGCACCTCCAGACTATACTTTAATTTTATGTGATGCTAGATATAAAGGTGTTTAGCTCTGGCTACTGTGAATTTTGCAGGGCCCTGTAAAGTCCCTGAAGACTTATGTGACCTACACTTGTCTTCTTTTAAAAAGCTTGATGTGACCGTATCACTTGCTGCCTATGCTATACACTTAACAAAATGTGCCTATATTTTTGAAAGGAAGTGCCAAGGAACAACTACACAAGCTTTATGCAGTTAACACTGCATAGGTGTATTATACTTTTACTTATCTATATAATAACTTCCAGTCCTAGCGGGATAATTTAATCTTCTCTCCGTTCTGTTGTAGCTTGTTCCAAACACTGTCCCATTTGGCACAGAAACTTCCAGTTCTCTGTTGGAAACCAAATATTTTTCTTTCCAGGGGCAGACATTCTTCAGTCAAGTTCAACTAAGTGGCCCACAAGGGAGCTGTCTCTGTTGTCCAAGCTAGAAAGATACATTTATGAGCCAGCATCAGTAAATAAAGAAGGCAAGCTACATCTGTCCTCCAGCACTTGAGGTCACTGAGCAATTCCAGAACCGTAAGTCACCGAGTCAATGGAATTTCCCATTCAAATTATTAGGGCACATTAGACCATATCACAAGCCAAAATGTTGGATTCTTAGTGCATTCCCATAACAAAAACAAACATGCCATGAATTGGGTTTCTCTGTCTAGCATCTCTTACATAAATTTTCTGTAATACTGTGAAAGCGCACAGAGAGGTTAAGAGAGAAAAATTCTTTGAATATGAAATCTTAATAAAAATAAAAAACCTTTTAATGAACTCTGCAGCCTACAATGAGCCTTATATTTGAGCAAAAGCCAGACAGAAAACTCATTCATTGTCTAAAACGGGGGGCACAAGAGGGGCAAGGAGAGGTGCTGGGAAGAGCCCATGAGAAAGAAGCTCCCCATAAGGGCATGATGACAAGGGACAAGAAGATAATTCCCGTGAGCAAGCAGAACACACTCCAGCCCCTAGGTTCAGCTGCAAGTCCTGCCGGTTGGCTAGGGATGAGAAAATAAAAGTAGGAAATTGTGCAAAGAGTGTGGTTTTATTCTGTGGTGCTACTTACCAGGCACCATACTGTGTGAGAAATATGATAGAGATCATTTTAGCTAAACAGATGTATAATTGATTATCCAGCCATTGCACGTCACTACACAGAAAATGAATGCATTGCTCCAAGATCTAACATTTATCCACATAGAAGACCATATGAATTAAAAAACCGCAATTATAAAACACTGCAATCTATTCTTGTAAATTGCCTGTTGTAATTTTAGCTCTAGACAACAATGACAAATTACAGTCCTCATTTCAAGGATAGGAGATGCATTACATAATGCAGATCTATAGTGTTTAGAACCATTAATCATCAAGTTCTGGCAGCACTGTTTGCGTTAATCCTGTTTGCAAAAGAAGAGACCCGCTAAGACATACTATTTTAGGCTTTTCTTCCTCCAGTAAATATTCTTCTGAAGCAAACATCTGTAAGCTGAATTTATGTTTAGCCCCAAAATGGAAAAACAACCCAGACATAATCCCAGCAAAGAAATGTTGACATCACAATAAAAAAAAAAATAATTAAGACCTGTTTCTATTTTTACCAAATACTTATATGTTATGATGTTAATCAGCAGCTAAATGTTGTTATAAAATTACAACATTGTGTTCATAGAATCATAGAATGTTTAGAGTTGGAAGAGACCTTAAAGATCATCGAGTTCCAACCCCCCTGGACACCTCCCACTATAGCAGGTTGCTCAAAGCCCCATCCAGCCTGGCCTTAAACATTTCCAGAGATGGGGCATCCACACTTTCTCTGGGCAACTTGTTCCAATGTCTCACTACCCTCAGCATAAAGACTTTCTTCCTAGTATCTAATCTAAATCTCCACTCTTTCAGTTTAAAACCATTACCCCTCATCCTATCACTACACTCCCTCATAAAGAGTCCCTCTCCTCCTTCATGTAAGGCCCTCTTTAGGTACTGGAAGGCTGCTATAAGGTCTCCCCAGAGCATTCTTCTCCTCTACAGGCTGTACAACCCCAGCTCTCTCAGTCTGTCCTCATAGGAGAGGTGCTCTAACCCTCTGATCATCTTCATGGCCCTCCTCTGGACCAGTTCTAATAGGTCCACATCCTTATGTTGGAGGCCCCAGAGCTGGATGCAGTACTCCACGTGTGGTCTCACCAGAACAGACTAGAGGGATGCTGGATTTAAGATTCTACCTTATACAAAAAATTAGAGGCCATTGGATTTTTCTTGAAAAATAATAAAACACTGTCTTTTAGGGTATATAAAGCTCTTCAGATTGTCTGTCAAATTTGTCAGGTCAGACTCTCCCTTTGTATATACAGAACATTGTCAATCATAGAGTGTAAAATTTCTTAAAAGTCATTCTTAATGTTAATGATACTGGGATATAAATACAGTCACAGTCAAACTAAAATAATATGAGTTTATAGTCATGTATAATCATAAATATTTTTTATTAAATCTCTCCTCTATTGATGAAGGATGGTCAATATCAGGTTAGACCAGGACTTGGGTTTTTTGATCATGCAAAACATTTAAGGTTTCTTAAATGTTCTTTTTCTTTATTAAAGACAGTAAATCCTTTCAATCTTATGGATGCATAGATAATAGTCTAGCAGTGTGAGGAATTTATCTAGGATCGGAAAGATTCAGGTTCTGTCTGCAGGTCTGCCATTCCTCCGTTTCCCAGAATCTGCTCCAACCCCCAGGAAATCAGCTCTGCAGTGGTTCGCCTAAGCTAGAGATTGATTACAACTTTTTCTATATGTGCATTTTGCTTACATTCTCTGCAACAAAGCTGTGATGCTGAGTACCCAACATCCCAGATACAGCCAATAAAATAAGGGAACTAAGTTAAGATCGAGAAGTAAAAATCTCAGTCCCAACACCTGAGATAAGGCAGAAGAGAGTCCTTAATTTGCAGCTTATCTCCCAAGAGTGTCCCGATCACCTATTATACCTCTTGCTCTCTTTGAGTTTTGCATTTCAGTGAAAGTCCTGTTGAAGCACCTCAGTTGTTGCAAGTGCCTTAGTACATAGTGAATGAGTATTTTCCAGCTAAAAAATTGTTTCATTGAAGAATTCCCAGTCAGCTGCATTCCCAAGTGTTTTGCGTTAATCTTTAAGGGCAGAAAAGCAGAGAAGAGCAGAGTTCTAAGACTGTAACTAAGCAGAATACAGGATTTATCATTAACAGGGAAAAAGTATTGACTTTTTGTTTTCAAATTGAATTGGGGTAAAAAGTGCAGCCATTTTATTACTTTTCTCATAAATTATTGACAGTTATTTAACAATACAGAGTTTTTTCCTTAATAAAAATATGTTCCCCTGCCACATTAACTTAGAGTTGCTGACATGCTGTAAATTCAACTTGCAGCCTCCCATGAAGTAGCTCTCTTTTCTGGTAAAGCCCTTAATTCTTGTAATTTCTGTGATACCAATAAATTTAATGGGAAAAACATACACAAATGTGAAAGACCAGACAGCTCTGCAACCAACACACATGAAAATGAGAGCTGGAAAATCTCTGAATCAGCACCTCTTCACCAAAATTATCTCTTTTGTAAGATCTCAGTGCTCATGAGATCATAGAAAAGCTGGTTTTGAAGTGGCATTCCTACTGCTTTGCTACACTGGAAATATGCTGTTAATTGCAATGAATGCAAACTAATACTATGCCAGTTAAATCCTCAGTGACTGTGTAACTCTCTTCCTATTTAGCAGAAGCACAATTCTTTCACAAGGTAGATGTCTAACAGGGAAACTCTCCACATCTCCACATGCACTTAAAAAAAAAAGAACGCTGCCCACTTAAGATTTAGATTTTTATTTATTTTTTTTTAAATAATTGGCCTTGCAAAACATTGAGAATTGTGGACTTGTCTGAAAACTTGAAACAAGATCAATCCTTCTAAAATGGACTGCAATGGGACTTAATGCCTGTTCTGTTTTAGCAATGCGATTTCAAATAACCTTGGGCATGCTGACATTAAAGATTTTTGCATTTACACAAACATTAGGTAATCTGTTACATCATTACGGTATGTGCTGATTGCAAACCTTTAGAAGTCATCTAAAAATAGGGTAAGGTTAGGTTATTCCACCAATTCACAAGATGAAAAACAAATTAGGTATTAACTTAGTCTGTAGCCACTGTTTATTCTTTATTTCTGTAGTAACTAACATGACAGGGCTCACCACATGTGGGACCATGAATGTGCATTCAGAACAAAAATTATAAGCAATAATAACCTTAAACTAAGCTGATGCAAGTCAGTAAGGAATAGTATCAGTTCATCTATAAGCTAAGCAGATGTATTCTCAATAGTTTTGCAAATTTGACCAAGGATATATAAACCAGGTATGTTTAGATCATGTGAAATATTTGTAAAAGTTAAAAATATCACATTTAAAAATGCCAATAGGACAACTGGTGAAGAGTTTGTGTGCTCTCCAAATCATCTGTATTTTCATCAATTGTATACATCTCTAATAAAATAATTATCATGTAAATTAGTTTTCCCAGAAATACCACTTGATTATACCTTTAGAGCATCACAGCTACAATGTTATTACCATCTTAAATACATCCAGTAAAAAAATGTTAAGAAAGTTAGTTCTTCTTCCCTTTTTTCCCCAAATTTTGCCTAACATTATCACAGCAAAGATGTAGACCCATGCCTTGTGCTAAATTCCAGCAGATCTTCTCTCCCTTTGTACAACGTTACAGTATTTGCATTCTGTCACAAGGATCTGTCCTCTCCCGCAACCCTCTGAGTCTGAGCTCTGGATTCTCAGGAGCCGTAATCTCCGCACAACTCTTAATGATCACGAAGGACAATGTGATTTCTGGGTTACCCTCACATATCTGACAGTGTATGCCCAGGAGCAGTAAAGATTCAGGCCCACCCTCAAAGGCTGCATCCTCTTCTGTGGCAGTGGTTCTCCACCAGTCACTAATAATGCCACTATTTTGGCAAACTTCTCAAAGTATTTCCTTCCCCCGCTGCTGCTTTCAACTTCTTTGAATTTGCAGCAGGGATAAAGAAGGCTACAAGGGCATGAATTTGGGTGGAGAGTAACACAACTGCATTCTCAGCTAATTTTTGGCTTTTTTTTTCCTTTTTTTTTTTAACCTGCTCCACCTGCAGACCTCAACTCTCAGAAGACACATCTTCTGAGCAGCACAGGGGATAGATGGTGTTGTATCCCACATTATTCTGTGCCACTGATGTCGTAGCAGCCATTTATAGCATTTCTTGCTGGAAAGTGGGCAGATATGGACCTCTTCCAGCCACAAGAATGTGCTGATCTCATGGAAAAAAGTGTGACTGCAAATCTGACAATTATTAAAAGGCAATAAATATCTTTCATTACAGACAATCAGCTAAAGGCATTTGAAACTTAAAATTTTACTAGAAGCATTAAAATAATAATTAAAATCATTATTTTCTAACTATTCCCACGCATGCCATGTGACCCTGCATTCAGGATCCTAAGAAGAAAATCAAGCGAAAGAAACCAGATATTCTCTGAGCAACAAAACTGTTTAAGTTGGTTCCTTGTGCATTGGTGGCTTACAGTGGTGCCAAATAAGTTATGTTCAACAACTGAAGCTTTTTCCATGGTTTGGGAACTCGTTGCTCTTGTGTGTGGATTTTCTTGAGTCTAATAGATGGCAGGTTCTTACTGCAACGTTTGCCTCAGTGAAAGGAAGAAAAAAAACCCAGACTATTAGGGACAACACAGCATTTAAGGAGCACATGATTCATCTCTAAAATAACTTTTCGTTCAGATAGGTTGAAATTCATCAATTAATTCAATAGAGACAGGGCAGTGTGAAAGGATGGATGAAGAAGCGTGCACACAAACATATGGATTCCTCACATAAGCTTTACTTCCTTAGGAAGTCAAGCTAAAACATTTTGATGATTAATATATAAACAGCAATTGCTCATATCCTGCAGTCTTTCAGGAAATAACTGGAATCTGCGAGTAAATGTAACTGAGTCTGCAGCAGATAAAATTAACTAAAAGATGAAGATGTAATTGCCTGAGTCTGTACACAAAGTCAAGTTGAAAGATAAATGGCAGTTCCATTTTCCTGTTGACTGTTAAAGCAAATTAATTATCTGAGGTCATGGACTTTTTCCAGAAATAAGAATGTGAATCTCAGAATTTGAAAGAGTTTGTAATAAGCAGAAAAGGAAAGTGATTTCTCAGATAGATTACCATCCAACCACAATAATTCTGGGCCAAATTTGCCCTTTTGAGGATCATTTTGTGGAAGTGTAAAGTTTCTGCACAGCGCTGCGCTAGACAAGGGTAACATTATGTATTCGATAGTCTCACCCAGCTTTTTTCCTAGGATTCGGTTTGTGTGGAGTTTCCCATTACATAAAGTTGATTGCCCAGAACAAATACGATCATGCTGTAACCCTTACATGGTGCTCAGTCTCAAGACAATTTAGTTATTTAACTAATGTCCTCCAATAGCCATGGTGTGTAGTACAGCAGGAATGAGAGTTATTTCCTGCAGAGGGAGAATGAGGCTGTGGGTGATGCCCCTGCAGCAGCAGAAGGGGTGGGATATGGGAGATAGCAGAGTCCACAGCAGCTGGGAGTGACAGCTGGACTGGGAAGACTGGAAAAAATGGAAAAACGGCAGCAACAGCAGAAAAATAGCAGGCAACAAACAGGAAGTGAGGAGGAATTACAATAAAATAGTTGAAAGCATGTGAGGAGACCAGCAGGTCTGATGCTGAAACTGGCAGACAAAACCACTAGGAATGCTACGATCGACAACACATGCTCACAGCAGCACACCGTGGTGAATGGATTCTGGCCCGCCACACAGGACTGCGGTAGTGCAGCAGTGGCAGGTGCCCAAGAAAAGCAAAAATGCTCATTTCTAGTAGTCTGAGAGCTACCCAGGCTCATAGTTGTACATAGGCTCTGCTACGCCACTGCCTGGTGCTGTGTAGCTGTCAATGTGTCTTCAGGTCCTTCTGTGAGCGCAGGCTGGCCCTTGGGAACAAAGAGGGTTGCTTTCTGTACTCCATACATCAGCAATCTGTCCATGCAACCAACAGGCAGTGAGGCTCCTGCATGAGAAATCGAACCACTGCAACCGACCGGCAGCAGCTGAGACCTGGAGCATCAATCTAGGGATGGGACAGCAAGGTCTTTCCTGATTTTTTCCAAGCAAATCATTTGGAACTTGTCCTTCCTGAACACACAGAATCCAAACATAGGTCTGGAAACACTGGATCAGACACGACTTAAAAATATGAGTGCTAAAGAAAACAGGTAACAGTGAGTGTCCTAAATAGGTACAGAAAGCTCCAGAAATCATACAGCTTAGAAGACAGAGCAGATCTCAAAGGAATGAGGAAAGGGAAGAGCCAACAGATTGACAGCAGGTGGAATATGAAGATGGAAAGGATGGAGTTTGAGATGTGGCAAACCACCCTGTACATTGGAAGACACAAAAGAAATGACAGTAACAGAAAAAGAACATTACAGAGATCTAAAATGGGTAAGGACAGAAGCATGGGAGAAAATTTAAGACTTAACCCCATCTCAGAAGTATACATCAGAAGATAAATCCATGTTTTTAATCAGGATATTTTTTTCCCGTCAGTTGAAAACTAATGAAACCCATGCAAGCAATTAGCTTTAGGCAGATCACAGGGCAGCTATAATACTCCTTTATGCCATCATTCTGTCACAAGTGATGATACATGATTTATGTGAAACATTTGCTGGAGAAATGCCATCAACATTAATAATGTTGTATGAACAGGAGCAAACAGCGGCTCCTGTGGCCTCCCTTCTTTTCTCTGTGCTAAGCAGTTCTCTTGCTGCACACATGTTTTTTGAGCAATGTCAACTGGAATTTACAAATTGAATTTACTTGTACGTTGAGTTCACAGTCGGTGTTTAGTTCTTTTTCACTCTGCATACCAATAAATACTGTCATTAAACCATGTTTCCTTATCAGGAGCTGTTCTAATTAGGCTGTTCTAAATGTTGAGTTAATCAATTGAGCTAATCCTTTACATTTATACACAATGGGAAGTTTTCCATTGTAAAGATAAGGGTGTGTGTGTTGTGGTCTGAGTGGATAATCACTTCTTAAATGTCAGTTTAAGCTCGGTTCCATCAGTATATCCTGATAAGTGACACTTTCAGATGCAATTGCACTCAAGTTGGTGTGGCTACTCATTTGACTCTACAACATGAATTAACATTGGCAGAAATGAAAAATGGGATAGTTTCTCCCCATGTAAAAAAAAAAAATGCTGAAGATGATTGTGGCTAGGTAAGTAAGTTCCAGTTACTTTTTGACAGATATTGAACAAAGTTGAATTGTATTTTCATTTGTATTCTACTGCATACTCCCCCCCCCCATCCCTTGCTGTAAAAGCACTACAACAAAAAATTTTTGAAGCAGGTTCCTATTTTTATAAAAGCCTCTCACATGCTCCAATAAGCCATGAAACATAAAGGGGGGGGGGGGGGAGAGCAGCTATACCTTGAAGGGAACAGCCAGCCCTGCCAGCATTTTGTCGATTTCGCTCTGTTGGCATGCCTGGCTTCCACCTTCCCTTTCCCCTGAGGCAGACAGCACACACAACTTTACTAAAAGCAAGGACTGAGAGGCAGACCCAAGAGCTACAGTTCTTGGCTTGCTTCATCTGGGCACCACAACACACAGGAACTCAATGGAAATACCCTTGCGCAACCAGCTTCAGTGAGCATTTTGCTGGCTATTCCCAAGGATGAGAATGTGGCAAACTCATGAAAACAGGAGCATCAGCAAAGTCACAAGGTCCCGATGTCCTGGTTGTCCTAGGATTTCCATCATGAAGCAAATAGGAAGAACTTACTGTTCAACGGTGTTTCAGTTGTGGCTCTAATGGTGGAGTCTTTGTAAGATATTTGCATACCTACCATTCTCTTAAACTTCTGTTGCATGAAATGTGCACCCAAACATGTCTATGACAAATTCTTTTCTTTAAAAGCACTAAAGCCACTACTAAGCATAGAAGAACGCCATCCCATCAATTCAGACTTCCCTAAATTCACCTCACTTTTCTCCTAATGAATACAGGATGTCACTATTTGCTGTACGTTTGCACGGACTAAGTTATCTTGCTGCATGAAACCCACTTACTGCAATACAAGTGCAGGCATTTATCTTCTCAGGAAGGGTCAATCTTGTCTTCTACAGAACAAAACAGGACCAAACAATTTCTCACACAAAACTTCAAAAATATTGTCATTCCTATGCCAGTGTGTCAGAAGTCATATATTAAAGAGTGATCCATAGGAGCAATAGTATACAGACTCTTTCAACCAAAGCTAAGTGATCTCAATGACCAGCTAAAAAGTGTTCACTGGCATGTATGAAACTAGTTGGTATTTCTGTTTTGGCAAGGCTAATGACAGAGCGAGTGTGGAAAGCAACCACTTCGGCATAGCACTTTTTTTGTGAAGTCAACAGTTATCGTTAAACCTTTATTCCCATCTATAAAGACATAAGAATTAAAAAAACAAACAAACAAACAAAAAAAAAACCAGCTATGCCCAATGTATTCAAGACATAGCTAACATCAGTCTTCATAAAGGTTACACACAAAATTTATGCTTCACTTCCCCAGACTCAGTCATCGTTAACTACTCACAACTTAAGCATGAGAAAAGAATGCCATTCTCCACTGGTCTTGACACTCACACTGAAACATCCCACACAGGTTTTCACTCAGATTTGGCTGAACATACAATTTCTTTCCTCGCCTGGATGCATCCAGCACAGGTGAGAACACGAAAAGGAGAGGGTGCAGAGCCAGCCCATTCTACTGCAATTCTTAGGCGCCTGTACCTACAGCTCACAACACAAAAGCCCCAAGAATTCCTTCCCCCAGTCAAAATCCACACCTGGACAAAAGCATCAGTCCATGATTTGAGCACTGAATATTAGCTAGCGATCAAATAAACTATCAGGGGGATTGAAATAACGTTGCAGACCTTAGCCCCCAACATTTAAAAACTAATTACAATAAGTATCATAACTGGATCCCAATCATCACTGGGTTTTTTCTCCTCTGAGCAGCCCAGTTCAGATCTCCCATGCCCGCAACACTGTTACTACCCAGTTACTGACACAGAAGACGCAGAAATCGAGTAATTTCAATGGCTTTGCCACTTCTTACGCTTTTTATGCACTATTGCCAGCTACCAGCATTTAAAATAAGGGATAAACAAACAAGAGCACGAAGCCCGATGGAAAAGCTGCACGTTTTTCTCCCGCTCCCCACCAGACTCGCGGCCCTGGGACCGGGCCAGCCCCGGAGGGGCGGCAGCCGCACGTCCTGGCAGAGCAGGGGAGCTGAGCGGGGGCTCCGGGGGAAACACATCAAGGCGGGACACGGGACCGGTCACACAGAGAAAGGCCAGGAACGAGCGGGGCGACGGGACCGAGGCCGAGCCCGGCTCAGCCCCGCAGCCGCCGCGGGGCACGACGGGAGGGATAGTTTCCTGCCCGCGCGGACTACGCTTCCCATGAGGCCGCGGGGGGAGAGCGCGCGCGGCACGGTGTGCGTCAGCGGCGCGGGCAG
>VZRU01007213.1:44293-113485 GCA_013398155.1 Pedionomus torquatus | reverse complement strand
CTCTAACCATTCTATGATTCTATGATATGTGTGCATGGAGGTGTATGTACATCCATCAACTCTGTCTGAAAAGTTTAATGGCTTGAGGCTATGCAAACCCAAGCAGCCTTCTTCTAGTTTGTCATTGGAACCACTGTTAAATCAACCACTGGTTACAAACATATGTCTAAGTCCCTGAGTTTGGATTCACACACCTTGAAACAAATGGGATCTTGGAGACTTTTAACCTAATGTGCTTACCACAGGCTTCCCTGCTGGAATTTTTCTGCTAGTGTCCTGGTTTTCTGGGAGGGACAGGGTTAATTCTCCCCTGGCTCTAGCAGGGCCCAGGTATCCCACCCCACTGAGCCACGCCCAGGGGGTAGCCGGGAGCTGCCGGGAAGGGGAGGGGGGACCGGAAGTGCGGGGTCTGCGACGGCTGCGGGGCTGCGGTCGGACGGGCGGCGGTTGGTATCGAACTGGCGTTTGTATCCGTCTGCATCCGTGCTACTGTTACTGTTTTTCCCTGTTCTACCTTGTTGTCCCGTTAAACAGTTTTTGTCCCAGCCCACGAGTGCTGCCTTTTTCTTCCAATCGCTCTGACACCGCCATGAGGCGTTGGCCAACCGGGCTGCCGCGTGGTTCTTTGTTGCCGTCTGAGGCTAAACCACGACAGCTAGAAAACATATTTATGCAAGTGAGGCTCATATAGGCAATGGATTTTAACTCCAGAATTCATGTATCTGGTGTTCAGAAGCAGGGAGGCAGCTTGAGATGTGGTTTTTCCCCATATCTAATGAGTGTTATTATAAGGAAATCTTCTACTTGATCAGATGTGTTCAATGATCCTTTAAAAGGCTTTGGATGTATTTAACAGGGTACCAGAGCTCACCACAAATGGGAAAAGGAAAAAATTTATGAAGTCTGAGGCTTTGTCACCATGGTGACATCTATTTGAGTTTGGAAGTTGCATTAGTTCAAGCTCACAAATTTTTCTTTTCCTGTCATTAATGTCACTCCTCTTATCCTCTAAGTTACCTTCTCCTCCTTCCCCACTATAACTGCATTTAAAAACTAAATTTCCTTTCAGGGAAAAAATACACAGGATAAATTACCTCTATCCATTACTGCCTCCAGGAAGCTGAAACTGATGCAATCCATATCTAAGTGAACTTTATGTATAAATGCAAAGAGAAAAAAATAGTCTCTCTTCTTTTGTGCCAAACAATTTAACAGCTATGATCAGATACGTCCAAATTTGAGAAGTCTTTATCCATCCTTTAACAATCACAGAGCTGACCTCATTCACCCCTCCAATGACTCCACTGAATTAGGTGGAGTTCACAGCAGAGATGAATTTGACCTAGTAAGTACATCAGTGGTCTTTTGGGTTTGCTTTACATAGCACACAAAGAAGCTCTTCAAAGGTTTGTGGTACATCATAACCTTGACTTCAACTCTAGTTTTAATGGCTACTTGGAAGATGACAAAGACCACACTCTTTGGGAGGCTGCTGTAGGGTGAGAAGCCTCAAAACCACATGGCCAAATCTAAGCTTAAGTGAAGTCTATGCAGCCCACACAACTGCAGTGGCAGCTGTCAGAAGTGTGCCAGAGAAAGCCATGCTCCTGGCTGACAACTGGAGGGTAGAGAGTCTGAAGCACCACTTAAAGGAAAAGCATTCCTTTGATGGATATCCAAAATTGGTGACGGCTTCCTTTCAGGATGAGCATGCTGTGCTTAGAGAGATGCTGATCATCTCTTGAACCAGCACTGCAATCAGCATGAATTGATGGTGTGGCAGGAACCGTGAACCATAAGCAATGGCACTTAAAGCACTTGGTTTTGATGAATTTTGGTGTTTGTATAACTTGTTAGAGTTAAAGCTGTGGTTGATGGGTAATGCCGGGACCACATTTACCCATTTGTTAATGGTTTTCTGGCCACTGAGCTGCTTACTCTTGAACAGCAGAAATTCTCTTTGAGCACCTGATCTTAGAAAGAATTTTCTCCTCTGCACTGACCAGCATCACACATCATCCTTCCCTGCCTCAGTCTGTGCTCACAATCAAGTTCGCTCTCAGTAGCACATATTTTATTATATTTGGCTGTGAGAATGTCACCTATTATGAAGGGAAAAGCAAGAGTGAAGGTTAGGGGGGAAAGGTGAAGGTTAAATTCAGACATTCAGTTTATGAGGCAGTTTGTCCTCAAATCAAAGCCAGGCATTCATGTCAAGCTACATAAACAGGAATAAATGCTCATGTGAAACTTGCTTAAGAAGCAAAACCTTGTAAGAATGTGCTTTCTTCTCCCTTCTTCTCATGGCCCCATTAAAGGGGAATTGCTCAGAGCATGTTGCTGTCCTGGACAATGTGATACCTCTTAAGATAAAAACAAAAAAAAACTGCCAATAAACACACATTCATGCTCAGAAGGCTGCTGCGTGCTGCAGCCACTGCTGCGAGCACAGCCCACAAACTGGCTCGGGTGGGATCCCAGAGCAGAGCCATGTGCCCAGTCCTGGGGTTAGGAGGATACATCTCAGTCCTTCTTGAGGTGTCCAGGGATTATTTTTTTTCAGTATCATGCTCTGTAAAAGGTTTAACTCAAAGTTTTGGGGTGGAATAAACAAACCAGTGAGAACACTTTTTAAAAAGCAGATTAACCTCAGAGCCTCAGCTACCTTTATTTACCAAACAGAAGAAGTTTCCCTGTGTGATACGCTTCTTAAATTATAGGTTTCCCATTTCCTGGCATCCTAATAAAGTCTGGATGAATGATGAGAGAGTCTGCTGTGAGAATGAGTAAACATCTCCTACTGTCTGGAATGTAAGACGACTACTGTCTTATCCTTTGTTACAGGTTGTTAAGATAAAATTACCCTATATATCAACAGCACTGTCAATGAAATTAGAAAGGGCGTTCTACCTCCAAGCTGCCTGGAGGGCTTGAGGAAGGAGGAGGGAAGGCAGTTGCTTCTCTATTTATTTTGGTTTTCCATTTGCTATGATAGAAAAAAAAGGGGGTTGTTTGGGGTTGCTTTTTGGGGTTTTTTTTTTGGCTTTGTTTTGTTTTTAATGCAAAAGAAAAAGAGGATAAAAGCCAAGGAGGATGTGCAAGGCAAGTGCTGCATACTTCACCAACTGTGCAAGCAAGAGATGAAAGAAGTGTCCTGGTGAAAATTCTGGGATAGCCTGAACTGCAGTGGCAGCCACGCTTGGGTGCAAAGAGACCCTGCAGCTGTCGATGTTACCCCCACCTAGGGCAGAGGCTGTGAGTCCCTGAACTGAGGGTACTTCACCTCTCCTGGGCTTTTGTCTCCCAGCAAGTGTGGCCTGCAGTGTCCTTAAGGGTGCTCTTCCACAAGGGATGCTGATGGCCAGCAAGCAAGGAGCACCCCAGGGTGTTTCACCAACAGCACCTCCTTCATTTGGCACTTGAAAATCCCTACTATAGAATGTGGTTAAACATAACCAGTGGGTTGAAAATGTTAAAAGGTCTTGGGAAGACAGAGGCCTATGTGCGTGACATATTCCCCAGAGCCTCATTCACGTAGGAAGTGAAGCTGACAAGGAACACTTTCCAGACAAGTGTCTTCTTTTCAGTTATTTTCAATTCTCTTTAAATAGCAAAGGCTCCTGGGGCAATGTGTGCAGGCTCTGCTTGCTCTAATGAGTATTAGCTTGTGCAGTAGGTCCTGCTGGTGGCGAGCCAAGGACACACAGCACTGTCCATCGCGTTGTCTGTGTGTGACTGCTCAGGAAGGCAAAACAAATCCTGGCACCCCCATTCACACAACTTCTGTCCTGGCTCCAGCAATGGCCCCTTGGTCCCGGGGAGACTGGCTGGAGAGCAGGAAAGGGTCAGAGCTGAAACTGTGGGAGGTGAGGGCTGGCATCCTGAGAAAATCATTTGCATTTTTGAGAAGACCCAATCTAATCTGATTTCTAGTTCAGCTCTGGGAAGTGCCTACACATTGTTGTTTTCTCTACATTTCCTCAAGACACCACTAAACCTCTGGTTTTCTCCTGTGGTTTGCCCCATTTTTGTTTTCACCACTCTATCTGCTGCTACAAATTTGCCAGTTACAGTTTTAGGAGCACCCTCACAAGAGGGTGCTCTTGTACATCCCCGTAATCCACTAATGTGTCCCTGGTGTCTTTTATCACATCTTGATGATGTTGCAGTTTTACTGGTCTTCAGAGAGAAACCACTGGAAAGATCATCTTCTCCCAGAAAGCATTTTCTTGAAATACTCATGGGCATGCCAAAATACTAGAAAGCAGTCTATATTATCTGTCTGTACTTGGGAGCGTTGACTGTTTTCCTTGTAATTAGGCTGTGTTGACAAAGTAATTACCTGGTTTAGACTTGTTATATTGGTTGTGTCTTCAGCTGTCACTGATCTTGAATCCTACAGCCATGGGACTGGGATCCAAAATTTAGATCCCATTGCCTCTGTTCCACACAAAATTAATTCTTGGCTCCAGACATCTGCCTAAAATAATCCTTATGCTCCAGGTGATGGGCTGGTGGAGCTCAAGGGTTTCTTGTAGAGGAACGGGGCTCTCGTGTGAGTCAAAGACAGCCTCATCACTTACATGTCCTCTCTTCTATCCATGCCAGCATCTTATACAGTCTCACTCCTTTGCCTTTTCTTTCTCTGTTTTTACAAAGCACTTTGTTTTGCTCCTTTTTTTTTTTTTTTAAGTTGTTTTTCCATTTTTGAAACTCGGGCATTTCACGCTTAGAATATTTTTGTTTTGAAATCAGACAAAAATGTAACTGAAAACAATACCAGAGAAAAGTTGGAAGTAAAAAAGCTGAACTTGGGTGAGAAATGCTCTTGGATTCTCAAAGCATTCCTCACTTTCCACCATCCTGTCTTGTAGTGTGTTAGAAACTTTACATGTCACTCTCTCGTGCACTTATGTGTATATATATATGACCATATATATACATATGAGAATTATGTGTATATATTTATGTCCATATATATACATATGAGAATTTTCTCTGACAAGCTGTAGGGCTTTGTTGCAGATTTTCCATCCCCAACCATGTCAAGAAAAAAATATCTTGATGCTCTGCTCACAAAATACTTCTGGTCTGTTTCCATTTGAATGTTATGCTTGTTTGCATAGGCAATTCATAGGGGAGTTCATAAAACCTCTTTTTGCCTGAATTTGTGACTGCCTGCCCACCACATGGGCTTAAAATGAAATTATGTTGGAAAAGGGGCTGTTTTGGGATGTATAAGTTTTGCATATATCCTTTAAATAACTCAGATATATTTTCAAAGGAGGATGTTTTTCCTATGGACTGAAGGACACTACTAATTTTTTGAACTCCAAACCAGCACTAAGTAAATAGCTGAGGTTTTTACCAACACTTGTATTTTCCCCTTAGAGAGATCTCTCATTAAAGGACAGTCTCTTACTTTAATTCTCACTGCTTGGCTCCAACAGAAACCACTTCTTCTACCTCTGTTCCCAGCCTAACGCTGGAATAATAGAGACAAAACTGCTTTTCGCAGTCCCGCCACCCAGCCCTGCGCTGCGGTGCCAGTTGCAGTCAGCATAAAGCAGATGTTTGTCTTTATTAATCAATACACACACAATCCACAACCTGAACTGTGTACAGAAATGAATGGAAAAAGTGCAACCTGACCACAAAAGTATTATTTTATAAATAAGGTCCTTTAGTAGTAGTTAATTGGATACACATTTTGCTAGATTTATGGAACATTAAGAACTATCATATCTGAATTGACAGACTGAGTTCTTGTTACGTCTCCAAATTACCAATGACCACTTTGCCTTGCAACATCAGACCCTGGGTTCAGAAATCTAGCTCGAGGGCCTTTTTTAAGTACATGGTGCTTTTTTTTTTTCTAATAGAGATTGATTTAGTGTATGTTTAATGGCCCCATAAATCACTCAACATGCCCAACTCGCATACAAATTCTGCCAGAAAAAAAGTTTTCAAGGAAGCAGATGCCTTGTTCTTGGAACCAATTTGCCTTGCTCTCTGTGTGTGCGTGAACCCACTGTTTCAAGATCCTCCTTATAAAAACATTCTGCTCTCCCAGGTCTGAAGATTGGTCATTTTCTCTGGGGCTGCTTTCTTACTATGCCAAGTTAAACTCGGGTGATTCCCCTGCTGTGTCCATTCTGTTCTAGTGCCTTTTAGATCAGCAATAAATAAATTCATTGTGCGTCTGAACAAGAAGAAAAAGAAAAAAATGGAGTCGCATTGTTCTTGCTCTTATGAAGATCTATTGTGTGCAAAGTAGTGTGCTATCAAATGGCGTAGGTCATTTTTCATTACCCCACTGAGGATGCAGCTCAAAGCAGAGGATTATAGAAACTCATTTCCTTTGGTTAAGGGAAAAAAAAAAGAGTTAACATTCAATAAACTCAAGGGCTATGACGCAATGTGGCCCTCAGAACCTTCCGAGCAGAGCTGTTAATAGCTTCCTTTCCCAGGACGTGGGTTTGCCCCATTCACTTATCAACTTTGATGCATTAGTAAAAGAAAATATCAACCCCTCATAACTCTCAGAAATGATACAATACATCACTTGAAAGTAAGCTGGGATCAACACATTGTTAACTGTTTGATCTCTCAAGTCAAAATTAATGATAGGTGTTTTGCACACAAAAAAAAATGAATGTTAAAAGCCTATTTAAGCTAACTAAAGACATCCATACAACATCAGGGTTGAATTGGAGGTGATTTCCTGCAATGCAGCTGTTATAAGTTTATCAGTCTGCGGGTGGCAGTAACCAGTAATCATAACCAGATTGCAGAAGGGTGGGATGGAACTTATATTTAAATAGACAATCTGACTAACTAAGTAACTAAAGAAAGCTGGTTGAGAACTTAAGTTCACAGTATTATTCACTAGAACACCCAAAGGTCTGGGAGAAGGCAGTTTTCTGCATATTTTAAAGAAATGAAATTATTCTGAAGGTTTAAGTGCTAGGCAGGGAGAAACCAAGGTTCGTAATGATTAACAGCAGACCTCCTGCACTCTTGTACTCGCAACATTTACACAATAATGATAGCTAATAAGAAATGGCATTAAGAAATGACTTCAGCTTTCTCTGCTGAAATGTTGCCATAGGCTGTTGATGAACTTTTAGCTCATTCTCTTGTGACATGGAAAGGAAAGATCTGAAGCGTAGCATATATTTCAAGCAGAAGAGCTATTGAAAAAATTCCAAGAAATCACTCTGAAGAGCCAAAGAGAAGTGTTGCACTGCAAGACAATGCCTCTGGACAATTACAGCCTGTTAGTTTTAATGCATCTCAAATTGCTTCCGTCTGCAGCTAATCTGACCACTGGAAACAGTCATTTTTGCAGTGCCCTTTAATTTTTCTGATTTGCGTGTGGGCGGTATCTGTTGGAATTAATATGAATGTTTTCCGGATTGAATTAGAGAAAACAAGGCAAGCTTTCAAAGTAGCATCAACTCTTCTTGAGAATTGTGAACTCAGGAGCATGTACGGTGGCAAAGCATGTGGGTGATGTAGGTCTGTCCGAGATCGCTGTTGAGCAAACATGGAAAGGAGCGACAGACAAGTCCCACTGGATCCTTAGATCTCCCCAGCACCACTCAACAGTCTCTTTAGCCCACTTTGTTCTTAATTTTGCTGAATACTCTGCCCTTTCTGGGTGCTGCTTCAGTCTCCAGCTACATCCATTAGAGCTGTGCTTCCAGCGGCAGGGATACCCCAATTTCCAAACTCGCTGACCCATGCAGACCCACATTTTTCTATGAATGAATGAATCCCTTAAACAGTTTGGGAGCGAGCCAAAATCTTCTGTCCCCGAAGTCAGCCGAATACATGCTTTATTTTTCAAATGACCCACGTTTAAAATAGCCACTGGTCAAGTCTTTCTTATCAACAGTCCTAGCTCCTGCCACCTCTCAGCACCTCCTCCTGCAATCAGCCACCTTCCCATCCCCTTGTGGGAACAGTCTTATGGCTACGCTTAAACCTGGTTTCTGGAAATTGCAGGTCCGGGGAATTTCAAATTTGCTTTTTACAGAGAACAGACTGAAAAAAGGCCACTACGTTTTAATGTAAAATTCCAATAAAAAAAGAGCAAGTTTTAAAAATTCTTCACACAGCTTTCTTTCAAATTTTGACAAAAGTTTAAAATAATTATTCCCCCTGTCTGACTTTATGTATATGACACCTTTTTTCATAGAACTTTTTAAATTTCAGACATGTTTTTCAGTGGAGAAAAAGAAAATTATTGATAAAACTGAAAAATTGAAATGTATTTCCATTAAGACACTCAGCTATTTCCAGTTTTTTGTTTTCTGAATCTTACTCAACAAAACCTCTTAATTATTTCTCATAGCCGTGGGATCAGCTCACTCCTTTCTTCTCCCTAATGGGACTATAAAATCCACAGTTGGCAGATCTGTATGCCAGGCTGTGAGATGTGACACATCACAAATTTCTGGAGAGGGTCAATTTTCCATTCAACAAAGCAGCGGAGAGAAAGCAATGTCATTGTCATTGCCTGTGTGAGGACAGGTGGACAGTGGCCAAATACCTCCAGATTTTTTACTTGCTGTATGTGTTTTCCCAGTTGTTCCTGGTTTGGTAGTGACCCATCCCAGCTAGTCTGGTTACTGGTCTGGGACACCTGGACCAGGCAGGACCTGTGGCCACTTGGTGCTTGCCCTCATGCCACCTGCTCACTGGGAGTGATTACTCCTTGCCAGGCTCCCTGGCATAAACCATGCTTTTCTGGATGCAGTGCCAGGGCTTTGCATGATGAGCCCATCTAATCATTATCAGCACCTTTAAAAATACTGCTACATCTGCTAAATACAAATTTTACAGCCAGGGAAACTGAGGTGCTGATGGGTGATGCCTCTTGGCTGGAGTTATGCAGTGGATAGTGAGAAACAGCTATCATGACGCCAGATTCAACTTCTCCAGTAAGGAAGAATGTGGCCAGTAGGTGGAGGGAGGTCATTCTCCCCCTTGGCTCGGTACTGGTGAGGCCACAACTGGAATACTGCATCCGGTTCTGGGCTCCCCAGTTCAAGAGAGACAGGGAACTACTGGAGANACTACTGGAGAGAGGCCAGTGTAGGGCAATGAAAATGATTAAGGGATTAGAGCATCTCCCTGATGAGAAAAGGCTGAGAGAGCTGGGACTCTTTGAGCCTGGAGATGAAAAGGCTGAGGGGAGACCTTATTCATGCTTATTAGTATCTGAAGGGTGGGTTGAAAGAGGATGGAGCCAGATTCTTTTCAGTGGTTCCCACTGACAGGACAAGGGGCAATGGGCACAAGGTGGAACATGGGAAGTTCCATGCAAATATGAGCAAAAACTTCTTTAGGGTGAGGGTGTCAGAGCCTGGAACAGGCTGCCCAGGGAGGGTGTGGAGTCCCCTTCTCTGGAGACCTTCAAGCCCCACCTGGATGCGGTCCTGAGTGATGTGCTCTGGGCAATCCTGCTTTAGCAGAAGAGTTGGACTGGATGATCTCTAGAGGTCCCTTCTAACTCTGACAATTCCGTTATTCTGTGATTCCATGAGTGTAGCAATTATCAAAGTTCAATATAGAAAGTTTTTCTGTAGTAGGCTCTGAAATACCCTATTGTGTTAATCATGTAATATATGGTGAGGGCTGTGTTAGGACTTCTGTGGTTTAACACAGTCCTTAGACTCACAAATTCACTGTTCGGGCAAAACCTTGTAAGAGTGTGGGAAGCATTGCCCATCAATTTGAATTAGAAGAAAATCTGTACACAGAAAACAGGGGAGTTGGTAAGCAACCAGTTAAATGGTTCAGCCCACTGTCGCTCTGTCCCCACTGCATCATCGCAAAGTGCCGAATTCCTAAATGTGGAACCCAGATGCTAAAATAACAAAGACCACATTAAAGTGATGCTAATCATACAAGCTATGGCACTAGAGGAAGATGCGGAAGTGCTTGGGAGGCTGATATGGGGGGGAAAGATAGCACAGCCTCCAAATGCTTTTTCAAATAATGTATGAGGAAAACAAGGTTCCTGTGCCTCTACCAAACCTCCTTGTGCCCTCCTGTGTGCAGCCTTGGGCATCTGAGGCAGCGTGCATACGCCCACATGGGCTCCCAACCCCTCTGCAGATGTGGGGCCCCTCAACCTTCTAGGCAGACTTGGGAGAGGACTGTCTTGGGAGCAATCCTTATTACAAACCAGCCATGGGATTTGAAAAATCTACCTTTATTACACCAGGCTTTCCAGGGAACCGGTGATTTCACTTGAAACAATCCAGCTGGCCGTGTGTAAGCAGCCCAAGCCCCCACACAGAGGGACACCTTGTCCTCCTGCCTCTCCTTGCTGGTGGCAGGACAGGCCTGGCTGCAAGAGCCCCTGGGAGAGGGAGGCATGGCGAGGGAAGGTTCTTCCTGGTCCCAACAGTGATATAGGGCACCAAGTCCCTCCACAGTGGGGCCAGACATGCAGGGGGCTTCTTGGGGCCAGTAAAGGAGTCTATGAAAGGCTGTGTGACAGCCCAATACAATTAGTTGAAGGTGAGCACCAGCATGCACTTAGTAAATGGATGATTGCTTCATTAATGAGCTCTTAGAGGTTAGAGCCAGTTGAGAAGGACAGATATAGGCACCTCTGTACTTAAGCCACACCAGCTGGGGAAGAAGAAATGATGCCTTGTGATTGAGAAAACCTGATGGATAAATTATCACCAAATGAAGTGAAAATCAGAAGCTCTCAGAAAGGACTGAGTTATAGGACTTTGAACCAGTTACTAAGGGGTTGAGCTGAGAGCTTGGCGGTGGAGGCCTGGTTAGAGGCCTGGTTTTGTCCTGAGGAGGTGAAAAGCCTTGTGGCTTTTGGTGACTTCAGGAAGGTGTGAGCTCTCCTTTCTCTGAAAGGTCAAATCACTGGTGCTACCTTAATATTGCAACCTGTTTCTCTTAAGAAGGCCTTCTGTGAAGAAATTGGAAAAAGGTGACTTCTAGTACTGGACAGGTAAGCCTTATCTTCTCTAGTCCTAAATAAAATGATACAGTAGTTTAGAGTGACTGAGAAATCTAGCAGTGTGGTTGATGATGGAGGTAGAGCCAGAATGGCCAGAATAAGGTCTGGAGGAGCCCAGTCTCGGGCAGAGCTGCCACCTTGTGTGAGGCACAGCAGTTAAACAGCCTCTTCCACCTTTTTCTGTTGGTTTTCAGACAGCCTGATTATGAGTCTGGGAGCAGAGGCATTGGGATGTTTGTGTTGATAGCTGAAGAGACTGCAGCTTAAAATACTGTGTGTGTCCTGTGAGAGGAGTTTCTGCACAGTGCTTTTAGAATAATGTTATTTCAATTGTTATTCAAGTGCTTGATTTGCTCTGACTTCATCTTCTTGGTTGTGATGGTGACTGGGGCTGATTACATACCAAGGCAAGTTAGGCAGTTGTTTCACTTGCTGTGGCTAGCAAAATCTGTCTGCTGGCTGTATGTTTTGTGCCCTGTTATGCTGCTGCCTTCTCTGCTCTTCTCACTACCAGGGTTGAGTACAACAGAGTAGGGGGAAGGTTCCTGCAGGCTCTTCTCACCCAGCAGACAAACTAATACTGAACTTCTGAATTTTGCCATTGTAGCATGAGCTTGTCTTCTAAGGAAGAGTGGTGTTGCTTTATCCACATAGAGGACCAAAAACATTACTTGGAACAGAGGGTGCAGAAGCAGGAGTAGGAGGTGATATTCTGCCTTTGGAAGCTGATTTGCTCTTGTCCTGGGGATAGCAGAACTTAGCCTGCAGTTCTGGTTAGAGCAATACTGCTGCTCTGCACCCCAGCCCTAGGTGGGATGTGGTGAGGTGTATCCCTGAATGGGCTGATTCCAGCTTTCTGAGTAATGCTGGCTTATTGGAATAAGTTTTTCTTTGATCTTGTAGACAGAAGTCCACGACAGCTGCTCTGCAATAGATAAGGCTATTTAGCACGGCTAAATCAGCCGTGCTCCGGGCTGATGGTGTTTGGAGAGTAGTCTTCAGGACATTGCACAACAGAAGAGTGCAGCCTGTAAAAGCAAGATAGTCCTGTTGGTGTGTGCACCTGCAACAGTGGGGCTGGGGAAGGAGGCTGTCTGCTTTTGTATCGGGGTATAGCATGCTACATGTGATGTAAATGGATGACCTTCTGCTTTGTCTCTCTCTGCTGTATACCCATAATTGCTGCCCCTTGCAGAGGTTGGGGGGGAAAAGGCTATTTTTACCTGCTAAACCTGGGGCATGTATGCCAAATCTGGAAGATGCTGTACAGAGATTTTTTTTTTCCCTTTTTAAATGAAAATTACTCAATTATAAACTTTTCTCTTAGAGTCTTTTAGTAAGAAGTTCTAAACTTGTTATTCTAAATAGATGTACTAATGTGTCTCTGTGCATTACTTGGCTTAAATGTTGCTTTGGCCTTTCAAGGAAGAATGACATCATTCACTTGAGATGGGTGGTTTTGGCAAAGCTGATTCTGGGCACCTGTCAGATGTGTGCATTTTCAGTACAAAAATAGCTCCAGGTTCCCCACAAAACTCTTGGAGAGGATGAAAAATTTTCTGTATGGATAACCTCGAAGTGTGGGTCACCATGAGTTCAAGCATTGTTCCTCACCAGGAATCCACTGCATCTCTGGGCAGCCTGCCCAATGGAGCAAAGTGCCTGGCATGGGGCTGATGTGGGTTGTTGTCCCTTGGCCTTTGGATGTCATGTCTTTCTTGGCACTTAGGGATGTTGTGAGCCAAGATTCCCCAAACAGTGATGCTATGAGGAGCAGGGCTTGGATTTGGAGGCTGCCAGAAGTGTGGGTAGGACTGTGGAAATAACCTTTGCGTGTAGTCAAAGGTAGGCAGGAGCGGTGGTGGACATGACTTCACTGTGCCCACTGCTCAGCAGTTCCATGCATTTCTATGCCAACCATTAATTTCCAGATGCAATGACTAGCACGGTATTTTCCATTTCCAGATCTTGTTTGTACTGGCATGATTTAAAATACTTTGTAATTATGGTGGCTCTTATAGTCAAACTGCTAGAGTGATGCATGGTGCTTGGGAGTTTCATTTTAGCTAGCAATTTTGGTAATGACAGTAATTCACATAATCTGTCTTCATGCCCTTGTGGCTTTCAAAAGTATAGTTGTTTTTTTTTTCTTTTTTAGAGATGTAGCCCTGTCTCTATATATAGCTCGTTGGATATCTAGTATTCTAGATGTGTTAAAATAAACTTGATTGAGAAATTTCAGTCCCATTGCCACAAACTTTCTGATGTTGTTCTTCATGTTAATGCGATCAAGCAAATGGGGAAAGAAATTGGAGGGAGCAGAGGGGTGAGCTCAGCAGCTGCTGTGGGCACTGGCTGTTTTTGTTCCCAGGTAGCTTCAGGGCATTGGGTATGTGCCAGCAGCATCTTCTGAGACTGGGTGAGTGATGGTGAATACACTGGACTCTTTCTGAGCTAAGCAGAATGTGTAGTGGTGGAATGGGCCAGGGCACAGAGAGACTCCTGGGGTGTTGGTGCTGAGTTGGGGCCATGTGGGGTGGGCTGTCCCCAGAGGAACATGCTGGCGATGCCTGGCCAAGCACTGTGTTGCTCATTTGCTCGCCGCGGAGATGGGATATGGCCGCGGAGATGGGATATGGCCGCGGAGATGGGATATGGCCGCGGAGATGGGATATGGCCGCGGTCTCAGTGAGTATGACCTCAGGCAGCCGGTGAGCTTCATTTTGGCTGCCAACTCACAGCACAATAAGCAGTTTTGGCAGCCAAATGTGACAACATCGCACTGAACAGGGAAAATCCTTCTGTTTTGGGAAGATGGCCGAATCACAAAGCTGCTCTCATTTGCTGGTTAAGTCTACTGCTAACAGAGACGCTCCTAAATTACTTCTGGGAGAAACTGGTCAGACAGATCAGAGGCAGACATCTCCCTCGGTGTGCAATTATATGTGCTGCTTGCTTTGAGAAGAGGCCAAAGCAAATGGGAGGCAGCAATTAAGGTAGGCACCAGCAGTGAAGACATAAAGTACAGGGCACAGTGTTCATCAGTTGACGCTGTACGCAAAAGGTCCCTTCTTAATTTGACTGAAGAGAGAAGATCTGGAGCTCAGTATTTTTGTCTATTGATCAATTAACTGTTATTAAAAAAGATTATCATGTGTGAGGGCGGACGAGAGTGGTAGATGTTGATTAAATGTAAACTCTTCTGCAAATGTGAGATCTCCAGCAAGGTGCTCATTCTTTTAGCCTCCCTTCAGAGGCAGGGGTGAGAGGTAGAAAGCTTTGTCGTGCCAGACTTTAATTAGCCTGTACGTTTTCAACTAGAGGCTGATAAAACCAGGGTATTCAGCATCTAGAAAAAGCCCTTGAGATTGTTGCTGTCATACCAACAATAAATCAACCCAAATAGATTTTGAAGTCTTAAGCAGTAGGAGTATTAAATGCAGTCCCTCTGATTCTGTGAACATGGAGCACATCAAATATGGCAAGAAAGAGCTGTTGAACACACAGCACGTCAAGTCCAGGACGTTTTTGCATCCATAGTGTGTATGGGAAGCTGTGTGTTTCCTGTAAAGTAGTAAAACCTCTTTTACACATTGAATTTGTGTGTAAATAGATTCTGGTATCAACAGTTTTCTTTGTGGCAACCTATGCAGGGAGTTGCTTCTACCACTTTCCAGAGATCTGAAAACTAAAACAAATGAAATATTGTTGTCACCTGGTTGTAGAACCAGAGACCTATCAAAGCCCAGGTGACAGCAGGATCACTGAGGGCCAAATTACTTCTGATTCTGTACCTGTGTGTATAGGCAGGGAAATGTTGTGGAGGGTGTTTTGGAGATAAGAGATGTTGGTTTATGTTCCACCTCCCTCCATGAGGGTGGAACTTGAGATTAGTCCCATTAGCAGAAATAATCAATTGTCTGACACAAGGACAGTGTGCTTATTCTTTTTTTTTCTTCTTCTCTCTCCCACCTCCCTCTACTACTTTCCAGGCTTTGCTTGAAGCTACTGTAGATTTTGAGGCCCTTTTCAAAACCTAGTTGGGGGGTTAACTACCAAGTTCTATGCCAAGTACTATAGCAGTAGTCAAGTTACCTTTCTTTTCTTATTTGTACATATGCACATGTATGTATTGGAAACATGTAAACGCATATCCATATGTATGGCCACAAGGGCATCTGAAGAACAGCAGTGGTAAGGACTTGCCAAAACTGGCTAAAAGGTGGAAAAAATCAGGCAGTTCAGGAAGATCACTTGAAATTAGTACTGGAAAATAAACCTCTGAGCGGCTGGAGCTAGCTCATTTGCTAAAAGAACTGTTTGTTCCTGCCTCCCCCTCGGTGTTGGTTGTTTGTCTCTGTACCCTTCTGGTACAATCTGTGGCTCCCCATCGACCTGTGTTGAAAGTCTCCTAGCTTGTTTGTGACCAGTGGACTTCTGGGCCATCTGAAATCCCTTCCTTCCTTGCCATCAAGAAGCAGTAGGAACAGCAAAGTTCACTAATGCCTGCTTTGTTAACGAGAAATAAGAAGTATTACCTTCAGCCTTGGAGCCCTAACTGAAAAATAGCTGCCCCCATAATAAATGGGGACTGCTCTCCCACTAGATGCAGGGTGCTCTGCTCAGACCCTTGTCTAGTAAGTGCCCCTCTGTAGGGACATTAGCATCTCAGGTCTCTTCTTGAAAGCCTGTAGCTTACACAATTCTTTGGTATCTTGTACAAAAGGTTCTCAATGTGTCCACGTAGAACTGGGATGTTGTGTCTTCCTTGCAGTGTGTCAAAGGGCCACAGAATATCAGTGTTGTGCTCTTACAAACTGTTGGTCCTGTGTTTGATCAGCCAGCAGCTGACCTAGATGATGACAATCCGCATGATCTGTTCCAGCTCTCCATTTTCTGAGCATCTTTCCAGACTATGTAGGTGGATCATGGACTTGATTCTTCCCTGGCCTTCCTCTTTACATAAAGGGAAGGAGGACACATCTGAGGAGACATCAGAGTGTGTCTTACACATGGTCTGGAAATGAAGCAAAAGCAATTCCAGTATCCTGCAGTGTTGGCAGGGATGGTTTTCTTTTCGCTTTCTGAGAAGTGCTGCAGTAGAAAACTAGATCTGCTTCCTCAAAGACTGTCACTCCCATCTGGAGAACATAGTATTTGACCTGCGGGCTTAATTTGCTGTCTTTCTCACACATCGCCCAGGAAGGAGTCTCCATCTCTTAACTTGAGACTGTTACCTCTTGCCCAAACAACAGGTCTCCCAAGACTTGTTCTGGAGCCAGATGACAAACATGAAATAAATTAATGCAAAATATAATCTTATTCCTTTTTAACTGACACCAATAAAAAAATGCTTTGAAGAGAGAGTGCTTTGCAAGTGTTAATTAATAGGATTGTCACTGCTGCTCCACACAGCCACTGCAGAGGAGTAAGGCTGCAAAGTGCAGTTTGTCACTGAAGACACATGTCTTGCTCTGGTTGTGATATTTTCCTTTTATTGAACATCTTGTTCTCAGCTGCTACTAGAAGCAGGAAATCTCTCAAAGCTGGCAAGAGCTGATACAGTTTGTGCTTTGAGTTGGCTATGATTTTCCACCTACTCCTGTGAAGCTGGAGCAATTGCTTTTGAGCAGAAGTCCCTCCAGTGGCTCTCAGAGGGAGCTGGTGCTGTTCCTAACTAAAGATGTAAATGGCTGTAAGACCATGACTGAGGTGGTGGGGGATACCTCAACTGAAAGCCTAGACTTCATCCCCAAGTACACCAGACTCGTGCAAGTCCTTTACTACCTTGTCTCTACCTGTTTTTGTGGACCTGGTGGAAGAAGTTGCAGAACTTTGGGACCACACTGTACTGTCTCTATCAAGTGTGGTCTAAGCACATCTCCACTAGCATGGACTATGAAGAGCTTTGGTTTTTTCCTGAAAACCAAAAATACCAGCTTTTTAAAAGTATTTGGAAATAAACAGTTACATGATCCACTGAAATTCATAACAAAGGACAAATTGAATCCTTCATGCTGTGTAACAGACATAAATAAAGGCTTTATGGCTGAGAAGTTGTAGGCAATGTTCCAGCAAAATAGGATTTATTCCCTCTCCACCCCTTGCAATATAAATCTCTGGAAATGGGGGTTCTAAGAGCTGTTCTGACATGATGTTAACTGTAGCTTTTTAAACCAGACTCCCCACCAGTATTTATGGTTCACGTTCTGTGCGTGGTATGTGTGTATAACTGTACCAGCTTTTACAGTTGATTTCTCAGTAGTCATGTGAAACCAAAACAACTGATGGGCTGAACTTGGAATCACTTGTGTATTTCTCTTATTTAAAAAAAGTTTTTAAAAAGAAAAGTTTGCCTTGCTGTTGGGGAAAAATATGCTTTCATTAAAGTTGCTCCAAGTCAATGGTGGCCCAACTTCTGTGAGTGTCATGTTCCTTCTCCCCAAAACCACTGAGGAACTCTGCAAGATGGATTTCAACACGTTGTAAGGCAGTTGCAAATTGAGTATCTGTGTGCTTTCTTATTGCAAACGTCTGGCCCTGCTTCTTGCAGTCCACTCCAAAACTTAGCCCTGAGCTTTCATTAAATGCGTCCTTGGAGTAATTAACCAAGTCCTAAAACTGCAATCTGGCCAGGTCATCTTCTATCAAGGAAGAACAATTCAATTCAGTGTATTTAAGAGAGAGATTCTAGCTTCAGGAACCAAATGTAGGTCAGTAGTGGCAGTAGATCACCGTGAGAAATTAATAAATAGATCAGAAGCAACTTTTCCTCATGTATCAGTTTTAGATCTGCTGAGTATGTTGGTTTGTGCTCCTTTCTGCTGTGCTTAGTATATACTTAACAAATTCCTCGTTTTAGCTTCTATCTTTCTCATTAAGCAATTGCCCAAATATGGTTTTGTTGGTTTGGGTTTTTTGGTGTTGGTTTTCTCTTGTTAAAGAGGCTGACCAGTACTCCTGCCTAAGGTGGATGGATGTAGAGCAATCGACCTCTCTGCTCTTGTCTACATCTTGTTATAAATGCTGAACAAAATGGCTTAAATTGTTGGGACCTGAGAGGCTATCTTTGAGCTCTGAGCCTTCATAATCAAATCCAGACACTGAATGTATATTATATATATATGTGTATTTTATATCAAGCACCTGACACAGCAGCAACAAATAACACAGGAATAAATTCAGCAGCCTTCAACAGTTTGCCTTCATTAACCAAGCCAAAGGTCACCTTGCTGGTCTCGCCATTAGTATCTGGCCACTACCAGGGCCATTGCTTGCTCTAGACCTTAGAGTCTTTTAGCAGAGAGATCATGCAAGGGAGGGGAAGGTAATGAGCTGAGTCAAAAGGCTTCTTGTACCCTACAAACACGGTGACATCCCAGGCCTGTACACGCTGCTTTGGAAATCTAGCCTGAACCTGAAGTTCTGAGCTTGAACTACAGGTGCTGCCACTCTCAAGCACAACAGATCTGCTGAAGGCCTGGCATCCCCTCTATTACTTAACACTTGCTGAAAACAAGACCACTAGCTCAAAGTTATCAGCAGCACAGAGCTGCTAACTCAGGAGATGCTTCAGCTTCCTGTTCTAAAGGGTAAGTGCATGTTTTTAATTATGGGCAAGCCCATGGACATTGCAGTGAATACAGCCACTCGCCCCCTCCTGATTCCAGACACAAATGCTCCATTCCCCAAATTACTGCTGACTGGTCAGGGATTGGGTTTTATTGCAGACAAGCAAACCAATTCTTTGAGGGTGAGGTTAATTCAAGCAGCCCCATGTCGAACCTTATCCTGCAAATGGTTAAAGGCTTACCCATGACTGCAGAAATTAGTCAAGTGCAAAGCTCCTTACCGAAGGGTTTGTGAGACAGAAGCTGTAGCCCCCTTTTCTCCCCTAGTTTTCCCCAATGCTTTTCCCTGATATAGGGGGTTGGGNGGTGGGGGAGGAGTGGAGTTGATTAATTCAACTATGCCTTAGTCTGTTTTCCTTTTAAGTATAAAACCAAACTCAAGCTGTCTAATGATTGTGATGTCTTCATTTATAGAATTAATTCAAACATCAGGATTCATTAATTGGAGAAAACAGCAGATTTGTCTCGAAGGGGCAAACTTCACCACAGCAAAATAACTCTCAAAACATTAAATTAAAAAGTATGCTCCTACTGCCTGGTCAGCCAACAGGCCCAAGGAAAACCAGCGTAGAACCACACTATGGAAAACCATGCTAGAAAAGAAATTGGTGAATTATGCGTCTGTTATCCAAAACTTCTGATCTTTCTTAGCTGCTGGTTTAGGAATACAACTTGTACTGCATTAAGCAGAAGAAAGGAATAGATTTTTTTTTTTATTTAAAACAGAGTAAATCAACATGGCCATAATAACCCATTTGTGTTGCTTTTGTACTTGGGTAATGAATAACTGTAGTATAAAGTGCTCCTAGTTCTTGCCTCAAGGTCTTGTCAATCATTACCTGATAAATAAAAACTTCAAACAGGCTCCTTTTAGCTTAATTGGACAGAATTTCTCTCCAAAAGAATGGTTCGGTACAGAGCATAATGTGTTTGTGGCAGCAGTGGAAGCAAGCAGGTCTTTGGAGGGAAACATGGAGGATGTAAATTCTGAACTCAAAATATGAGTCTTTTTGGTGTTACTTGTCCATAAAGTGTCAGCTCCTGTTGCAGGCAGAGCTCAAAGCATTGAACGGAGCAGCAGAGGAAATCCTGTGGTTCTTGGCAACACCGCTGAGCTGTGCTTGTGTGAGCTTTTCTCTTTCTCTCTGGTTTTCAGCTTTACTGATGACACTTCCATAAAAATGAGAAATCTTGAAATTACACTAAGGCTTACTTAAATCATTATCTTTTATTATATGAACGTTGGCAGCAACAGAGGCAGTTTCCTAAATAGGGACAAAAGGATCCTATTGTCAGTACTGGAATGGATCTAAACTAGCTCAATTAAGCAAGCACAACATCCTCACACTTTGGCTTGAAAGGAAGTCAAAAAATCTGATCTATAAAATGTTTTAAATGTGCTTTAAAATGTCATTACTTAGCTTCAAAACATCTAGATTTATCTGGTTTGCTAGTTTTGTGGTCATGCCAGTACATGGCAGCACATAATCTTCTTTCAGAACAGTAGATGAGGAGGCAAAGCCACAGTAGCTCTGAGGACCAAGAGGAGCTGAGGAATGGAGTTTTGGCTCCCAGGCTGGGAAAGCTGCTATGAAACACATCCAGCAAGTTGTGTGTGCTTGTGGCAGAGCTGGAAACCAACAGATATTTCATGATATAAGGCTAAACGTGTTGAAGTTAGTGGTAAAGCTTCTCTTGGTGGCAAGACTGGCACTATAAACCAGGATTATTTTCTCCTGCTCCCCCCCCCCGGGGGGTCTAAATGCAGAGAATCGGGACCATACTGAGAAATACCAGAGGATCATCCCAAAATTAGTCTGGGCATACAAAAGCCAAGCAGATGTGAGTTTAGGTATTTCCACTGGTGCTTTGAGGGACTTCAGATTAGTGCATGAAGCAAATTTACTTATGAATTTGTAATCTCTTGTGAAAGACAATAGCAAATACATCTCCATAAACTGGCAGATCTCTGCTTACAGTTCAAAGGAAATAAGAACTCCTAAACTGCTGTTATGCCCTGAAGATTCAATGTTTAGTTAATGCAGGGATGTAGACTTTATTTATTTATTTATTTATTTTCCTCAGCTGCCTCCATAGCAATGCGGTGTGGTATCCACAGTAGGAAACCTCATGCCAGTAGCATCTCTGAAATATGCTAAAACAATCTAAATTAGAAAATGTCAGCTTCTTGGCTGATGTTCCTTTGGAGTTCCTTTTTTTTTTTCCTTTCTTGTGCCTCTATAATTTTATTGGGATGACTAAATCTCTGAACTATGTTAGCAGTAAACAGAACTAATTTACCCCCGACTTCTTTGCAACAGCTGCTGACAGCTGCACTGTAATTCAATCATGGATCTTTGCAGTGCAGTCTGCAAAACATATTCATATTTTTCTGTATTCTTCTCTCTGTTGTATTTGGACTGAAAGAGTCGCACCAAATAGCAACACATGTTGATTTTTGCCTGTACATAGAGATTGATCTATGTGAAAACAGAGGCTCAAGATGAACTATTGTGCAGTCAAAAAGGTTCTTTGAAGGCTCTCCCTATAAGGGAGAATAACCACACAGATACACAGTGTTGTTGGGATATCTTTTGTAAAGTTGCAATGGTTTATTTTAGTAGTTTTTTGTACAAAAGGCTTCTGACAACTGCTCTATGAAAAGAACCAGAAACGTGTATGCATTTTTGCCAACTGTTAATAAATATCTTCTTAAATAAGGAAACAAATGTGTTTAGGAACCGAGAATCATTTTTCCTGGCTATGATTGAAAAGGAATTCAGAGATGGAAATAAATAATTCTTCCACTTGTGACAACTATTTACATAAAAATGTACAAACAGTGAAGCTGATGTCGAGCCTAGCAACAGAAATCCTGTTAGTATGTNTCAAAGCAGACTTCTCCCTGCCTCTTAATACTAAATGGGCTGGGCAGGAATGACATTTACACAGTTGAATCTCTTACTACATTCCCTTAAAAACCTAAAAAAAAAAAAAAAACAACAACCAACCCTAAACAAAACAAACAATCCCCACATAATACTTAATATAAGAACCCTATACAGCAAGATACTGTGGTCCAAGTTTAAAATGCAATACACCAACACAGTGACCACCAACGCTTAAACACCCGCAAGAAAAACTAATCCTTGACTACTAAATAGTGGAAGTTTAGGCATGATCAGCTTTTAACTTTCTAGGCAGCACCTTCACTTCCTTTAGGAGGTTTACTGAAGCACTGGTGTGTGTACGTGTACGATGTTAAAAGACACTTCCAATCTGTGTGATTTCAGTGCCCCACTTGAAATAAGAGGTGCACTGAGGGCAGTCTTGGCTGTTTATCATAGATGATCCTGTCTGAAGGCTCCAAAGAGAAATGATCTTCTGGCTCCAGCTGTTGTCCTGCTCTTTGGCTGTCTCTATTTGGCCCAAGTCTCACTTTGAGGCAGTTGGGAAGTTTGCTGGAATCGCACCTGCAGAGTGTGCTGTCACCAGGCTGGTCCTGTGGGTCACCTGGGTTGGAAACTGGGCACATCTGGCAGTGTGGCAACTGCTCACCAAGGCCCAGGTCCAACACCTACCGATGGAGAGACTGCCACTTTCCCATAAGCCTAATCCTTGCTACTGGGAAAACACCGGTTGACTTCAATGAGATTAGAATTAGACTATCAGAAACAAGTTTCCCATTTATTTCATAGACAGTAATTTGTTTTTTGTTCCTTTGCTTATTCTATTTAAAGTGAGGCATCCGGTCTGGATTTGATCTGTGACTTAAAAGAACAGTGACCGATTTCTAGAATCGGGTGGTTGTGTTCATTTATCTTCTTTCTCTGACACTCCTCTAAGGCAAGACACAGAGCCAAGTCCTCTCTGTGGCTGCATCGCCCCATCCGCTTGCTTCGCAGAGAACCATCTCCAGGGATTATGTTCTGGATCTGTCTGTGGGTTTAGGTTTTTGAAGTTTGGAGATCTAGAGCTGGGTATGATGAGGACCTAGTGGTTTAGTGGGCAGGATCTTCTTGGTTTATCTCCCTGGTGAAATTTAGGCCAATCCTAGTTTTGTAATTGCAAGGTATGCCAACATGTGGAATCAGTTTGTGATTGGTTACTGCTACTTTGTATTCTTATTCACAACAACTTTAATTGAGCTTTAATTACATCCGTGATGTTTGTGTAACCTGTGACTTAAAAAGAAGGAAAAAGAAAAGCCTTCAGCAGATGTTTTCTTGCTCCTGGTTCCAGCTTGTTGTTGTGGCTCTTGAAAGAGAATTATTTTTGAAGTTGGGGGGTTTTTTTTGGTTCTTGTTGGTTTTTTTTTTTATTTTTTTTAAAGGTGAAGCTAATAATAGAGCAGGTGTTTTATTGTAACTGCTGGCTCTGGGCAGTAAGGTTTCCTAGCCTGTTTCTACCTGAATCTGTGTGGTGCTGGGTGTAAGTCCTGGCTTTTACAGCACCTTTGGCCCTTGAGCCTCCACAAGTCTGCCAAAGTGCTAGACCTTGTTCTGTCAGGGAAGTCAAAGGACATTTTCCAAACAGGAGCAGGATCTTCAGCTGGCACTTTCACAACTCTGTAACTACGCAGGGTACCCAACTAGATGTTAGGTTTTATTCCTGTTTTTTAACATTCTGCTACTTTCTTGTTTCAAGTTCATAGCAAATACAAATTCTTTCTGGTTGCTAGAGGAAATTTCTTTCCCTGTTCATAAAAAAAAGTATACCCAAAAATTCTTGCTCTTTGGAAGTATTTTCTTCACTTCTTTTGCTTGCCAATTAGAAAATTCTCTCTTTTTTTTTTTTCCCCCTTAGACTAACCTGTTCTTCAAATTTGTGTTAAACTACAGTAGCAAAAGCTATATCTGGATTAAAACTGGGAGTTCCATGTAACCAATCTTTGCTTTTGCTTATGAAATTGAAGCGAACAGAGGGATGGAGGTAATAACTGTCTAACAAAATACCTGTTCACTCCAGGTATATTTTGTTTACTTATTTTATTGCAAACTGTATTACAGGAACTACACATGCTTATTAGTCACAGCACAGTCTCACCTTGGATAGATTATTATTTTTTAACTCACAATCAACACTAGTGAGTTTGCAATCTTCAGACTCATTTGCAAAAGTATGTGTCATAGGAGCCAATTTTGTAGGCAATTTGGTTTTACATGGTTTCTCTGGCTTGTTTCAGTTTACAAGCTCATTGTCTGCAATAAACAAAAACAAAATGTGTTCAAATGCCACTTAGATCCAGAAACTGTTCCATTGTCTGAACTTTCAGAAGCCTGGTCCTAAACACCATTTGAGTTTTTTTTTTTTCTTTCTCCAGCCCATTGCTGGAGTGCTAACCTTTTCCCCTCCCCCATACGGCCATACAAAAGTACTCTTTACAAATAACTTGGGTATTTTTTTTTTTTGTCTAAATGACAATCTAATGACAGCCACATGCTCGTACCACCATGTTCCTGTATTTTTTTAAGATAACGTTGGAGCTGTCATCAAAATAGAGCACTGAGATGGCATTGAGTTGTGTAGGAGCACAGCAGGGTTTCGGCACAGTCTCTGGGTTTATAAAGTGAACCTGGGGAATGAAAGTAGACGTGTGTTAAGATTTACTTTTCCCCTTAACTCCCCCGTATTTTTCCTTCCAGGAAAACCTTCCCAGGAAACCTTGTGTCTGTTCCATCCACTCACTCAGACATGTTTTGAACACCTGGCTTTGTGTACAAATGTCTTGAGATGACCCCTGTGTGTACAGAATCTGACACATGCACCCAAGTCAGATCTCGTTGGAAATCTTTCAGTAAGGCAGGTTTTCATTAGAAACTCCGCATTTGTCAGAGCAGTCAGCATTCTGTGGAAGTGTACCAGTTATGATAAACTCTGTGGGATGTGGGGGTGAGTTTTTGTGAGGAAAAAAAACATCAGCTCTGGGTGGGGGGCCCCTGTCACTGCAGCTGGCAGCACTGAAACCCAGCTGGAGCCAAGGGCTCTGGGTCTCTTGTGCTCCCTGCTGCAGGACCTCTGAGGAGAGTAGGAGAAAAAGCAACTAAAAAGCAATTTACCAGGAGAAAACCATGCAGCTCTTTATTCCCTTGGAAATGTAGATACTTCTAGTTTCCTTAATGCTTCTTTCAACATCCTTGGAGGTGCACAGGGCATGGGATGCAGGTGAAAAGATGGAGTGAGGTGTCCAGGCGGGTCAGCTGGGAGTGCTGCACAGCCAGGGAGCACCATGTCTGAGAGTGGGTCTTGTACCCTGCTTTTCCCTTCCCGTGCAGTGGGACTGTGCCACCATTAAGATGTCTGTTACAGGGCCCTTTGAAACTACAGTGAGCATGTCAATGCTTGCAGTGAAGACAGGGTAATTCCTAGCCAACTATTAATTCAGGCCACTTGGTGAGACATGTTTAGCCAGATGCTGCAGGCATCTTAATGAGCTAATGCAGACTTCCCTTCTCTTATTAGTTTAGAGACTTTTTTTTATGTAGAAACTTATTTCTGAGTAGCACTTAACAGAAATAACTCTATACCAGGAGCTACAGTGCACCTACCAGTGTCTGTACAATGGCATGATTTGTAGCATTCATGTATGAATTCAATGGGAAAGCACATTCTCCTTCACAGTAATACGCAGCATAGCCCTCTGGAGCGATGATCCAGTCCTTAAGTAAATTGAAGATGTTTAGATTGTGGAGAAAAACAGAAATATGGTACAGTGAAACAAAAAGTAGAACAGCACTTAGATCTAGCAATTTGTATGTCTACGTAAAATTACAGTAACTTGCAGTAAAGATCTAGTACTCTGGCTTTTTTAACACTATCTTACACAGCTCTTAAAGCAACTGCTTTAAGAGGGACATATCCTGGGAGGGACGTATCCTGCTTTGCAAGCATGCCCATAATGTAGCTGGGCTTAGTTTATCCATTCAGCAGTGTCCTCTCGTCTGTCCACAAGAATCGCATTACCCATGGCTGAAAGGCAGGTACAAGCTTTCAAAAATGACAATGTCTTTAGCTATCAATTCTTTTAGACCCAGTTAAAAATGGAGAGCCATGTGTGTGCTCAGCACCACCAGAGAGAATTCAGGGGTGCCAGTTTCTCAAAAGGACCTAAGTGTGTTGAGTTTCTAGCCAGTCTCACACTAAATATTTGTATGCCCTAACTCTGCAGCAGCACTTCTTCACCATGGCAAAGGCAATACGCAATTCCCCTCCCTCACAGCCCTGGGATAAAAGAAATAAAATAATCAGGTTATTAGCTTGTTCTTACTAGTTAGCTTGTTCTTACTAGTTAGCTTGTTCTTACTAGTTAGCTTGTTCTTACTAGTTAGCTTGTTCTTACTAGTTAGCTTGTTCTTACTAGTGCAGCTTGGTAAGTGATGTGCAAAGGCATCCCAGCTCACCACCTGGCCGTGCACAGCCCTTACCTGCCACCCCAGGTCCCTGAAGCTGACGTAGAGCTCGTGTTTCTTGCAGGCTTGTCGCTGGTCACTGCTGCTGTTCTCTGCAGGGGGGGAAGAGGTCGGTCAGGCTGGGTTGCCCCAGCACCCGCAGCCCCCAGCAACACCCCAACAGGGAGTGATGCATCCCAGCTCACCTACTGCACTCGTGGCTTCTTTTTACTTATAATTATTTTCTAAAACACTTTCAGTTCTAGTCATAAAATAATGATTGGGTTCAATACATATGAAAAGTTCCCCTGTTTTTTTGTGCAAACCCCAAAAAAGGCCTGCCTTTTTTTTTTTTTTTTACCCCCCTGTGGGCTTCCTCTGATCTCATATTAGCAAAACGCAGATCTCTTTGATTATTGTCTACTATAGAAAATGAGAATCTGTGAAAGCAGTAATAGGGAAAGGCACCATTTACCTATTTTCTGAATTTCTCACTGTCTTTGAATTGCTTCTGTTACAGGTGATAATTGCACCTTCAGGCCTACAAAGGCAACACGTGACACTAAGATAATGTGGAATCTGTTCTTCTGTCCAGTGCAGCTGGACCCAGACTTACTGACTTCTCACCACGGGTAACAATGCTGAAGCCAAAGAGTAGAGCATGGGTCTGAGCTGTAGATCTGAACAACCACGACTAATGGTGCAGTTTCAAAATTGTGTCCATCCTGGACATCTAGCCCAAGCTGGTCACTCAAGTAGAGGTACTGGAAAATATTTCTGCAGCTCTTGTTGGAAATAAGCTCAAGATGGGGTCCCCAAGCTGGAAGCAGGACTTGATTGATCAAGCAGATTACAGGGTCTTTTCTAACCTACTCGCAGAAGTAAGAAATTCTTTTGCCCACTACCCATGCTTTAAAAATTGAATTGAAATATCAAATCAATCATAAAAATGCACATTTAAACTGTAGACCATCTATGCTTGGGGAACTGCAAAACCCAGAGCCTGGAAACATAAGCCATGGAAAACCATTTTAAGAAACTCCAGGATTTGGGATGAGAAGTATGGAAATACACATATGTAGCCAGGCCAGAGAAGCCACCCCTATCACCAGGACTGCAGAAAAACATCATTAGCTCTAGGACAGGATGACCTAATGTTGGGAAGCTGCAACGAGACTGATGGGAGAGAGTTCTCCTGTAGCCTTGTAGGTAACCCCACGCAACCCATGGGGAAGGCGACTCATGTAAGACAATGTAGTACCCTACACAGTCCTTTTCCTTCCACTTCTTGCAAGCTCTCCTTCTGCTTGGTGAGGCACTCGCAGAAATAGAGCTGGAATTTGCCACTGCCCTCTGTGGAGCTGACCCTGCGCTGTGGTTCCTGCTGGGAAGGTCACCAAGGGCCTGTTATTCTGAGGTATCTCATAATTAAGCCACGTTTCTATTTCAAATACCTGATGGAATTTTCTTCCATATTAGGAAGCACAGCTCCCCCAGAATAGTTGCTGTTATCCTGAGCAATAAATGGGTTTTCCTCTTCTGTGCAAAGCTTGGGACTACTAAACCTTTTGGGGCCTAAACTTAAAATCACAAACTGAAAATCTGCAGATCCACTGAAACATATTATTGTTTTGATCACTTACTCATTGCTTTAATGTAATTATCTTACATTTCAAAATGTATTTGGATTAAGAAATCTCTCAATTCAACACTGTTTCAAAGAAATGTTATTTTTCTAAATATTTATTTTAATGATACCAAATCCCAAAGTTTCTAACGAGCAAGAGAACACTAGTGGTAGACCAAAGACTCAACAAATGGGCTGAGTGTGGAAGAAACCATTCCCATCCAGTGTTAAGGTCCAGCAGAACATTATCACACATCTAGAAATATGGACCCAGCATCCCACACTGTACCTGCAATGTTTGACACCCGGAAAGCTTCCTGGTTCTTTGGTGTTTTTGATCGATTCTGGCTCCTTTGCTTCCCTCCTGTGGAGCGAATACTGCGGAGATGGACCTCGGTGGCTTTGAAGAAGGCTACCGTGAATGGCTGCTTGTTCTGCGGGCCATGCCTTCCGATGAGACCCGCTAGTTTGGGATTGATGCTTTGCCCTTAATGACAGAAAGGACTGGTAAGAGGGTCAGCAGTAACTCTTCATTTTCAGGAGACATAGTAAGTGTAAGGAAGAAGAGAAGGGCTGGCTGGTGAGGGTGATTCCTAGGCATGTCTCTGTGTCCCTCCACCAGGGGCCTGGGCTTCATCAGCAAAGCTGCTTCTGACAAGAGCAGCCTGCCACAGCTAACTTCATTTTATATCTGCATGTAAAAGTTACATAAAATAGTCCTACATATAATTATTTTACCCTAAATCCACTTAGCATTAACTTTTCCTACATTCTTTAGAGGGGTTTCTTTAAGTTCACCAACCTATAACTTGAAGTGATCCTATAAAAGAAACCATAAAACTTAGCCCATAGGAACACTAAATTCCCACTGGGAGGTTATTAACTTAAAATAAAAATACCTTGTATGAAATGCTGACAGAATTCCAGATACAGCAATAAGAAAAATGTCTCTAAAGATTGGAACTATTTATTTCTCTCGGCTACAGTGTATCTCAGCACTACTGTAAATGCTAACTTTGTTCCAAAACTGTTGATTACTGTTCACGCTTCTTTCATCCTAGGCTTTTAAAATAATTTGATTTTTGGTGAAAGATAAGGTAGCTTCTCTGTAGAACTACGTCGATTATTTACAAAAGATGCAAGGAGAGGGTGGCAGTAGGAAACTGAACATTTCTCCCCGTTATCAAATGCAGGGGTGATATCCAGGATTACTCTGTTCCAAGGTACTGAGTACTGCTCCTGAGTCAGCTGCGTTAATGGCTTCTGTGATTCTTTTGCTAAAGATAGAGCTGGGCCTTGTCAGTAGCAGAGCAAATATGGCACAGGATGGCTGATGCTTTCCTACAGAAGCCCAAAAAGGCTGCTGGTTGGGGAGAGCAGGAGGGGCTCTGCACTCCGCTGACAAAAATGTCCTTATTTTACTAGTTTCTGACTACCATGTGAAAAGAAGCTGGTAACCTAAACTATTTCTAGGTGACGTTCTATAACTGTTGTTTTTAAGATGAGCGAAATAAATGCCAGGACTTACAAATCATTGGCTTTATGGAATACTTTCCATCTTAGCTCTTGCATATGGCCAAAAGATTGGTAAATGTGACAGACCCAGAAAAAGAGGGGGGCTGCGGTCAAAGCTCGGGGCCAAGAAATGGACTGGCCTCGGCTGGAGTCCACTCTGTTTTTCTAAAAGCGTGGAGCTCGGTGAGTAATTCCCAAGCCGCAGGCTGTGGGATTTGTGGAGAGGATGGACTCGGGGGTGTTTTCACGGGAGCACGGCAGCTGACTAGATAAAAGAGCAAAACTAACCTCAGACACCAGGCACCAGGAAAGCTCAGTCAAAAAGAGCAAGTCCAAAACCTCACGTACACAGATTTATATGTGGACACACATCAGCAGTTCCTTCACCTTCTGCTTAAGCTCCTTTCCAGAAACTTGTCCAAACAGTTTTCATTTTAAACATTTGAGGCTGAGCCCACAAAGTACTTAAGCAAGTAGCTAATGCTAAATATATAAGTAGTTCCACTTGTGCTCAGGCTTTGCCAGATCCAAGCCTTATTTCCTGAAAACAAGCTCAGCTACAGGAGTTGGACCTCACTGAATACTGCTCCTACAGCTTTTCCTGCCCTTTCAAATAAGCCTTTCTGCTTCCCGAAGCTGTTTAAACTAGCAAAGACATCTATGGCTCTGGTTCATCCAGTGTGGATTATTTTACCTCTCCCATGTATCTAGAGACCATGTCAGCAGTGTGCAGCAAGGGCACCCAGCTTCACTCAAGTATGTTTGCATAAGCGCAGCAATAAGTAGCGTTTGACCCAGGAATGCTTCATCTAACACCAATGTGTCATACACAAGACCGGAATGGTGGCAACGTTTCCTTGGGGGGTGTGTGTGTGTGCAGGAATCGGAATGTAATGCTCTGCATGCAAAATAGCATATTTCTTTTTAATAAAGATGGGAAAAAAAAAAAATCCACTTTCTAACTTTGCTGTGTGCCTGGAAAGCAGGGTTAAGCACAAGAACACGTGTGTAGTCCTCATCAGACAATGATAAACTTCTCCCAAAAGAACTGAAGCTGTGCTCTTGAACCAGAGGGCATGGCTTTCTCTGCTTTTGTGAAGCTGCTTTTTTTTAACACTGTCAAAACTGGGTTCTTAAGTAATAAACTAAGTAAACTGAAGCAGGCAGATGCTGTTGCTGTGTGCTGGTGCCGGGATTAGAGCTCGCAGAAGGCTACAGACCACTGACTACTGGCTCGTGTTTCTTTTGCTTGCTGCTTGAGCTGGTCCCTGTTTTCTAAGAATAAACATTTATTCTTCAATTGCAGCCTTGTTATACATTATTAATAGATTTATTTGGCAAGATCATAAAGAACTACAGAGATCAGTTAAAATAATTTCTTTTGCATCATTTCATTTAGACAGTGCTCATGATGTCAGAAATTTTTTTACATAGACTCTATTGGCTTCATGGTTAGAGATCTCTATTTGTAATGACAGACACAAAGAAAAGGTTTTTATTTTTTTTTCTGATGCATTTGAAGCTTTGGGGGTTGCCCAAAGCATATAGTGTTGCATCAAAATCCTGCTGTGTTTGCAGCATATGATTTTCAAGTCCAGGTGTAAAAGCAGCTTTCTTGATAGCGCGCACAGCTGGTCTAAATTGAAAATGAGACTTAGGGACCAAGGAAGGACATGTCCTTGTCACGTACAGTGAGGTGCTGTGAGTGCAAAGGTGTGCTGCTGGGGGACTTGGTTACAACAGGCAGGCAGTTTATTTTTTTATTTTCTATTTATTTTTCTAAATACTGCAGTTGGCTTTTCTAACTTTAATGAAGGGCTGATTAAAGTATTTTGTTAATCTATTCTGAGAAAGCAGCAAGCCACTTTGTGCATGATTTTAACCCTTTACAGACTCAGCTAGATTTTTCAGTAGTGTTAAAAGAAAGCAGATTCCTAATTTTCATTGAGTTGAATAACTGAGAATGCACTCATCACTGAACTTGGGAATTTCTATCTTTGAAAGCTCTCTCCACGAGAGATCTGCCTCTGTGCTTTTAAGGCTCTGCTCCTGATTGCTCTAGCAGAGCAGATGGAGTTACGCTTCAAGTGTGTGTAATGTTACAGCATTTCTCTGGATGCCGGCATCCAAGGAAAGTCTCTATTGAAATCTGTAGCATATTCATCAATTAGCTGCCTTCCCCTTTAACGCTGAAAAATAGGATTGACTTTTGCTGTAAAATCACTGGGTGAGGATGGGTGAGGACAGAGTGATAAGACTTTATCAGTAGAAGAGTGTGAGTATCCTGTAGTATCTGTAGTCTTTAGAGAGATTAAGCCTACTTCCAGCTACTGTTTTTCTGTGGACTCTGGGCTGGGTCTCAATGGTTTTCCTGTACATGAACAAAAACTTAATAGATGTGCCATGATTATGGACACAGCTCCTGTACTTCCAGGTGTTTCCTTTAGGAGGCAAACTGGAAACTAAGAACTGAAAACAAGGACGAGTGTTTGCAAACAGGTTAAGCTTGTTTTGGATGTTAACTTGCCTTACTGTTTTGGCTTTATGAATTAATCTTAACTTGTAAATCACATTGAATTTGAATCTTTATGCAAAGATGACAAAAGCCACTTGTCATTGGGGTGGGGACTAGGAACTTCCATGGTGCTTTGTATCAGTGTTTGGGTTTCTGCCTTCGCTGATCGTTCGGAAAGGACAGGTTAAAACAAACCCTGTGCACCTCTGTCCACAGGTCTCTCTTGACTGAAATCTCCTTTTCGTGTACATAACTCTCTGCAGGTCACCTGTTTCAAAACTGCTTTGCACGGTCTTTATGCAGAATATTAGGTACTGGAAACATTTGGTGTTGCATAAAAAATAATAGCAAGCAATACAGATGTATATTTGGAGAATGAATGTATGTCCTTAGATAACTATATTCAGAGTATTTGTAATGGTTGGGGTTTGCTTAATCTCTCCTGTGGGATAGCCAGGCAGTTCCAGATGGTCCCAGGTCCTGGGAACCCCCTAGAAGATCCAGGATACTTTCATTTACCTGCACAAGTCTCCCAAGTAAACATCACAAATCTTAACTTTAAGACAAAGCAACATGGTTTTTTTCAGTGAAGGCTTCATTAGGAAAATTCTAATTTTCCTGATTCTAAACATACCCTTTGTGGAGATGTTTCAGAGCCAGGTCTTCCCACCCATTCTCCTCACGGGTTTTGTACTGTAAGCACGCTGCAGACCTTGGAATCCAGACCAGCACAGCTTTACTATTCATTTATACTGCCACAAAGGAAATAAAACGGTCCCTAGCTGTTTTCTGAATTTGAAAAGTATTTTGTGCCAATTGACACCAGCCTTCAGTGTCACTCAGTTGTGTCTTTTTGCATGTAGCAAAGTTTCTTCCTTTCTCTTCGACTGGATGGCACTACCTGCTAATCAGCCAGCAGCATATACTGTCTTTATGGGCATGTGTACACAGCTAATGCTGAAATGACTGCAGACAGGTTACCCATCTATTAAAGCACTTGAATACATCTTTAACCCGAAATATGTCTATGGATTATTTTTATTATTATTTGCATCTTAAGCATGTTTTTCCTGAATTTGCCTAAGAAATGCTATTCAAAGGAAAGAGTACTGAATGCTTAAGGCTTCCCCTGGCTGAAAGGGACTTACTAATTGATGCTGGTGCCTGACACTCACCATCGATGCCTTCCACAGACAGCTGCAGGCCAAGGTTGTGTTGGGGATTCACCACCCAGTGGTTGCTAGTTGCAGTAATGTCAAACACCAGCCACCCTTCTTCTGCAGCCCAGATTGTTCGAGAGTCAAGCAGGAACAAATCTGAATCCCTGAAAAAAAAAAAAAAAAAGGCATAATTCCCAGTTACCCGGGCTTTCCCCTGGAATCCGTAGATGTCCACAGACACTTAAAGCAACACATTTGGCCAGCCCTTTAGCAGAAGGCACTTTATGCTGGAGCTGTGCTGGAGTGCTTTCCCCTCTAATCACCTTCAGATGAAGCACTTTTCTTCCCTTTAAAAAAGGGAGGATGGGTTGAAGCACAGTTGAGGTGGGTTTGGGTTACTTTGCTCTCACAGTTAACCTTAGAGCTGCTGATACAGCTTCAGAAAAAACACTTGCCAGGCAGAGATTTGCAAAATTATTGTTTGCATATGCAAACTGGGTAATTGGGCAGACAATGCTGCTCATTATCCTTTCCATACCCAATTTCCTGATTTTTATGCATAATTGTAGTATTGGTGCAAGTCAGCTGGAACACTGGTATGCATTTATTAGGATAGGTAATGTTTTTGAAACTTGTTTGTCTGAGATTACAGATAATTGAGGCAATAACCCTCTGCATAGTCACAGGTCTTCGTTACTTTGGGTGGCAATTTTCTTTCAGTCACTGCTTGAATTTTTACAGGCCACTGCTAGGTTATTTTGGTTGAAGACCTAATACCAGAAAATGAGAAAGATCAGAAATAGAGAGCATTTCATGCATTTGAAAAGGGTGACATCATTCTGGATTTACAAAACATTTCCTGGCAAATTTCCGTAAAATGAAAATTTGAGGAAACACAGGTTCTGTAAAGGAAGGAATCTTCTTTTATCAAAAATTAAGAAAGAGATAAAACTTGGATGGAAACGGTGAAAAAATTGGATATTGTTATAGTTCTTCTGTAAAAAAAAAAACCACATCCTTACAAGAAGAACAAAGAAATGCGGTGGAAGTGTCTAGACAAGCCCTGTAAGAGCTGCTTTTGTACTTGGAGTGCACAAACATGATAACGTGTTTAAGTGTAATTATATCCTTTTGAATGAAGAAATACCTTTGGAAAACCCTTTCATCGTGTTCTCAAAGCTTAAAGAAGGCCTTATTAATTTTGTCACTATTGATTTTGACAGTGCAAATATATACATATAACTTAGTTTACACAGTGCCTCTTGTTTGCATGAAGTATCAAGTGATCAAAAATGAATCTGAGAAGCGCTGTCGGCATAGAGGCTTTTGTCTCGTAGCTTTTAGTGATTCTTTTCCATGTGAGATACCATGGAATTAGAGGCTTTTGTCCCACACAGCTGACTCAAAACAGAAATGGAGCTTTATTGCAATGTTTTTACTATCTAGCTTTCCTTTCAACCTGTGGGCCAGGGTGTGTAAGAGATGATGGCTTTTCTCTGTGAGCTATTGGATGTCACTGCCTCTGGCTCTGTGCTGGCTTCCATGAAATTAAGACTTCTGAAATTAGTTCCTGCAGAGCACATGAGCGCATTGCCAAAGTGCGTAAGAGAAGGATTCTGTCGTTTCCTCAGCAAAGCATGATACCTCTGGATACCACACCCTCAAGTACGTAAATGTAACTGGTGTTGCTGAGGGTGCAATTAGTGCTGCATGTGGTGGCCTGAGGAAAAGCAGTGGCTTTCTGTGTCAGCTCAATTCAGAAAGAAGAGGTGAGGTCTGATGCTTTCAAGAGATGTTTTGCGGGTGTGGGATTATTAGTGATTTTAATTCCCTTTACCCGGCATGTTCCTGCTATGGAGGAAGGCATGGGAGATGGTCTTTTAAACACAGTTTTGGGTTGTGGAAGAATCCCTACATCAGAATTAAACTTGGCAATGCTTTCTTCCTAACGCATAAGGGATCTAGTGGGGAGTATTTTGGTGGATGTTTGGGCAGCCAAAGTGAGTGGCTCAGGAAAGGGCCATGGGGCAGCAATGGAGAGTCCCAATGCAGGTGTTGGGAGCTGCTCTCTGGAGCTCAGTCAGCTTTGCTAGATGCATCTAGGTCAACTGAGACAAACTGTGTGGGTAACCCTCCACATACACGTGAGTTACAGGAGTGTCAGATGCTTGAACCCTAACCAGGGGACAAATTTCCTGGGGTTTCATCCCCACCCAGAAGCAATGGCCCTCTTCCCACTGTGCATGATGCAGCTGCGTGGACATCTCCTGCCCTTCCCTGTTTACAACACATTGAACAAAACGCATCCCAGAAGGGCTGGGGACGAGGGAGTAGTACAGATTGGCCCGTTCCAATGGCTGAGTCCAAGTTTCCAGAAGTAAAGGGCTTTTATATTCACATACTGCATCATTTAAGCACGGCCCCTGACTGGAACTCATGATTCACACAAGGTTTAGTTAACAGGGACTTGGCTTGCTTGGTTTTTCTCCATTGTAGTTTGCAGGTTATAGATAATAGCCATAATGATAACTTTTTTTTTGGTTTTGTTTTGAGCTACTGCTCAACTTCAGTATTATTACTCAGAAAAAACAGCCTTTAAGCTTCCCATGCTGACATGATGCAATCGGGGTAACCAGACAACATAAAGCATCAAGTACCAGGGTGAGTCAGTCTGGGAAATTGTATAATACGTTTGTTTTCCTGTAGTTACAGCAATGTGCAAACAATAGGCCTGGAGGGGAAGCCCGAAGTGAGAGATCAAAGGGACCCACTAAAGGGAAATGTCCTTCCCACACACACTTGAAACATTTGGACCCAAAAAGGCCCCATGTCACATGCTCTGGAGAAGTTCAAAAACTCCTGGATTAGCACTTTCCACTCTGGCCCAACAGCAGCAGCCAGGGATGAGATGCAAAACCTGACTGGTGTTGCAAGCAGAGGTTCCTGAGGTTGTAGCGCCTGTTCCGATGGAGGAAAAAAACAAAACAAAACAAAAACCCACCCTCCTGTTCTTTTTAAAAGAACAACTCCCCCTAAGTTAAATGCTCTCCTCTCCAAAAACTTAGAGCAAACAGCATTAAATCATTATCAAATAGGCAGCAAGTCTTTTAGACATCATTGTTGGACAAGACATAATAAACATGACAAAGGAATGCTATTCTGCTTAGACTTAAATAAAATTTGCTCCAAGGGCTCCTGTCTAATAAGTTGTCCTATAAGATAGTGCTAGTTAACTCTAACTAAGGTGGCTGGTTTAGGTTTGAGATAAAGATCTAAGCACAAAGGGAAAAGGTTTCTAGTGCACATCTTGCCCTTTGGTACCTTTACCTATGAACTGTACATATTTAGAGCGTTCTTAGAGCAATATGAATAAGGCTTCTGCAAACAGGAGGCAGAAAAGCACTTTGGCTCCTTGGCCCTGCGTTCAGTCCTTTCATCTGAGAATTTCAGAGCATTTGAAAAACTGTATTGAACCTCCTACGGGACCAAGAGATGAGAAAGGGCGCATGATCCTCATTTTACAGAAAATTAAGCTGGGACATGGAAATGTTAATGTCTAGATTAGAGTTACATAAATGATGAAGTCTGGATCCAGACCACAAGTATGTTTTGTTGAGACCACATCAAAATGGCTCAATGTTCAAAGCACTTACATCAGCGGGAGTGTCAAAGCCTTTAGCCATGAAAAAGCTCGGGGCTTTCAGCTCAATTTTCTCAAGGATTGGACTATGGATGCAGCCTAAGATGAGGACAGGAGGTTGGCACTTGTCTGCTGATCGCTTTGGTAGTGTCTGGTGCTGGATGCCAGAAAGGAGAGGCACCTCCTGTCAGAAACACTCCCAAAAATTTGTCTATAGGTCATATAACTGCTGTGTGGTCCATGAAATTTCCTTAGTAAACTAGGTGTTTTCTGGAATCAAGGGTGAATAACGAGTGTTACAAAGTGAGGGTGGTCGAGGAGGATGCATGTGAGATCGTGTCTGGAAAGCAGCTGGAGTTACGGAGGTGGAAGGGTTGAAGATGCCAAAGGCCTGGGCAGGGCTGGTTGCATAAGTGGGGTAAGAAAAGGAATCATGGGTGATTAGTGGAAGAGAAAAGGATTGAAAGGAGAAATTAAGGGACACAAAGCACAGAAGAGGCAAGTAAAGAGTATCCTGAAAGAAAAGAGGGAGGAAGAGAATTGCCGCTTTGTAACATGGTAATTCTAAAATAAGAAAAAGAATTAACAGCCATGAAGCTTCATAAAAACAGTATGTATGGGCTCTTTGCCTTTCGCTAGGGTATTTTTTCAGTCTCTAGGCTGTGCTTTGGTTTGTGGCTATACATGTTAGCAGTGTGCCCAAAAATTGCAGTTCCAGCATCTCTCCTGATCGCCTGTCTTGGTGAGTCAGAGCATGAGAAGAACATGGACTAGAAAGACAGACCCAGTGAGAATATGAAAGCTGGCAATGCTGCAATAGCAAGAGAGAACGGGAAATGAAACTCTGCAGTTGTACACTATTGCTATATAATACGCTATTGCTATATAAGGTCCATACTACTCAAGGGTACCCTCTTTGCAAACAGCACCTGCTTTTGTGTCCATTTTCTTTACATGCTTTCCCCATCCCCCCTGTCAGCTCTGTTATTTCAAGCTGCTGGTTGACAAGTGGTAGTGAACTGCTAATGAGCACTTCCAAATGGGATATAGATACATAGGAAGAGGACAGGCAAAAGAACAGAAGGTGACTCTCAGCAATTTTCATTATGTTGCAAGATGAGCTCGTTTCTGTGATGTGCTGGACTCTGGGTTGGGGCAGACTTGGAGCCCTGGTTCACCTTGGCTGTGTCCTGGCAGCAGGCAGCCCAGGGCCACCAGCAGCAGGTCCTGCTGTTCCCTGCCTGTGTTCAGGTGATCAGCCCAAAGAACATACTGAAGCTGCCTGATACTTGCACCAGTCTTGCCCCTACCTGCTACCTTGAGGAATTACAGGTCTAGCAGTGTTTTATCAATAACGAGACTATGACACCTGGAAAAAGGCTTGTGATTCATTGGTTTACAACAAACTGGCCCAGGTTGCCCAGAGAAGCTGTGGCTGCCCCATCCTTAGAGGTGTTGAAGGCCAGGCTGGATGGGACTTTGAGCAACCTGATCTAGTGGGAGGTATCTCTGCCCAGGGCAGGGGTGTTGGAACTCAATAATCTTTAAGGTCCCTTCCAATCACTCTGTGATTCTATGAAATATGAGTCAATTATTCTCCTGCTTCCGTTTTAAATTGGGAAACACTTGAGGCACAGGTACGTTTAATGGCTTATCGACTCAGCATATAAACCGCAGCCATCAAGCCTATCCTCTTGACTGGCATTCTAAATCTGGAGGGGCTGTTTGGGTCACAGGCATGGTGACAGACAGCAAGTTTACTAACAGGCAGCTCAGGGACAGAGCTGGCATGGGGGGGATGGGGCAATTCACATCCAGGTTTGAAGAGATGGAGGGAGGAGAAAGCAGAAAGGGCATCCTGGGAGGGTGAGAGGAGATCTGGGGTTAGAAGACATCTGTTTGGATTAAAAAACCCGCAGTATTCAGATTCCAGTTTGCTTGGTGTCATTGCTTAAAGTCGGCTGCAGCTGTCCAAAGACAAGCTTAGGAAAATATTTTTCAGACTTTCCTACTTTGAGAGGGCCCCAGGATCTCCCTGGGCCTCTCCCTGGCACGTTTGCAACACCCTCTGTACACAGACCTGATGCAGCCCTCCTCCCACACCTTCCCTTCCCCACGCCCAGGATCCCTGGCCTGTCCTTCCCTCCCTCTCCCCATGTTCTCGGGAAAATGCCACTGGCCAAAGGCAGCTCGGGGGCTCCTCCAGGTGAGGGGGTGACCACAGTGGGAATACAGTTTGCTGAAGGTGGTTTCCAAGGTCCGGTCTGAAAAGCAGCTGTGCTGGTAGTGGAACAGATCTGTGTAAATGTTGGTGAATCTTAGGAGAAATTAAATTCACTTCAAAATTTCAGCAGATTCTTAATTCTGTGGGTCTCTCGTAGTCTCCTTCCTTTTCCCACCTGGTGTTTGAGAAGGATACGATCTAGGTTTCAAAGACTGATTAAAAGTGGCAATGGGAGTTTGTTACAGCCACACAACATGTTTCCTAAATATGAAGCCACTTGTAAGAGCAGTGCTGAGAGAAATGAGATTATACACATCTCTCTGACACTTTAAGTACAGCTGTTTCTGTTCAGCATTGAATCCTTGTTCGTTAGTGCATCGTTTAGCTGAGCAAGAGCCCACTGGGGCAAGCAAAATGCCTCCAGCAGCTCCCTAAGTGCTTGTGAAGGGTTGTGCCTTGCTGAGTGAGTTCAGGATCTGTCAGAGGTTTTTGCAGGCTGCAGTGGCTATTAGGAATGTTCTGAACGAGATAACTAGATGCAGCTCCATTCTTGGAGAGTCACAGGGTTTCTATGCTAAAGTTCCTTGCTGCTGTGCCCAAGAGTGTGTCGAGATGAGTACAGTTACCAAATGATTTGCAGATAAGTCACCAAAAGAAAATATCAGAGCTACTGTCAGTTCCTTTGTAGCTGCTGTTAGTACTGTCAGATACCATCATGGTGCTGTGGCACAAAGTTCAAACGAACTATATCCTTTTTTGCTGCACCATCCCTAGAACGATCACACTCCTACTTTAAAAAGCTCCACAAAGAAGGCATATCTGCTTCACGGGCTGGGTGGGCCTGAGCCTTTCTTAGTTACTAGAATTACATGTTTCAACCCACAACATGGAAACAGACTCCAACAAACAGGCCAAAGAGGTCTGGAGGGGGGCTCAGGTTTGATCTGGGTGCAGTAGTGGCAGAATTTGAAGCACAAACTAAAGCATTCCAGCTGCAAAGTCAAACCCAGGAATGCATCTTGCAAGATCTTATTTTTCTGTGGGGCTCGTAACATGAGCATTCAAATCATTCACTGCCTTTGAAGCCTGTGAAATCCGTAATGGCCACAAAGCTAACATGCAGCAACTACATTTCAATTACTAAAGGCTGGTCAAGTACCTGGCTTCATTCTCTCCAGTAACAAAACTCCCATCGACTTCAAAGGGGTTGGGATTTACTCCACAGTGCAAATGCTGGGTCCAATGAAATTGGAGATGTAACTCTGGGAGGAGGTATTTCAGTGGCTGGAGGTGCAGACAGATGGGCAGGATCGAGCTCTGATGCTGAGAGAACCTTTACAGTCTGCTTTTTTTCTGCAGCCTCACCTTAGTAAATTGATGATGATGTCCCAACTGATAATCTGACCCAGAACTGCATAGGTACATTTTGAAAATACGCAAGCTCCTGTCAGTTGTGGTAGCAGTTAGGTATCCAACCTGCTTAGCTTCTCTTAGAAACCGATTTATGTACCTGCATGTCACTTCAGCACTTAAGTCTCTTTGTAATTCTTGCTTTCACCATTTTTTTACAACAGTGGAGAGTCTGAGGGTAATGGATATTTCTTTGGCCAAGTAGTTCACAAACAATGTCATTATTCCCCTGTAAAAGTATCAAAGTTCATTCTTCTCAGGCTCATATCCATAAGCTTTATTTTGATGTGTTCCCTGCTCAGGTGCCCGAAATAAATGACCTTCAACACCTTGTAGCCACCCCTGTGATTTGTGCTCCCCCACGCCAGAATCAACTTTGCTTTCCTACAGCACCCAGGAGAGAGGAGATAGAGGCTTGAGCAGCACCCAGCTCCCTGATGGCAACCCTTAGTTCTTAGTAGCAGGGTTTGTAACCACAAACAGGGATGTGATGACCTGCTGCTCAGGACCCTTCTCAAGCCAGTCCTGGCTTTATAAAACTCTTTCTCAGGCTTTTGGGTGAGAGAACTATGAAAACCAAACAGAAGTTGTACATGAGTCACTGGACTTTAAGTTATGCGCACAGAAGCTTTGAGACATTATATTAGTCAAAACATCAACTGTTTTCACAGTGTTTATGATATTAGGAACATTTTTGTTCATGAATGTACTTGTTTGCTTGAAGTGAATAACTGATGCCTTGTGCCTAAAGAATGCTGTACATGCCTTTTGTAAAGGAGATGTTGAGAAGCTTACCTTGCAAGGAATTCATAGATTTGGGAAGGCCAGAAAGAATATTTGACCACTTTGTTCTGGTTTCTATAATAATATCTTCAGTTTGAAAGAGAGATAATTTTTATTAGTCAAAGCCCAGAGTGGCATCCCCTTGGATACAAAGGATGGAGCTGGGCTATTGTTTTGACTGCCAGGGTGGTTGGGCGGCCATGGGTGGATGGAGGGGACCTTCCACCCTGTGTTCAAATGTTGGTGGTATTGAGGGGCAGGATTTCAGAAAGTCTGCTGTGGTTGCAGCTGTTTGTCTGGAAAGACCTATGCCTGTGTCTTTCACTGACAATAAGTTGCAGGCGAGATGTTGCTGCTTAGATACCTGCCAACCTGTCTGAACTCGTAAAGCAAGTCGTTAATTGTTGAACTGCTTGTACTTATGGTTTATTTGAACTGAGGGCACATCATCACACCCTCCAAATAGGAGGCTCATCTGAGGTTTAACTGAAAACCAAGCTTTCAGAATATCCAGTGGTCATTTCACCCTCAAAAGGAACCTCCAGCGAGCCTCAGCTTGGGCTTTTCAGCTGATCCCAGGCTGGTTTTGTGTCCCTAGAAGCTGTCCCCATACCTGCTGTGTGCTGGTGTGTTATGGAGCAGAGATGATGCTGCAGCTGCCTCTGGAGAGCCTGGCACTGAGCTCTTGTGCCTTGGGGTGCTTAAACAGGAGATGCCAGGAGGATACCTGGCATTTCAGCTCCTGAAAGGCAATTCCAGCTATCTCCTGGGAGATCCCAGTGCTCTTCTATCATCGTAAAAGCAGAGGGAGGGAAAGCCACTTGGGTTTTTGTTGGCCATTGTACCTACCATGCTCTAGGGAGAGGAGTCTGCAGAGCCAAGCACGAGCAAAGGTTTTCTTGCCTGCGTGGGGGGGAGAGGCTTTGGCTTTGTTATGCTCTTGTTGCTAACAACGTCAGATGGGCCTGACTTTCCACCCTGCTCAGGATGAGACAAACAGCCAAGGAAGCATCAATGTGAATGGGTGTTTTTTGATCAACATTGGAGAGAGTTTGTTTTCTTTCTCCACTTGCCCAATGACACACTGAATTGGATGACTGGGCTGTGACAGAGCCGGTTGGAAAATGTCAGTGGAAAATACCGAAAAAGAGCAAATATTTTGACAAATGTTAGGGACAATATTTTTACCTTTTGTCAATCCAAATGAACACGACTATTTTTTCAGAACAAACCATTCAAAACTCATCATTGCCTGTGCCAAAATGTATGCAAAGGGTGAATATGCATGAACACTCATTTAAAAAACTGTTCCTGTCGTGAATATGATGCAGTAAAGTTGCATCTAATCTTGTAGCTGGAACATCTGTATAATCAGGAAGATTCCTCACCTCTTCCAGTCAGTGGTTCATGTATATGCCTGCCCTTTGCATACGTTTTTTCCTTTAGGAATAAGAATTCGTGAAGGAGACAGTTTGCAGACACTTTCTGCTCCACATGTAACTGGGGATAACCATCCCCAGTTGCAGCCCTTGCAGCCCTCTCTAAACACAGTTTTAACAAACTTGTGGATGTATCATCTTAAAAGTGAGGTAGTACCTCTCATCCTAACTCTGTCAGTAAGATTCCTAGTGAGTACCCACCTTGCTCATCAGGGTCTGAAGGAGAATTTCCCTGGCATGCAATGAAGAAGGATGTTTAGTCCAAGAACAGGCTTCTGGTAATTCCCTAATGCCCAGGCACACTCGCTAGAGCCTCTTCATCTGCCAACACAACTCTTGTTTCTGCTTTTCCCAAGAGTGAAAAATCATCCCTGTAGGCTCGTACCTAAATAACCTCCTCAAGAAATACAGCAAAGAGAAGCTTCTATCTCTGGAACGGCCTAAAATAGAATAAACTTAAATGCGTATGGTATGCAGACATCTAATGGGTCCAAGGCACATTTGTGGTTCACTGCCTTCTCCTTTAAGAAAGCATGGTTAAGCTTTAGTGTGTATTAATGTATGTGTATGTTAGTAATGTAGATTTTGAATTATCATTGTTCGATAGAAATAGGTTAATATTAGCATTGTCCCCGAAATCCTGCAAATAACTGTGTCATTAAAAATGCTGAGAGAACCATGACTTTTTAAGCCATAAAATTAGAATTTCAGATGTGGAAGAAAACACACTAGTGGTTAAATACTTTTATCATACAGCAAAGCTGGTAGAAATTCTTACAGTTTAAAAATGTTGATAAGGTTTCCTGTCATATTTCTTTTTATTTTCTGCATTTTTATTAGCTCTTATAAAAATATGAAGCCAGAGTCCTGATTACACTATTTTTTTTCTTACGCTTTTGGACTTTCCCCTCTTTAAATCCCTAGTGCTTCTTTTTTCATAAGGCTAAATTAGGGCTGTATTATTATTACCCCGTATTTAGTAGTCCTAAAGAGTATGTTCTAACTAGCATGTGACTGTAAATACTTTTCATGTAAATAAATTCATCTCACATTTGGTAGAGTTTGTATGCAAAAGAAATATGTGCCTTTGATAAATGGTTTGGGATTGCTGATTAATTAGAACTAAAAACAGATGAGAAAATTGAACATATGTTCTTATTCAAGTTCCCTGGAGGATTTGTCAGGGAGCTTGGCATACATTAATAATTGGGGTGTTGGAATTTAATAGCTCATCTTGTAGTTTTGCACACACAAAACGATCAGTCAATATAAAAAGCATGGTGTCATCTGTCTTTGTTAATTAAGGATCTCGAACGCCTTTGGTAATAAAGGCTAGTAATTAAGCTACAATTAGAAAGGAAGCATTCAGATGTGGTTTTGCCACCTCAGGATCCATAAGCAGCAGGAGGAAGAGGGTAGGTCTTCCAGAAATCTTGAAATACTCTGCATTTATGATCTTTTCCTGCACTAGCTACCGGCCAGGCTTGCTGGCTTCTCAGCTACCGACTGCTCCCAGAGACACGAGCGATAGCACTTGGGGATGCTGCTGGGGACACATGGGGCACCTTCTCCCCATGCCCTCGGTGGCTGACCACACATGGCAGCTATGAGCTGCAGACACTGCATCTGTATTGACTGAGATGTCCCTGCCTAAACCCAGCTCTTCAGATGCTTTTGCTGATGGCACTAGTATTTCTAAAAGAATAGGAAATAACTCTCTGAAGGAACACATCAGGATTTCCCTGTGGGTCACTCACCTTCCCGGGTGCTCCTGCAGTACCTGGTAGACACTAATCTGGAACGTTTCATTATCGAAGCGTTCACGGATGTAATCCTTATATATCCTGAACTCAGCAGCCGTCACCGCTTCCCCCTCTGGGATTCGGGAGAGATCAAACCTGAACTCTCGGTAGTGGCAGCGCTGATGGTGAAACTCTCTGTCATGCTCCACTGAAACAGAAAAACAGCCCATTAGCCACCTGCTTTGTTCCTTTCCCCTCACCATCAAACAAGCGTGCAAGTTGCCACAACAGAAAAGGGCAGGAATATCTGATTGCAGCATCTCACGCTGTTGCTCAGTTCATTAAAGCACGTAGGAAATATGTGACTCTGTCCGGGTTATTATAAGCATGTATGTGTTTATCAGACTCTCCTTGAAACAGTTTTACAGCTGGCTGGTACAGGGTGTCGGTGACCATTGTATTTTAATGATTTTTGGCAGCTTTGTGTTTGACAAGTGACTCTGGACATTTGCCACCAATAACGACCAAGCTACTGTGGGAAGAAGCTGAAAGAAACAGATGGGGCTTTTTAGGAGTGCTACTTCTTGGCCTCACTCTGCTTCTGAAAAACCACACGGGCACACGCATACCCACACACATGTATAGACACACATTCCAGTCCTTGAGGCTTTTCATGCTGGCGACCCCCATTTGGTGCCAGCTGAATTCATCATAGACCCAGAGCCCCACTTTGAAGGATTTAAGATTTTGTTTTAAAGCATCTTTGCTTCACAGCCCTGGCCGCTAAAGATGCAAAGCAAGGACAGTCTTCCGCACAAGAAGTGCCAGAATCCTCCCAAGACAGTGTTGGGACAGTGAGTTATCCCACCGAGTGACAGATCTGCTGTCATTCTGATGGATGGCTGGTGGTTTGGTGTAACACTGCTTGGATATTGAAGCTGAGGGGTCAGGGTTGTGAGAAAACAAAGATATTGAGACTGTCCTCCAGCAAGGGGGAGGTAAGGTGTCAGTGTTCCGTCCTCGCACATGAAGTGAAGCACCCTTCTTGGAACAAATTCCAAATTAAATAGACAAGTCAGACAAAGGAAAATGGGGAAACGGAGATATAAGGGATGAACTGCCTTGCCAGAGGTCACACACATTTTAAGAACTGAGGTTTGAACCAGGGACTTCCCGTTTGTCCCATCCCCGTCGTCTGTCCACTTGACCTCCCTGCAGTTCGACTGCACAATTCAAGTAGTTAGCTCTGAGATCTTCTTGGCAAAGAATGTGTGGCTTTCTACAGGCCTGATTCTCTTCTGGCAGCAGCAAATCCATTGTGTAAATCTACTGACTTAAATGGAATTACTCCTGAAAAAGAGGAGTTTCAAGCCAGAGTCTGGAAAGTGCCATTTAAATTTACAGTGCTGCACAGTGCAAATGCATATCAGCACTGGCGAGGGTCTTCCCTGTGGGGGGATGGAGTGTGGGGAGCCCCCGGGAAGCGGGCTGTGTCCAAGCACTCACACGGAGCAGGTTCAGCGCTGCTTTGCTGGCCGAGCACTGCTTTGCAGCTTGGCCATGGGCTCTTCCTCCTCTTGCACACTGCTGCTGCAAAGAATCCAGAGCTTGCGGTTTGTTGCTGTTTCATTGCCATTCAGGGAACTACTTCAGAGCTCTTAGTAATAGCTGGGATTCATCTTAGAGGAGCTTTTTGGTATGACACCCCTCAACTTTCCAAGACAAAGGTGATTAAGTTCAGCAAATGATTATAGGTTGAGCAGTCTTAGTGTGCACTAAATGAACGAAGTTAGAGCTGCACCTCTAGCTACAATGTCTGGTACAGCCTCAGGAAGATCGCTCAGTCCCTCATGGTCTAAAGGTGAGGAATATTCTGGATATATTCTGCCGGGTTTGTAAAACAGTTAGCAGGCCAAAACTGCCCTCTAAGTGCTAGCAACAATAGTAAATGCACCTTAATCCCTTTCCTCCAAAGTATTCTTGGCAGAGTAAGATACAAAGAGTATGATTTCAGTCTCAAAGGAATTTGTCTGTACCTAAATTATAGAGGGGAGGAAAAAATATTTTAATATGGAATAGGTCTTTTAACCACAACTATAGAAGAATGAATATAATGTTGTGTGGTTTTAGTTATACTACAGATAACATCACCGGCAGGGTGTCTTACAGAGAGGTTTAGCAGTAGGATGTACCAGGACAATTTGCTTCCAAAGGCATGGGAAGGCTGAATTTTCAAAGGAAGGTGGGTGCACCTTTTCAGTGTATGTATGTGATGACAACTACATCAGCCAACACTAGTCTTTAGCTGCACTTCATACATAAAGTCTGACAACAAACACATGAAGATGAAACTTTTTCGGGTGCTGCTAGAGTTCACAGTGATTCCCACTGCAGAGCCCTAGAAAAAATGTGTCATATTAGTATGAAAAATTAGTGGCCAGGGTCATAAAGTAAAGAGCCCCAAAGTTTGAACTTTCCCATGCTTTGCAGATGTTTGGATATAGGTTTTTGGGCTGAGCCATCTGTAGTGTTAAAGCAAACATTCCTGCGGCTATAGTCATTAAGATCATGAAAATATGTGGATATGTAACTGAAGAAAGAATCCCAAGAAACCCTTCAACTCAGTGTTTATTGTTTTTCCCCCTTTTCTTTGCACTCTGGACCTATCTGCTGACCCAGAAGTAACAAATCCTTTCAGAACTAATTTATGAGAAACACTGACCCCGAATCAACATCTGTTAGATGACTGTAGTAAATCTTATTACATAATTAAACACCAAAATCAACGTAAAAAAAACATTAAGGATCTGACTGAAACTCATAAAAGCAAGAGTCTTCATAATAAAGGCTGAAATCCTATCCTTAATTCATGCTGCTGTGCGTTGGTATTTGTGAACATATGGTACAGTATATATGATCGTGCATTTTTTGTAGACCCCAGCAATACCTTCAGCACAACAGCATGGAGTAAGCAGGGGAGCGCTCCAGAAATCTGAGTTTCCTGGGTTTGATGGGTGTCAGACTTTTAACAATACTGCAACTGGGTCATTTCCAATTAATTACACAAGGAGTTTGAATGGTGGGGGATGGGGAGTGAGGATGTTTTTTAAAAAAATGAAAAAGCGGGAGGAGGGGTATTTTAAGCGTTCACTGAAACACTCAAGAGAATTGCTACAGCTGTTTGACTACGACTGTAGTTTCTCTATTAGATCGATGAAATCCATGATCCCTATTGACACAACACACCATAAGGAGAAGCTCTCAGTCATTCTTGAAGGATTTAATCTCAGCTGCTTGTCAGCCATTATGTGTTAAGTGCTCCCTTAAAAGTCATCAAGCCATATGAATATTTGCTGGGTATACTTAATAGCTCATTTGCCCAAATAACTCATGTTTGTCCCGGGTTTGTACTTCTTACAAATCGCTACAACCCAAAGGCTTTTGGTGAATGGTTTTAGCCCAGTTCCTAATTTCAAACCTTGGAAATTCCAGCTCAGAAAGTGTCACAATTCAAATGTCTTGGCAAGGCAGCTGCTTGGAGAGGAAGCCAAAGCTCTGGATGTGCAATCAAAGGTTGTAAAATATGAAAAGGAAGAACACCCTTGAAAAATAATTCTACTGTGAAAGAGACTTAGCTGTGGGAAACCAGTGGGTTTCCTCTCCTAAAGAAATAATCCAAAGTCACTCACAGGTGACTTTGTAAATTTTTTTGCATGTGTAAATGCGCCTCTCGTCATTTCAAGAAGCGGTATCAGGTTTTGGAGGCACAATCACTGTAGACACATTATGACCTAATTTAACACATGGCTCAAAATCTGCTGGTGCAAAATAACTCTTGGCAGGGTGAGCAGTGTGGCAGTTAATTGTGGCTACAGTAGGTGGGGACCATCAGACACTCCCTTTGGCATGGTCCTTTGGGAAACAAAAGGTAAAAACGATGGGACTTGAAAGCTCTAGCACCGAGGCAGACAAAGCATTCATGAGAAAATGCATAAAAGTGTGCAGGACAATTAAGGACAATTACGGTGATCCAAGCAAAACAAGCACATATCTTAGGTTAGTGGTTATCAGTAAATTTGCCACACCTCTATTGCAAATATGCAAGTGCACTCAGCATCTTTGGAAGTCTGGCCTTGGCTATCTGTCTGCAATCTGAATTGTAGAGTTGAGTGCACAGACTGCACTCAACTATCTGATAGAGATAGGGCTCTGGTCTCTCTGAAGTCTTTTGTCTCTCCAAACCCACTCTGTTGTGGCATTGTGGTGATGCAAGAGGAGGCAGGACAGCATAGTTGTGCAACAACGGGGATGGTTAAAAGAAAACACGATGGATACAGATGCGAAGTAGCCAGGTATCAGATCCAAAAATATGGGAAAGCTGGAGATAAAATGTCAACAACTCCCTGGGACTTGTATGGACATATACTAAAGTGTACTCTTTTCAGATACAAAACACGCAAACATTAAGATGCAGGGATGAAGAAGTGTAGTTACAGATAGAAGTTGTAGCAAGTAGTACCAGAAAAGTAATGTTGGACAGAAAGTCCTGTGATTCTGGTTTCATACCCCAGGTTCCCAAACTTCTAAAGTAAATCATCACACATCAGCATAAAGCTGGGAAACTTGAACTGGTCCCGTGTTTGGTCATTTTCACAATAAAATATACTGAGACTAGAAATAAGAGCTCAGACTATTTTCAGCTACTTTCTCTACCGGTAAGTGAAAAGCCAACCCGAGCTAATTCTGTAAACACGGTTGGACCGCTGGTTTTTGTACTACGGCTTGATGACAGGGAAGGATACACGACAGCAAAGATTACACTGAGACATGGCTTGCAGTAGTGATTGTTTCTCTCCATGCATTCCAAGGCAACCATACCGTTTTAGCCTCAGTACCGAGCACAGTAGCACGATGTCAACCACTAACTCCATGTGTCAGGCAAAGAACCAGTGAATCACTGCAATAATTTTCCAAGAATGACTGTGTTAAAAATAGTTATTATGGAAGTGCTAAAGAGCTAATCCAAGCCCCAGGGAAGTAAAAAGAAATATTTCCACTAATTTCAGTGGATTTCATGGGAGGTCTTACTTTTGCCAGTCTACCTACCAAAGTATTTTTATACTTTTGTTTTCTGAAGATGTAAAAAAATCTTTTTCACAAGCAAAGTAAACAGCAGGTGAATGAATTCTGTGCTCAGGCTGCCAAACTGGGAAAGCTTCAGTAATTCCATACCTTCTCTCCCCTGGCACATTTGGGTAATGTACTTGGAATATACTTTGACTATTTAAACAAGTAAAAACTTAAATTTTCCCGTTAACACTTTCACCTGATAATAAGTTAATTGTTTTTATAAGGCACTTTAAGAGTAGTTGTCTCATTCATTGTAGTGCTCAGAATAATTAGAGTGCTACTTGTTTCTCATTTGCAATGAAGAAAGCACCAAAAGGAATGTGCAGTAGGGTGTCTGTAACTTCTTTACTCCCAAAAAAAGGCCAGAAGGGATTTGTAAAGGACTTTAATCTCAAATAGATTAAAGGTCCTGAATTCCTGAGACTGAAAGATAAGTCAAAGGAAAATAGATTGCAAAAGACAACACCCCCTTGCCTCAGCCTATTGGCCTGGCAGGAAATTTGGCTGCAGAGCCATCGGCAGTTGCCTGCAAAACCCCTCAGAGATTTGGGTGCCAAGAAAAAACCTGCCACACTCACTCTGGCACAAAGGTCTAACAGGTTTTCAGAGTCTACCTGTGCCTGCATGGCCCCAGGGGCTGAAGAAGCCATGTGGGTGAGTTCAGTGGGTAGGAAAGTCTTGATCTGCTTTGCCTCCGGCAGCTGCAGAAAATGAGCGCTATTGCTTCAGATCTGGTTGAGGAGTCCAGTGAGCCTGTGGATTTTAGCCTTTTGAGTTTTCACGAAAGGGCGGACTAAGCTTTGAGCTACACTGTTTTCACCCAGCAGCACAAAATCTTGTTTGAATTTTCCTAGAAAAATTACCTACAATTCCTTCAATCACCACCCCTAGAGATCCAAGTCAAAACTTCAGAAACTCTCTTGCATCATTTCACAGTAGAGCATGAAATTCCTAGAAACTGGATACTCTGGGACCACCAGCTCCACTTGGGGTCCATGAGCATTTTTAGACTATGCAGGTTACTGCACTCCTTATCTACTGCTCTGTCCTGCTGTCTCCCTTGGGAAATGGACTTAGCCGGAAAATCCCTTTCCCAGAGAAGTTTTCAGGTGGATCCCGTCCTTAGCCAGCTCCTGGCAGAGCGAGTGGTGGCAGGAGGAGGACAAGGCACCTCCCAGCACGGTGGGAGGGAGGGTAGGACCACCCCTTGGACTCTGGGCTTGCAGCAGTTGTGAAACTGGGCTGTAAATTTTCAGGATGCCAAATTTGAGACCTCTTGATGGGATTCTAATTAACAGGCATTAAATGTTCCCTCTATAAATTGCACTTCTTTGTCTCTAAATTGGTGGATAAAACCATGACACTCATGAAATATGGGTCTTTTCTCCTTATGCTTGTGAGGTTCAAGGAGGAAACCAATTATAGGGGAAGGATCCAGCGGTCTCTGCAGCTGAAAGAGCCTACTGGGCTCAGCAGGATGCCTGATTGAGCAAGAAGTGTGAGGTCAGTCCTTATATTTTTCTGAGGAAAAGGGGGAATATAATAAAGATTGCAATAATGTCATGCCAGGCCACGGTCTGCTAAGGCGCATGTTTCCCTCCTCATTGAGCTTGACAGCAAGAGTTACAGGGCAGTGGCTGAAAATTTATAATGGCAAGAATTTGGGAATGTGAAGTTCTGTGATTGGTTTTCATTTGCTTCATCCTCTTGGCTACAAGATTTACATACTGACATGAGGCAGTTGAAGGAGCAATAAAGAAATATTTGAAGAAATAGTTAAATAATATAAATTGAGAGTCCTATAAATAGAGTACAGCAAATGTTTTTGGTGTTGGTTTTTTTTTAGAGTGATAAAAACAGCATTTGGAGAGCTTTTTCACATTGGATAGTTGAAGCCCATCAACTTACCTAAAAGCCACTGCAGGTTTTTGGAGAAACCTAAGGAAAAACAAATGCACCCTTGATTTTGGTCTGCAAGATAAGCTTACTAGAAAAGTAGTCTGTAGTTTTTTTATAACTCATAATGCATCCTGTTCCTAGGGACTGCTGCCATCCTGCCACTTCTAAAAACGCAGTCTGTCCTTCAGCCACAGGAAGTCATGTCCTTCAGCCATTCTGGGGTCTGGGGTGGCGGTGGTGGGATCTGGCTCATCTGCTGAAGCCCTGTCCTGGTGGCGTCGCTCCCGTCTGCCCTTTGCAGAAGGGTCTGCTCTGAGCCAAGGCAGCGCCCAGCAGACGGGAACCTGCACGCAGGTGCTCAGTGCTCATGTACCCATTTTACAGTCGGGTAAAGGGAGGTGAGGTGATAAGCTATTTCTTGTGTGGTAAATTCAGTGCGTAGCAGGGCAAAGTCCTGCCCCATCCACGGGTGGAAAGCAGGGCTAATGCATTAGTTTCAGATGAGATGAAAAACAGGCTTCATAAATCCTGACCCCCAAACCCAGACGTTAAAAACAGAGGGGTTTGAAATTCTTTAGTGCTCACTCTGCAAAGCAATCTGGGGTAAGCATTTTTGCTTCAAGGCAGGAGGAAAGCTCTCTGGAGTTAATATTCTTCCTTTAGCCATCACTTCATTTTTTCAGCTTTCAGCATGAAGGTGGTGTTGCCAGCAAGACCACCTAGCCACAAGCCCAGCAGGGAGCTTCCAAAATTCTTCTGAACACTGACTCCTTGTTATAAGTTGAAAAGTGGTAATAGCAACAGCGCGTATCACATCTGTGCCAGGCTTCGGGCCTGGGAAGGAGCACTCTCCCTACTGCTGAACGCAACTTGGAAAGATCCTTTCAGTCCACACATGTATCAGCATTAGCCATTTCTTTGTCAACAAATCCCTTAATACGTACCCTTTCTATCATGTACAGATGTCCAAAAAATAATGGAATACTGTACTACAAGATTAAACACTTTAATGTCAGCATATGTGTTGCATGACTCTGAACAATGGTATCATTGTGCGTGTACAAACAGCGGGTTGAGGGAAGATGGGTTTAATTATCTCTGAAGCAGCAGCAAGTTCTTCCTGACTAAGCTGAACTTCAGCTAGCAGGGACTGCTCAGGGCAGAAACTGGTATTTCTCTAACAAAATGCCTGGGTCCTTTCCAATGTTCTTCCAGGGTCAGTGCTGAACCCACCTCATGGAGGATGCAGAGGCCCCTGCCTCCCTGGAAGCTGGTGGCCAAGGAACGCGGTGGGGGACAAGGATGCTGCATGTCACCACATCCTCTCACCCCATGTGTCACCCAGGAGTTCAAGCTCCTTGGGATGGTAGGTGGCAAAGGGGAAAGACAGTAACAGGCAGGGAAAGGACAGAGAGGAGGGTGCATGCTGCCTTCTGCATTTGGAGACATTCCCCTCCTGGTATTTCTTTGCAGGCGCTTTAAGGCAACGCTAGCTGGTAAAACTATTTCTCTTTAAAGAACATCCACGAAGTATCTGGGCAGGTTATGTGCAGGTAATCCATTTTCTTTTCTGAGCATGCCCTGATCAGTACCCGTTTATGCTGTGGTTTCTCTGCTGAAATCAGAGCCAGACTAGATGAAAGGTATTGTGAAAAATTTACACGTGGGACTGCTCTGCGAACATGGAACTCTCCTAATAGTAAACAGACCGATCCTGGTGCGAATCCTGATGCTGAGTTTGCAGTGTCTGTACATGTATCTGGGGAAAGCAAAGTTAAATAAGCAGAGAAGAGTTCTGTTTCTTCAGAATACCTTATTCACAGCCTTAGCACATGGAACACGGCAGCACATAGTGCTGTGATCCATCTGCAGCTGCTGTAACACACTTAGGATTGCTGCAGGATTTGGGGGGTGTGAGGGAATGGAGAAAAGGCAGGGGTGACAGGGAAAAGAAAGAAATGGGAGTGAAGTTTCTCCTTTAGACAGACTCCCTCTATTTCTAACTTCATCTTCCAGGAATCCAATACAAGGAAATCTCCTGCAGGGCCTCCCTCATCAGCCACCCAAATCTTGTTTCTGTCCTGCACTGGGCTGGGAAGGGGGGACACAGGACAGTGCCGCCCTGGGGATTTGCCCCCCGCAGCTCTCCCCTTACCAGCACCTTGGGGGTGGTGTTTTTCCAGGAGAGGCAAGCTGGGGACTGGGACTGGTGATGCTGCAAAACATGGCTCCTCCTATATCCACCCAACTGGCCAGTGTTGTGGCCACCATAAAACATCTCAAGCTCTTGTGCAGTCATCAGGAGCGGGGATGACTGGTGTTTAACCTCGCCAGACTGCACCGCTGACAAACTGGGGCTGTTGCATCTCTCTGTGTATCTGAAAGATGGGGATTGTACCCGGCCAGTAGGCTGGAGCTGGGGCCTCCTGTGGCTCCCTACAGGGCCCGTGGACTGCACAGGACAGGCTGAGGCAGCTGCAAGGCTTCTTGCCCACCAAGGCAATCCTCACTCTTCTCTATGCCCTCCTCTGTAACTGTCCCTGTAATCAAACTGAGCAGTGAGCAAAATGACAGGCAGAAGCTCATCATCACTCCTGTTTTCTTTTGACTGCCTGCACTGTAAGGGAATAACAGCCCAAGAGCAGAGCTTCGCTGCTGCCTAATACATCCCTAAACCCTCTGGATGCAGCTGGGGGGAGGTATGGGAAAATGTATTTTTTCATTTCCCCTCTTTGAACAGAGATGACTGATACGTTACATTGTGCTCTATTTTTGTAACTGGGGGGGACAGCCAGGCTGCTTTCCTGATGCTGTGAAATCAGGCAGTTGTATCTGGTGAGCCCAACATCACAGGAAAGCTGTGCCAGCATTAGTTGTGAACTCCAAGTCACACATTTTGCCAGAGCGTCCAGGGGTCAAGGAGATAGTGACAGCCTGGGGAGGAGGGAGAGGAATCACAGATAAGGGTTGGGATGGTGGAAACTGAGGTGGCAGCCACAGCACAGAAAAGGGTAGTGCTGGTGTAGAGGAGAGAGCAGGGTGATGGGTATCTCAAGGGGAAGGAGGCTTGAGAGCACCAAGAAGGAGAAAAGTTATTGACAATATTGTTCATTGAGAAAAATAATCCTCCAGTCCAACCAGCAGACAAATGGGGCCCAAGGTGCTTCCTGCAACCTGCTCAAAAAAACACTGATGCAAAAACCAGCACTCGGCCCCGTCTGCTTATACACAGCATTGAGCCAATGGAAACTAATCCCCAGGCCCAAGGAAGGAGAGACAAGTGACTGAACAGATCTGGTCAGAGATAATGTGTATTCAGCCAGGGAAGATAAGAGGCAGCGTGAGAGACTATGACAGGGAAACCTAAAATGGGCTATTTGGGACGAAATGCAAAGTTTAAAATTAAAAGATCCAGGTCATTCTCAAAAGCCTCCTAGTATGATACAGTTCTTCAGCTTGGAGCAGATTTAATTGCAGGGGGAAGAAAGGAAAGTTTCCCTGACATATTTTTAGCCATCTGTAACCTAACCTCCTGTAAAGGAAGACAACCCGCTGGTGAATGGTGGTGTGGAAGGGTGCTCACCCTTGGAGGGTGAGGGCAGCAGCGCTGCCAGCCTCCCTGCTCCTCCAAGGGTCTGATCATACCCCACGTGTGTACAAGGGAAAGGCTTAGCATCTCTGTGGGATGCTGGGAGCCTGCAACACGGGCGCCTTCATCTGCAAAAAGGCACATTCAGAGGACACGAAAGAGAAAAGAAATGGTGATATAGTAATTCTTCAATGCAATGGTTTGATCATGCAGAGGTGCAAGAGCATCAACGTATGTATGCTGGGGGCAAACTCAGAAGGCTTCAAATGTATTACATAAATTAGATACTGTTCATAATAAACAGTTTGAGTCAGTAATTTTGGGAAAGTCAGTGCCCAAGTGTCTCTGATGTGTTTATACAAAGAGACAGAAATGGCTAAACGTACCAGTAATACCCTCGAGAGCGTGTTCAACTTCCATTTGCAAGGCCAGACTCCTCTGCCTTACACTGGGCTGGCAGAGAGAACATTGCCCACTGACGTAACCTCATTTTTTCCCAAATCTTGCTTCCAAAGCACGAAGAACTTTATGAAAGTTGTACTCATAAACTTATGCTTTTCAAGCTTATATGCTGCTAATTATCTTCCACTACATGACTTTTTCAAGTTGCCTCCTGTTCCTTATTACAGTGTATTGTTATATAGCATAAAGTTACTTAATACTACAAAAGATTCAACAACACTTTCAAACCTGATATAGAAGGAAGGACTGGATTCTGGGCTGGTACAGCTGGTTTAAGGCATTTTAGAAGTAAATGAAATCAAATGAGAATTTATAATCCTTCCTGAGGTCTGGATTCCATCAGACTAAACTCATTAGGCATTAAGGTGCAGGTGCAGTGAAATAAAGGATTGTTCTGCTTTCCTTAATGCCATAGATTCACATCTTGAGTTCAAAATAAAAGTCTTTTAAAAGCACATGTATATATTGTGCATCTACTGGCAACACTTGAAAGAGAAAGTTCAGCTGATGGAATCTTCAAATGCCTCATTTTTGTCAAAGGAATGTGCCTATTTCTGCACCAGCCGTGCTAAGGGACACAAGGGGGAGAAGTGACAGCCCATCGGCCTCTTAGGGCTTATTCATTTCATTTGCATTAGACTTCCTTTCATCTACTGAACAGCTGCCCAAATAAACAACATAAATCTAATTAATCCTTCTTTAATATTGTATTGCCACAACAATACCAGCATCCCCCCAAATATGTGTGGGTCTCCACCTGTGCAGGCTCTCCAGGAGGAGCACAGCGGGAGTCACAGGCACAGGGAATCCAGCTTTTTATGGTTTACTGTGATAGAAGGAAATAATTTAAGAACCAGTTTTCCAGGTTTAAAACCATATGTCTTACTGCATTTCTCAGCTGAAATCCCAGATTCTGGGTTTGTTGAGAAAGTAGTTTGTGGCATATTGCAAAACAACCAGTCGGTATCAGACTTGGGCCATCAGCCTTTGATTGTAATCAGCAAAATTTCGGCTTGGAATGTATACATGCCAAGCTGTGCTGTAAGACCGCAATCGGCTGGACCTTCTGAGCTTGGCTATGCAATAACAAACATCGCACCTCTCTCGGTCAGGCCAGCGCTGGGAGATCAGGGGGCAACAAACTATTCAGGGATAAGGTCCATCTGCCCTGGGGGTGGGGGGGAGTCCCTGTGAGAGCAGAGCTCCTCCTGCACCCTCACCATTAACAGCCACNGGGGGGAGGGGCAGGTCCGGTGATACTAACAGGGTTGATAAAAATACAATGTTTGGAGGGATGGGAGGAAACATTTTGGAAAACAGTAATTAGAGACTTGGGCTACTGCTTAAAAAGATACTTTTGAAGTGTCCTTCCTCATGAAAGTGGGACTTTGTGACCTGTTTCACATTTTTCTTTGAGATCGTCATGTTTGGTCCATGCTGCCAAGAGGGCTGAGATCAGGTGGGGCACCGAGCGTGGCCTCCTGGGGCTGAGGCTGGGGAACCAGAGAGGAGGCCACTGCCCAGCACCGGCCCTCACCGCCAGCCACCGTGCAGCCGCTCCCTGGTTTTCTCCCTGGGACAGGGCTCCTGGCTTGTGTGAAGGATCTTTTTTGCTTTCCAGGAATGTTTGCTGTGCAACAGATTTCTTTTAAGTGAGAGGCAGGCAGGGGACTGTTTATTGCTTTAATAATTTAGTATCTGGGCCCAAGAACTATGGTTAATAAAGATCTGTAAATTGATGACAGCCAGATATATTTCTGTTGGTAGCTGTAAAATGCTGGTGTCTGAAAGTGACAGCAAGTTTAACCTGATACTTCAGAAATGTCCTCAGGAAGACATATACGTATATATATATTAAATATATACATATATAGAGAGAGAAGTAGAGAATGGTTAGAGTTGGAAGAGACCTTGAAGATCATCAAGTTCCAACCCCCCTGCCATGGGCACGGACACCTCCCACTAGACCAGGTTGCTCAAAGCCCCATCCAGCCTGGCCTTAAACACTTCCAGGGATGGGGCATCCACAACTTCTCTGGGCAACCTGTTCCAGTGCCTCACCACCCTNTTCCTGGAGCCTTCTCTTCTCCAGGCTGAACAGCCCCAGCTCTCTCAGCCTGTCCTCGTAAGAGAGGTGTTCCACCCTCTTAGCCCTTCACTGGACTCATTCCAACAGTTCTACGTCCTTTCTGAGTGTGTGTGTATATATATATAATATATATGTATTCAAGACCAGGGATTTGAGCAACCTGGTCTGGTGGGAGGTGTCCCTGCCCATGGCAGGGGGGTTGGAACTTCATGATCTCTGAGGTCCCTTGTGTAGAGTGTGTATCTATCCCCTTTACACTGTAACTGTTGGTGGCCAAGGCCCCAGGCATAACAGCATCTGACGGTTAGGAGATTTATTTTCAGCTTGATTCCCACCCACAATCCCTATTATACAAGTGGAATTTTAATTTTTTTTTTTTTTTTTTTTTTTTTTTTTTTTTTTGTAGGAGATAAGCCCATCGGTGACATCAGCAGCACCTAACCCTGCATACCAGGCAGCGGAGCGCAGGGCTGGATTCCTGACTCTGAGCCTCCCGCTAGGGTTGGGCCATCCCGGCCTCCTGAGTCAGCCCCTAACAACAGCATTTTCTGTTTTGTTTTGGGTTTTGTGTCTTCAAACGCAATTTTGCAACGGCAGTTCGGGGGTAAAAGATCAGCTGCTGTAACATACACCCATGTCCTCACACGGGCTTGGTATGAAGGAAGGGAACGCAGTTCACAGCCTGCTGTGTGCAACCATTAAAAATGGCCCAGAAACGAGAGCACAGCGTGAATGAAAGCGTCTCTCAAGGAGCAGGGACACAGATCATTCTTCTCTAGCTTGGTCTCTTGCTTACCAGTCACTGCTGGGCTACAACTGCCAGTATGGGGAGGAAAGACTTTCAGCGTGTTAGACACAGTGAGATTTTTCCCCTGCTCTGTAATCTCTTCAGTGAAACAGCTCTCACCTCACAGTTGTGGGCTAATGAGCAAACTGATGGTTACTGTTTTCTAAAAAAACATCGGAGGTTTGCTTGAACATGTTTCTGCATTGTTCTGTATTCTTTCCTGTATTTCTGTATTCCCCATGTCAGGTTTTAGCGTAGTGTAACGGTCAGGTTTCTGGGGATATGGAGGCAAATATTCTTGTAATTTGATTATAATGCATGCCACTGCATTGCAAGAACTGTTGTAGTCAGAGGTCAAAGCTGTGTTCACACCAACAAGGCTACTTTTACACCATATGTTTGATTTGCTTCTCCTCTTCACCTGTCTCAAGACAAATGATTCATCACATAGTGCTGAAATACCTTGATCTTCTCATTTGGGCCAAGATTTAAAAGAGCAGTTACTCAAAAGCTTCTTTTTGAACAGAAGAGAAAGATCTGTGCTGAGTGATTCTTTTTCAGCTCTTCTCTTCTGCAGTTTATTACAAGTATATTTGTGTAATTAGGGGGCCCAGTAGTAACGTTGTTAAAATACAAGCGGGCACATTTATTGTTTCCTCCAAAAGGAAACCACCAATCTCCAGCAGTTCTGGTTTTTCCCTGTCTCAACTGACCATTTACTGCTTTATGTAGCTTGCAGATTGTGAGGCTAAAGTTACTTCTTTTTTTTTTTTTTCCTATTTCTTTTTGTTAAAAGGAAGAAAAAAAATAAATCCCCTCCTAACAAATGCTGGATTTTTTAAGGATATGGTCAGAACGGGGAACTTAAACTCAGCATGATGTTTATAGTGCCACACAAGCTTCAGCAGAAGTGATGTGCAGTGCTCTTTATTAACATCTAAAAAGTCCCCGTGGGATTATAATTACTGCACAGTAATAAACAAATAAAAGCAGCAAGATTAAAATGTTCAGAATATTTTTAGTGATAGAAGCAATTAAGTTTTAACTTTGAAAACCAGGGGAGGAGCAGCTTGTGAGCATCGAGCATGCAGGTAGAACAGATATGATTAGGAATTGATTCCTGTTAGTGGTTAATGATTATCATTTGTGACACTACCGATACTTGGCTGGGGTACGTAAATTGTTAAAATACTAATATGGAACTATTTGAACCCCCACTACAGCCAGAATTCTGGTAAGCACCAGAATTCAGATTTTCTAAATTGCATTCATTTTTAATCTTCCATTTAAATGCTAAACCTGAACTTGCTTTCCCTCGGGGTGCCGAAGGACTCGTTAAAGTCAATGGGTGTTTTGGGACCTGCCTGCCCTCTTCCTCATCCTCACCCCCTAAGAAACTTCTCTCTCCCAATGGAGAGAGAATTGTAACTCCCAACTACTGATGCTGTATTATATTATGAGCATTTTTTAGTAGTTCTCTCAGGGTTCTTCTGGTCTCTTTTAAAAAGTTTTACTGCCACTGTGCTGTGGAAGAACAACTGGCAAAATCAGAGGATGGAGGCAGCCCCTCTGGTGCCAACGAAACAAGGTGACTGAAGGCAGGATTTGGCCCAGCAGCTTGAGTAATAGAGTCAAAGCTCAGCCTGATTTACAGCCCCCTGAATTTGGCACAGATGCTGTGCCAGCTCCTTCAGATGGTGTCAGTTGTGGTGACTTCACTGCTGGGTGGCCCGGTGCCAGGCTGCTCCAGCTGAAGATGCCTGGTGACATCAGTGGAGGTGTCACTGGGACCCGCATCCGTGCTGGGGGGCTGCAGCCTGACCAGAGGAAACTTTTTGCTCATTTGAAAAGGGGGTTGTGCAGAATGGACAGCATTTTAAAAAGGGATGCGCTGTGAGATTACCGGCCTGATCCTCACAACGCTGTTCCCTCGTCATAAAGAGCCTAAGGCAGCGCTTGCTCGTTTCAATTATTATTTAGAGGGAAGCGGTGCCTTCCCTCTCCCCCTCCCTTTTTTTCCTTTTTTAAAAGGAAGGTAGCTTTTAAGAGCTTTCCATGAAGATCTAAGTTAAAGGATTTTCTCTACTACAAAGCCTGCATAGTTTCCCAGGCCAGGTGGACCCCACAGCACTGACTGCATGCTGAAAAATCTCATCCCCACCCTTCAGGCACTTTAATTGTAAGCCTTTCCAGATACACTGGATAAACACTGTCAAAACGAACCTGAAAGGGTTGTTGGTGGTGGTTTAGCCCTTAAATAATTACGAGTTTGTCTGTCTAATTACAACATAATCTTGTTTAAACTTGGATGGCTATTTGCAGTATCTTTTAAATTGAGGCAGAATCAGAAAGTGAAAATCTGAAAATTTATAATTCTTCAAAAAGGAAAAAAGAATTTTTACTTCTGTAAAATTTAATTCAACTTGACAAAAAAAGGAGTTTAAGTTGGAAGCTACTGTGGTGGGATAAAGATGATAAAGAACAGCGTGTGACTGTTGCGATGCAAGAGAAACTTAATACTCAACGGATAAAATTTTTCGAGCAGTTTAGAAATAGTTTAAGGTAATTTACGGGAAGACTTGAGTGACAAAGCACATTACTTGAAGTGCCCTTCCTTCACTAGGCACTTTCTAAATTCTTTCTCTTTCATTTCTTTACTCTCAGGAGACTTTTAAATCCAGTGAACCAAAACACCACTTTGTTTGTTGGTATAGCGCGGGGCTGGCACAGATGGCAGACATTGCACCTGTTCCAATAAAAGGAGAAAATTGAGAGACAAACCATAGCACTCATTAAGAGGAATCTACTGAAACACGAACAATTTGTATTTTGAATATCCTCCAGGAATAAAAGCAGAAATACGTAAGCAGACCTTCTTTTCACCATCATCAGTTTAAAATAAATTTGTTTAAAGGGAATTTCACACCTACCAAGATAGGACATACCACTAAAGAAACTTATGATTATGCTTGAATTTCTTAAAAAAAGCAAATGACTTTATCTAGCTAGTCCTTTTAAAGAAAAAAAAGAACTGTTGGCAGTTTTAATCGAATCAGTTAATCCCCCTATTCCGTAGCTGTGGCAGCTTTTTCTTCTTTTACATTTTCTCATGCTGAGTAATATCACATTCTTACAATCTTCTTCATAATGATCAGAACAGCAAGATAAACAAAAGTCCTTCTGCTCATCTATTAATAAATAACTAAAATGGTAGGAAGTGGGGGGAAACCATGGTACTGTTTGTAGCAACAAAATCCACTGCAAAATAGCTTTTTTCTAGGCAGAAGGAATATGCTGTGCAGTTGTCTGATAGATTATTAAAAAATCCTAAATGAGAAGAAACATTAAGAGCTACTTAAAGGATAAATCCCTTCCAACATTTGCCTTGATCACCAGTGGTTGTGCTGTTCAACATCCTATATATCTCTATTTCGCTCTCTCTCTCACACACACAAGCATTAAATACAAAATGTCATGAAAATTCCTCTGTACCACTTAATGTTGGCAGCCCTGCGCTATAAAGTCATTTATATAAAACTGTGGTTGGCAGCTCTCACTCTTCCATGGGAACAAATTAACATTGGCATTCCAAACACAGGAAAGTAAGGAAATTAGAAACACAGTTTATATTTGGCCAGTGCTTTGAAATACTGTACCATGCTACTGATGTCAATTAATGAAAAGCAGAATTTTGCGGAGAGGGTCTGGTTTTGAAACACATTAATACATGTTAAACATGTTTGCACAGGAACTAGATTGTAAGCATCTTGGTTCCAAAACAATAAAGCAATTACACTAAAACTTGTAGTCTCAAAGTTGCCATTAATCCAATCCACTCAACCTGGATCACTAAAGGATTTTCGCGGACTCCAAGATGTAGTTGACACAAATGTTTAAAAGAACATGCAAGGCAGGGCGTTGTGGGGCTTGCACAGAGGAGCTCACACCCGAGACCCTCTTACACGGTATACCTGCTATACATTTATTTATATGGAATGGAATGGCACAACCTGTACACAAATAAAAGGGGTCTCGGCAAACTTTGAATTAGAATCAGGTCCAACTTTGCTACCTGCAACTTTTTTCTTAGCAGAGATGTCTGCTGACAAAACCTAACACACTTCTCATTTCCACATGCTCACCAAAAAAAAATCTAGATGGCCGTTTATCTCCTGGCACAACTCCACTGACTTCAATGGAACTACTCCAGCACGGAATTCGGCCCCACAGTCTTTACAACGCACTGTTTATTTGTACTCTGATTCAGATATGTTGATACAGGGAATCTTTCATCACTGAAGTTTCTCCATATGAAGTATGTCTTGTATTAAGAAATATCAGTTTCACATTTTTGTCAAACATTATTTGTTAAAATCTATTTGTTGCAAAGATGGGAATTCAGCTGTAGTTCAACAACACGGATTGGGCTAATAATGATAAGTAATGACTAATAGGAGCTAGTTCATGTTTTGATATTTGCAGCAAAGGAAGTCTCCCTCAGAAACAATTTCAAGATTAGGAGAGAAAACCATCTGAAGCTCTAGCAGAAACTACTGCATGCTCATTATTTCAACGCAGGGGCATTTCTTTGGCCCAGTTCTGTTCTCAGTTGTGCTAGTGTAAATCAAGAGGGAGTTTATGGGAATTACTTTGGACATGGAGTTGTATAAATGAGACCATGGGGCCAGCTTCAGTAGAAATTTGACAATTTACACCAATGAAGACCCAGCCAAGAATTTTCTCTTGGGTTTCCATTTCCCAAACATATGCATGTGCAGAAATTTATCCATGAGATTAGTCCTTGTGAGTGGTCCCACTTCAAACAGTTGTAGAATGAAAATCTTCATCCTGAAACTAAACAGCTTACTCATTAGAAGTTCCTTCCCTTTAGTGAAGAAATATATACATAAAATAGCACATTTTACTTGTATATCTATGTATATAAAATATATATACATGTATAGTTAATTCATGTAAGTATTTTGATGTGGGCCCCAGGGAGGAGGACTGTACCTCTGGAAAGGGCTTAGAATATCATGGTCTCTTAAAGCTGTGTGTCAACAGGTATCTCTTTATCTGGCCTGCTATCGAGATTTGCTCTGCCTGTGTTCTAGCTCAGATAACTTCATCCATCCTTGCAACTTCTCACTGGTATTCATCCAGTAAGAACAATTTAGAGGCATAAAACTAAATGTGTTATCATTTTAACAACAAATTAACAGTTTCCATATAAATATTAGCATTTCCTCACTTGGTTCAAGGATAGAAGCCATAATGGCACTAACAGTATATTTGATTTAAACTAATTAAAAACAGAGGCTCTTGCAATTTAATATATTGATTTTACCAGTGGGACTTAAATCTTTTATAATAAGTGTACACAGCTGCACCACTCACCCACCGCCACTTTTAAACCTAATTCCTGCATTCCTCCTGACAATAACATGACAGGATCCACACATCCCAGTATTAGCCTTAACCCCAGTGACACTGCCAAATGTATTAAACTAAAACATCGCAGTGTCCTATTTAAAAGGAGCCTGTCAACAGCTCTGACTAGGCTTTAATAGTTATAATCTCTTTTTTTAATTAATGTTTCCAACCACTGATGTAAGCTCCTCTCACACACCTCTCCCTGTCGTCCCCCCCCACCCAAAAATGTGTTTCGAGCTTATTTACAGGCGAAAACGTAACGCCTGGTTTCACGTTGCCTGCCCAGAGGCCATTAAGCCTCCTTTGCCAAAGGAGTGCTGTGGGGATGCTCTCACACACACACACAAAATTCTCTGGCAAGCCGAGCTCGGATGGGAGCAGGTCCTGGAGGCTTCACTTGTGCCCAACTCCTGTTACAAGTGTCACAAGATCTGGCCATCATGGCTCGTCTCCTTCAAAGCTCTTGACGAGCCCTTGTGTTTTGGCTTTATAACCACATTCCCCAAAGGAGACTTCACCTCCCCAGGATGGTCTGTGTGGGAATGTGGGAGAAACCCTGCTTCTGTGATAAATCTGCCACAGAAGCAGATGGGAACAACTTCCATCTCCTTTTTCCCTTGCACAAGGACATCTGTCCTCAGCTGCTCCATCCCCTGCTACCACTGCACCCAGGCGGTGGATGTTCAGTTCTGCCACTTGGCACCTGAAAGTCAGAACATGAATTTATTTTCCTCTAGAATAGGTCTGTACATTCGAAGAACACCCACCGATTCCTTGCTGCACGGCCAGTGTATTTCATCCCTTTGGTTTGCTGCAAAGCTTTCTACCTTGGCTAATCTTATACCACTAAGCGTTGCATATATCCACACTGCCCAGAACAACTCCAGGATGTACCTGTTCAGGCTTGAGAGCTTCCAACAGCACTAGGTAGAGGAGAGAAAAAAAAAAAAGAAAAAAAGAAAAAAAGTCTAGGGCTCGGCCTAATGTATGGACAAAGCATGTGATCATGACCAGGCATCCAGGGCTAACATTTAATCTGCTTTGTTTCAAGTGGGAAATATGTGAAGATCAAATAAGTTCAAATCCAGGTCAAATATCCTTGAAAATCTTTGATTTATATAAGCAGGAAAATGAGGTTTAAAAGAAGCGATTATGAAAGGGTTACTAAAAACACAGCTGTACGCGTACTCTTATATCTGAGGCTCTCCAAAGAAAAACTGTGTGACATCTATATTAACCTTTGGCTGAACACCAATGAAGGCCTGTAGTGAGCTGGAATGCAAGGCAGCCCCTTCCAAATTTTAACACAAGCCAGGTTACAGCTGCAAATGCCTGCAGCCCGTGCTCACTTTATAAAGTATTCCCCGAAGGAAATTTTTTAACTGCTATAGAATCTTTTTCTAATAACCTACAGTGTTAAAGCCTGTTATTAAAGGGCAAAGAGATGGTTCTCCATGCCAAACACTTGTCAACAAAAAGGATAGCCAGATGGTATGAAATAAAAGGAAACTTGGGGGCTCTTCAGCTTCTTGATTTACATTAACAAAAGCCACTTTCATGTGCTCCTTCCAAAAATGACTAATTCCCCCCCCCCCTTTATTTTCTGCCAGGATTAAACAACGTTGTTCATTTTATAATCAACCATGAGACAAATTAACAAATTGCATATCGCTTGTGCTGACTCTTTTAAAAAATATTCTAAGCAAGTCTGTTTACCAAGGCAAGTTTACCCACATAAGGACAACTCAATTATTTTTAGTAGAGAGCGTCTAAGTAATCTAGAGGATGTTTACTCCTTAGTTTCTGTTAATAAACTTGAAATTAAACTTGTGCAAAAAATGCTTTGCATTTTTTCAGCTCCTAAAATGGATCCGTTTGTAAACTGTACTTAGGATCTGAAACAAAATTCCAAATACTGAAATTATAGTAATACATTTTATAAAATTAGCTGGTAATTAACTGGCTAAGTTAGTCAGACCACTGTGGCTAAATTCTCTTTTAATCTAAGTGTAACTTCACTCTTGACACAAATCCATTCCCCATCCATCTTGGCACAGGTGTAAGCTAAGTCAAAATGTAGCCTGTGAATTAAGTGGTTATAAATCTAAATCTAATTAATTGTCAAGATTTTACAGTAATATTACATGCTTAGTACAAAGCTCCCTGCAACATAACCCTGAAATGGAGCACCTGTATTCTGGGTCCTCCCTACCAGTACCCACTATAAATTCTCTGGAGTAAATATACACAGTATCTCCATAGAAATCAACGGCAGGAGATGGGGGTGTTTGTTGTAGGGTTTTTTTACTATGAATCCCAGTAAATCTTACAGTGTAAATCTGTATTTTTTTCCTTTTTTCCCCTCGTAAAGTTGTGCAACCAGATAGCCGAAGAATATGAATAAAGCAAAAAAAAGAAGTGGATTTGTAGATTAGCACTTGGAAGCCTGGAATATCACATTTTATTTATTGAAATTTAAAAGTATCACTTCTACATTCACTTTTACTTCCTCCAGTCTAAGATGAAACTTATTATGCTGTGACGCTTCCTCACTGTGATGGCTCTGGTATAGTAATAAAAGCCTACCTGTGAAACGCAATGCTCGCAGAGTATCTCTTACAAAACTAGGACACGGTTTACTACAGGCTGCATTTAGCAATTCAGCTCTGCTTTAAAAGGGATCATTGTTGAAACTCTCCAAAAAAATATCAGTTCTACAATAGATCTTCTAATTTTCCCTGAACATCACAGAAAACTGTACATATCAAAGCAGGTGTTGTATTTGACTATATACGGGAGTGAGTGGCGGCTCTAATTCATTAAAACGTCCATAAACAAGCCTGTCTTTGTCCTATAAAGATGAAAGAATGGATGACTATAATGGGATGAAAGGTGTGCACAGTGATGAAGAAAGCTATTATAGATCTATGTCCTTTTTAAACTCGTCCTGGCATGCACTGTTGACAAGGGAACAAAACAGTACAGATAAACCTCTGAAATGTGGCTTGCTGGCAATAATTCCACCTGTCCTTCTTAAAATTGTTGGATTTTGCCTGCCCTCTGTATGCATAGACCACGCTGACAGCAATTAGGTGAAGTGGTAACGAAGTACTTTGCAGAAAGAACCCTTTTGGATTTCTAAGCCAGCAGGTGGAAATGAATGAATATATCCATGATAGCCATCGCATCGGGATGTTGACTATTGATTAGGTACAGGTCACAGAGGTATAACCTGCTCTGTAGGAAGCTCTCGCTTAGAAACAGACAGATCCAAAATGTAATTTTTATTTCAGTTTGTGGATTATTTTCACTCCTTTGTATTCAAAGGAATCATGAACCCAAACATTAATTCCTTTGACATACACCTTCCATGGGCTGCAAAAGTGATTTTTCCTGAGAGAGGAAGCAGAGGAGGGGAGCAGTTTCGCTGATGAAAGTTACGCAGTAAAGATCTACACCCAGGGAGCAGAGCTGCTTCCCTGCAACTAAACACCCTTCCATCAGGTACTTACATGTTTCATAAAGCTTCTCTCCTCTCTAACGAAATGGAAACAGAAGTGTGAAATTAGCTATCGTTATTTCAACATTCTTTGTCTCCTGTTGGGGGACTCTCCCTGCACTCTACACGTTGTAGGACCCAAGAACTGCAGAGAACAATGTCAGCAAGATCACTCTTATCTCGAAAGTCAAATATTTGACCACCATTGGTCAAATTGTCTGCTCAAATATTTGACTTTAAATGTATCATTGCCGAGCAGCTTAAGCACCTAGCAGCGATTAGACAACCACTGTAATTCCAAATAGAAAGCACCAGCACTCAGGGAGCACAGCCCCCAGGCCAGATGTAATTCCCAGCTTCCCACTGGGAAGCTTATGGTGGTTAATAAGGAGGTGCAGCTCATGCAAACCGGCGATCTCCCACAGCGTCCCAGGCCTCCCTAACGTGCACGAATTGTGCCAGGATGACTACCGTGTCTAATAATTATTAACGTGTGTCACAGAACCTTTACAGCTACTGATCATTTTCAGTTAGTTAAAGCACTGGGATTAGAGAGGTGGGGATTTAGGTGGGGATTTAATCTTTGTTGCCTCTGAAGTCCCAGACAGTGGAAGTGTCCAGAACAGGGACATCCATAAAGGTGTTAATGGATTTATTGGTGATGGGGATATCTGTAATCCCCAGCGGGTTACATGCCAGAAGTGGGCTCCTCTTGCTCTTTGCATGTCCCTTTGTTTGGGACAAAGTCTGAGTCGATCTTGTTTTGGAAACACTATTCAGATTCTGCCTTGAACGTGCAGGCACCCAATCTGTACGTGTGGTGGTTTCAAAGCTGCACATGACACGGTCTAAAAATGGCCAGAGCAAACCATGGTCTGTAATTATATATTTAAAATAGAATGCTCATCCTGACAACGTTTTACTCAAATCCAGCCAAGTCGGTCCACATGGGTGTGCAATCTACAGCAAGCAAATACAAATCAGATTGGGCTGTGGCATCCAATTAGAGAGGCCTAGCGAGCCGCACACAAACCATGCCAACTTTTGTATCATTTGCATAAACCCATCCACATGTGCTTGTGAAAAGAGCCGAGTTAGCTGCATAAACCGGGGTCAACAGGAAAAGGTGCAGGAGTAAATAAGGCTTTACTGTGCAATCCCTCTCAAGCCATTAGGAAAGCATGTGGGAGCCCCTCCGGCTGCGGGAGCGCGGCGCTGGGACGCCACAGGGAACTATCCGTATAGGCAGCCCCGACAGCTCCGCATCCCGCACGAGTGCTGGCCCCGGGACCTGGGAGCCGTGCTGGGAGCCGTGGTCCTGCCTGGGTTCTGTATCTTCTGTGGCGGTGCAGGATGCAGAACAGACTTGCTAACTGTCCCGTTCAGCTCCTACCTGCAAATCCAATTTCTGAGATGCGGCAAGAAACTCTCAAAGGGAGAAGACGACAAAGAACTTGGTGTGCTGGCGTGCGGGGTGGAGTGTGGCAAGCACTTGTGGCTGTCCCAAGTGCTGTGCTGGAACGCCACAGCCCTCTCCACGCTGCTGCCATGTAATTACCGCCTCTCAAAGTGGCCGCCTTTCCAAGGGCCGCTACATGCCCTTCCTCACCCGAGTGGGCTGCCACCCGTCGGACTGGCTGCAGCGACAGCTCCCTACCAGGTGGCCATCGGCACCACCAGCCCCCCGCCCTCCCGGGGGCGGCCAGGACCCTGCTCCAGCCTCCCGTGCCCCGGCACACTTCTCCCACCCGGTCACCCGGGCTTCAACCCCGGGGCCTCGCCGAGGGCAGGCACTCACCCAAGTTGACGAAGCTCATGACCATGTCAGCTTCGGTGAGGAAGTTGCTGTCCTGCAGGCTGGCCAGGGGTGGCCCCTGGGTGCTGAAGATGGGCTTGTAGGGGTAGGAGAAGCCCTCGCCCTCCTCAGCGGCGGCCCCCGCTGCCCCCTCCTCCACGGACATGGCATTGTAGAGGTCCAGCATGAACATGGGGGCCGAGTTGTGCTTGCCGTGGAGGTGGGGCCGCGGGCGGTGCGGCAGGCCGAGGATGGAGAGGATCTCCCGCTGCATCTCGCGGCGCTCGGGGCCGCGCAGCCGCCGGTGGATGAAGCTGGAGTGCACCTCGTTGTCCACCGTGAAGTCGGCCAGGACGCAGCGCAGCCAGAGGGCGGGGGCGGCGGCGCCCAGCACCAGGAGCCAGGAGGCGGGCTGCCCGCGCCCCGCCGCCGG
>VZRU01007213.1:14152-43754 GCA_013398155.1 Pedionomus torquatus | reverse complement strand
TGTTTATGGTTGTTGTTTTTTTTGGGGGGGTTTGGTTGTGGGTTTTTTTTGTTTGTTTGTTTGTTTGGTTTGTATTGGTTTGGGTTTTTTTGAAAGAAGTACAGAGAGACTGTTCGGGACAAAACCAACAGCACTAAATTATTTAAGACGTGATGATTGTATATTCTAGCGTGTAGGCACGTATGTCTGCATGCGTAGAGCCCCGGGTCACTTTTTCCAACTGGCAGCAAGGATAGTTAATGGAGAAGCATTAGAAATCCGAGGTGGGAGTTATCATAAGGCAGTCGTAAAACCAGAAGCATTTACTTGGAGTGGAACCATCTACCCATGTATACGGGTGGTTTATGCTATTACACTTCTCTGCTCTCTTGCCTTCCCCTTCAGCTCTCTGGTACAGCTCTTTGTGGAATACTGCCTTGCCATGGGCTTTTTTTTAAGCAGTGTCTTTGGTTTTTTATTTTTTTTAAACTCAGTGGGTGTTACATCTACCATAATGGAGCCCCAGTCCTGATTCGTCTGGGTAGATGTCTACTGCAATGGTAAATAATAATAGTAATAATCATAAACTTAGAGAACGAATGTAGACTGCTGCTTCCCAAATCTTACTTGGAAAGTAAGGGGAAGGCAGGATAGAAGGGTTTATCTGGGTCACTCAGTCCAGCCTGAGGTAGCTTGTATACAACCATGTATACACAAAGTTTATGCTGACATCAAGATTTGCTCCTTGGGCAAAGGAGGAAGAAGAGGGGCAGGGGTAAAAGAGGTCAGCATTGGTTTTTTGATAGGTTGTTCACCTGATATTTTCAGACAAGTGATATCCAGTAGCATCCAGCACTACCTCTCTTCTGGAAACTAATATTCAGTGCTTCTTTTTGCTCTTTATGTTTAAAATCCTTGTGTGAATGGCAGGCAATGAGGAAAAAAAGGTGCATGGGAAACACATCGAGTGATTTAATGTGTTTGTATGTACGTATGTGCACCTCTTAATAACAGGGAAACTGAGGCACAACATCAAGAATGACTCACCGAGCTATTGAAATAGTGGTGGAGCCAGCACTGAACTCCTTGCTCAGTCCTAACATGTTTAGGAATAGCTCAAGCGCTAAGAGGGTGGTGAGGGAGAGAGGATGAGAAGCTGCATCCACCTTAGGTAATGTGAGAACACTTGCTAAACTCACTAGTGCTAATGGGGGTGCTCAAACACCACCCCTGCAGCTGTCTATTGCTCCCCACTAATAAAAACACCAACCCCTAAGTGGCTGCATTTTGGATACCCAGTTAAGAGTAAATTCTCTAACATCTTTTGTACTTCCTGAGGAGCAGCACTAACCTGCTGTTAGCCAGGCAGCTATTTGCCTAAATTTCTCTCTTGCTATGGGTGTGGTTTCTAGATCAATTGAAGCTGATTTAAAGCCAGGTTCCCCCTGAGAAAGATGGTTTTTTTTTTCTCATCCCACCCTAGCCTGGACCTTCAGCTGTGCAACCCCACCCCTCTCCAAAGCCACTGCTGACACTCAGAGCCACACACAGGTCAGGGAGCTGATTCTGGTTTTTAAAGTAATCTGTTTTTTTCAACCATTTATGTATTTGGTTTTGCTGAATTAATTTTCTGCTGGATCAGCTCCTTGTTCTGACTGACTACTTATTGTGCTGGAAATAGGGAGGCCATAGGAATGCAGGGCTACGGGCAAGGAGAGGGTGGCAGGAGGCTGGGCTGCCTTAGGTTGGTTTAAACTGATGGTGGAAGGGCAGACAAGTGATTGAGTATCCCTCAGCTCTCCCTTCCTGCTGCAGATAACTTGCTTGCGCTTTCTTTTTTGTTCCATGTGGCCAGTTAATTTTTCCCGAGTTTTGAGTCTTGGCTTTTCCCCAAGCATCAGCAGAGCAAGAAGACTCACCTTTGTGATGGACAGTGAGATTAAAAATCTGCAAGGGTGGAAGAGTGGCGTGGAGAGCAGGTGTCTCTGCTGCCTCAATTACTTACACCTGAATTGCTTGTAGCTCATATTTTAAAACTGACTAAACTTCAGGTTAGTGTTGGTTGGGCATTGGAATGACATAGCTCCTTGAGAGAAACAAAAGGAAAAAAAGGTGGTTTGGATCCTGACTTGTTAACACCTCAGGTAGTGACTATTGAAGCTGTATGTGTCATGGAGGAAACAGCAGGGAAAGAAAAGTAAACCTTGAAACCTCTTGATTTGACAAATTTCCTGAGGAAATAATGTTTGAATCTATTTCCTTCTTGTTGTGGGTGTTTAGGTGGTCTGGGTTTGGCCAAGCTTAGATACATCCTAATTTAATACAGGAAGTGTTCTTTAAAGAGGGGGCAATGCTGCAAGTCTGTCCTATGCTTTCACAGGAATAGTTGCAAGAGTTTAATCTTTCATTTTTTCTATTATTTCAGTGTTTTCTATGATTCTATTGCATGAGGTACAGCATTAAATGCATACATAATAGTTTGCAAAGGGGGTACTGCCTGCATGTGTTCTTGAACTCGTGTAACAAAAACACTCTAGAACTGTGCAATGAGAAAGGGAATCTGTTAAAGTATAATCTTTTTGAACATGAGGTTCTTGTCTCTTGACTCCAGCTCGCTTTGGGACACAACAAAGAGCAGCCTTTATTCTGCTGCACACAACAAAGGATGATGCAGCTCAGACTGCAATGGTTCGGTCCTCAGATCCGAGCTTGAATTTCAGACAGCAAAGGTACAAACTGGATTGCCTTTCTCATGGACAACATCTTTCTCTTCCCTCCTTTCTTGCCTGCCACATAAACCCCATCCTGCTTCCTGCAGGATCAGTTGCACACAGGTTGCTGAAATACTGGCATCCTCGTGTCATTGTCTTTTTCCTCCTCCTTCCTGGATCAATTAAGAAACCAGTTTTTCCTCCGCTTGTCTGTCCTCCTCTTCTTGAGAAGGAAAAGCAAATGCTTATGATGAAGTAATCCCTGTTTGTTGGCACTTGCTGCTTCAGATAATTTCTATAAAAATAAACTCCCGATGTTTCTGAGGTTCTGCACAAGCTGCATTACCAATTGAGTAACTTTTTGATCTCTTTGAGCTTTATGTGTTCACGCTTATCTGAATTTTGTACCAACTACTGCCATTGTTTTTGTTTCTGTGGAAGTCAGTATAGTTGGAAGCATGTATTTAAGAGATAAAGGGTCTGATTTTAAAGCATGAAATGGACAAAAATGTGCAGGTCTGTGCTCGATGGATTTGTACGTGCTGCAGTCACTGTGTACCTGTATTGGGTGTGTGCAAGTGGCAGGATTTGGCCATTTGCATTCAGTTTTACTGAATGCAGTAAAAAACCTGGGTTCTGATCACAAGCTCATTTCGTGACTCTTTAAAAATCAGACACAAAGCATTTTTTTTCTCTTTTCTGCTGATTCAGTTTCAGGCTCCTTGCCTTCCAACTTTGATGTCCTCTTTTTAACTTTAACCATGTTTCTTTTCCATACTGGTTTGCATCTTCTCTCATTTGTCTTGAACAAAGTGCAAGTCCTAAATTATAGCAAACTTTTTTCTTCTTCCAAATATTCCCACTAAAATAGCATGTGTTTGGGGAATTTTGAACGTTTCCTCTGGGCCCTGTGCATGCAAAACGCTTATATAACAAAAATAGTAGCATCATTATTTCTATGAGAATGCATAATTAGCTTGCATATTTAATTACGCTGTTTTGGATCATTCTTATCAAAAGTTTCTATTCATCTCTTCAGCATTACGACTGAGAACATATTCACCAACATGAAAGTAATCGCATTATGGATAAACCATTATATTAGCTCTAATCCAGGAATTTGAACTGATTTGGGTTGAATGGTGCTGGGTTGGACTATGCGTATTATGTTATAAAAATTAAACATTGATTCTCACAGCTACTGGCCAGAGATGCTAGTGATCAATAAAGTAGAAAATGATCTTTGGATTTACAAAATGGGTCTATAGTGCTGAAACTAATGCTCATCAGCTTAGGAAGGTGGATGAAGATCAGTCCTTCACAGTTCAGCACTTCAAAGGACTTTGCTTTATGAAACTGGATCTCTGTAGGGATTCTTTCTGTTATTTACTCCAGAGAACATTAGAAATGAGTTTGTATCACTCAAACATTTGTAGTATTATATTTATCATGCATATATACGCAGCTTGAATATAGGCCTATGTTATATTTCATGTATATGTTTGTATGTGATTATTTGTATATTGCTATGAACACATGTATGTGTGCATACACCAGCCTTTAAACTTTATTTAAGTAAAGTATTTGGGTCGCACAGATTCATGTGTGTGAATATTGCTCCATGTCAGACCACTTTGAGGTCTATGTATTGCCAAAGCAGCCCAAACAAAACAGAGTTTAATTTTGTACTACTACTAATTTAGTAGACTGTGTGCTCTTGATTTGGTTGAAGCTTTTGGCAAAAAAACAGGCGTTTCCTTTGTTGGTAACACTGTAATCGGAACATCTGAAATATTTATATTTACATTTGTGAAAGCCTGTGCTGAGAATGCACTCCTTCCTGTGTCACTGTTTGGGAGCAGACTGAAGCCGTGCTGCAGCACCTTGGAAACTTGCCTCTGAGACTCTGCTCAGCTGTAACGGGTTTTTTTGTAACAAATTGTGATCTTTTCTTCTACAGTCCATCATCAGATAATTGGGATTCTCCATGTTAACATATATTTGTGTCTTCTGGAGTTTTTTGGTGTTTTGTTTTTTTTTTTTTCCTGCTATTTGTAGTCACTAAAGATAGGGATATTTGGTACTTTTGCGCACAGCTGTGTACAAAAAAACCAAAACCAACATGTAAAACCTATCTGTTGTTTTCAAAGTGAGCAATAGTAACGGATTCCGACCTGTGAAATGCAACAGGGCAAATTTGGATGGCTTTGCTTTTTCTCTCCAGGCAGGTGCAGAGGAATACCTCAAAAGATCCATTATTTTGTGCCTTTATTCCAATGTGTACATAAATGCTTGCATAACCCTTGCACAGCTGCTGTACAAACTACTCATGCCACAAGTATTAGTAATCCTAACAGGGGAGGTTGCATGGAAAATTGGGGTGTGTGTGCTAAACCATATGTACCATGCCCCTGAATCATAAAATTTCTCTTGCTAGTGGAAGGAGATCTTTGGAGACTGTGGGTTTTACGGGTCCGTAGGAAGCAGGATTATATACAACAGCTGCACCCCACAGTTTCTCTCCTGGTGAGGCTTATCTTGTGTGTTTAAATATGCAGGAAACAGAATTTGGTCGAACATTATCTTAATATGGACTCAGCTTCTACTTTTATTTATATTGCATTTGCATAGGAACAATTATTTTAACAGTTTATTTTAAATACGTTATTAGAGCCACTCAAATGGGATGTTCTGAGCTGCTAATTTCGAGCTGCGTATTAATAATTTCGGGCTGCAGCATACAACGTGCATTTTTTGTCTCTGGTTCTGCCTCCAGAATAACTTTCTTTATATCCGCGATGATTTATACCAGTGTTTTGAACGGGTCTGAAACAAGATGGAAGTTGGAGATTTCATTTGATTCTCTAAAGCTCTGGCCACAAAAATCCCTCCCCACGTTGCGCAGAGTTGCAGGGTTTGGCCCCAGTTCCCCATGGTTTTGGGGCCATCCCAGCTCCCGCTCCAACCCAGGGAGGAGGTTTTTTGCCACATTACAAGTGGCTGCGTGAAGCAATCTCCCAGAGCTTTAGCAACAGAAAATCATTAATCAGGAGTTTGTGCTGGAGGATTTTAAAATAATACGACAGGACTGTTTCCTCTGCAGGTGTCGATGGGCACAGCACAGTGCGAGCAGGCGGAGGTGCGATTCTTTACACCAGCGAGGAACTAACGCGGGGGTCTCTCGCGGCTGCGTAGGGGGCTGCTGCTACCGCTGCGCTTTTCTTGGAGGAGACTGGTTCCAAGGGCGAGGCTAGAAGAGTTTATCTTTCTGAGACGGAGACTTCTAAGTTTTCAGTCAGAAAAATTCCGCTTCCTGAGTAGTGCTTGGTGTGCGCCGAGTCTGCTTTCTAAAGTGCATCTTCTCAGCATTCATCCAAAGCCTTTCCTGCAGTTGTCGGAGCCCCATAGGCAAATATATACTGTTAGACTATTAAGATAATTTTTCAGTTAAGACATCGTCAAAGTGCAAGCGGGACAATAGAAACAAAACCCCTTTTGTTCTGACTAAACTGTTCCTAATGACCCCCTCTATAAACAGTGGCACCAGCGGAGGTCTCAACAAGGCTCTTCATTGAGACCCCTTTCAAAAGGACAAGCAGAGCAGAACGTGGGGCAGAAACTCTCAGAGTTACTGCACTTTACTCCGCTTTGGTGGTCTGACCACAAGAGAGAATCTGTTGTTTTTGTTGTTCAAGGCACCCAAAAAGAATAATTTAAAAGCATGAATTTCCACAATTACCATCCTATAAAAAGTTCTAAATATTTGGATTGTCGGGAAAAGAGCAGAAGGAAGCAGTTTGTTTGTTTACTTAAATCAAGGGGCTATAAAATAGATTCTTATGAGTTTCATATAAAATCTTAATTATTTTTTTGATGTTAGTTATCTGTTAAACTCATATGAAAATAAAAATGTGAAGTCTGAAGATTTTAAGATTTTCACAGACTAGTAAGATCTTTATGTTTGCTTTGGAGGTAAAAATTGTTTTTGTGATTCGTGTTTATCATGAGCAAGGGAAAAGTTTCAGTTGTTTAGTTTCTAGAGAAATTGGAGATACAGTGACAAACTGAAACCACTAAAGAGCAAAGTCTTGTTCTTCCAGGAGGGCTCTGTGGGATGCTCTGTACAGATGTGTGTAGCATAGACTGTGTCTTCATGCAGTTGAGGGCTGAGGAGGTTATGAATCACTTCCTGATTATTTCTGTCCCTATTTCTGTGTCTTGAACACTTCAGAAGAATAGCACAGGAGACCTTCCATTTAAACAAAAACCTATTTGCAGAGCATCCTCATTGTATGCAGTTGGGAAGCGATGATAGGTCAGAGAGCAAAAGTCTGTAGTTTGGATGATTTGGGAATTACACTAACTACATTTGCGAATAGAAATGCCAGTTTCTTCTGAAAGAAGCTGGAGTTTTTGTCCTGGCATCTGATTTAATAGGGGTAATCCTAACTTAAAATGTGGGCTACTGCTTCATTTGGAAATGAATAGGAAGAGATCACAGAAGGAGAAGAGAGAACATCCATAAAGAGAAGAACCTTGCACTGAGTACAGGCTAAATCACGGAGAAAAATAACTCCTATAGGATTCAGAACACCTTCAAGTCTCCCCCATGTGATGAAGGGCTGAGAGCACTCTGCCATTTGTGGGAAGTGCTCAACAGTTGGTGGCTTTGGACCTTTGGATGTTCAGCTATGGATAGTGCCTACACTCTTCCTTTGTAGGAGAGTGGGATGGAAGGTTTCAGCATCTTGGAAAAAGGAAGGATTTGGGTAAGCGCAGGATGAAGGTCTAGTGCCCTGTGACAGGATGCTGAGAGAAAGAGAAATGTCAAAGGAATCTTGAAGAGATTTCCAGTAGAAACAAAAGAGTCTTTGTAAGGGACACTGTTAACAAGTCTAATGGAAGGAATGGGGACTTAATATGAATTGAGAGGATTTGCAAGTTGTTTCTAAGCCCTAAGGCAGGAACAAAAAGCTGAACATTTACTGTTTACTATATTTGGTGTATATGGAAGAGCAGTTTGGACATCAAGGGAGCTAATAAAATGCAGAGCCTAATTTGTCTCTCTACTGCAAGTTGTGTTGCTGCACTGGGGATAGAGAAAATGCTTCTGTTAAAGGACAGTTCTGAGTAAGGGCAGCTGAGACTTGAGCTGGTCTCTTGAAAACAACCATTTTCTGTGGCAGTGTAGCTGAGGTCCATAAGCTCATGCCGATGTTTTCCATGAATGCAATTTTATTTTTCTTATCTGAATGCATCTAAGCATTGTACAAAGTTCTGGAGACCTAGTTTTCAAGATGAAATGTGGTAACTGTATAATGTGATAGCATGAAGGTTCAGGATGAATTTCACCACATGGTTCCTCAAAAATTCACATTTGAGGATTGTTTTTACTGAAAACTGAAAAAAAAAAAAAAGACTAATTGTATCTGACTAAAATTTGCTGCCTCGGAGACTTTCTGGTTAAGAAAGGTGGGTAGGCTGAAAAAACACCTTGTCTTCTGACTATCTACAGATAGTTTGTGGGAATTAACTGATCAGAATAAATGAGCAGTTGGATTTCTATCTGTGTTTAATGTCATATAAACCAGATTTTATTTAATGTTTTTGACTAGAAATTCATGTTTTGGGGTCATATTAGAGATGTGATAACTGTAACAAAGAAAAACAGTGTCAAAGAGGTTTGGTTTGGTTGGTTTTTTTTTTAGTTCTTACTGTCTTTTAAACAATCTTGAGGTTCTCTTAGATTGTAATAATGTAAGTAGCTGTTAATCCTGGTGTAAATAAAAGCATATTGCAAGCTTTCAACCTATACTGACAACAGTAGAACACAGTTACGTGGGTATAAAGCAGTGATCTTTAAAGTTTTCTGGTTTGCAGACTTTGGCAGCAGCTAATTCTTTGGTCATATCGAAGCAATTTGTCTTATTTACTTTTTTGGTTCGCTGTAAAAGCAGCTCATGGGCCCAAACAACTTGCGAAGCATACTTTAAAAATCAGTGATATAGTATAAATCAGAATACACAAATCAAGTTATCTTTCCCTATGCAAGAGCTAAATGTCTCTCACTCTTGTAAAGGCCAGCTACTTGGATCAAGTTATAAGAGAAAAAATGAATTGAAGAGTTAAGGGTGGTGCACTGAGAATTAGTTGACCAGAAACAAAGAAGTTCTAGTATATAAAAAAATTAATGGTTTTGACATTTGTTTTAGATTTGTCACAGAATGATTTAAAAAACAAAACATGAATAGAAAGAATGAGACATCCCAGAATAGCCAACATCCAGTGGCTAGGGTATTTACTTGGGCCGTGTCCAAGTGGTGCTTTATGGGATTTGGAGCAGACATTTGACATAATGTTTTCAACATTATTTTTGTCAGACTCAAATTTGGGCTTGAAAAAGAGCTCGCTTGGAGTCCTGTATTGCATAGGTGAGACTTGGTTACCAGGCTCTTTAGTCACCCAGTTGCTCTTTGGCCTTGATAATTTTACATGTGTATATATATTTTAAACAAAGTAAAGAAGCTGTATAGAGAAGAGACAGTCACTTATTCTCTTGCATTTGGTAGGATGCAATCATACTTTTGGGTATTTTCCTGACTTTGGCAGTAAATGAAATGACACTCACATTTCTATTCTATCCTCACTTAGGACAGATTTTTCTCCTGGCAATATCTGTACCTGTCTAACTAAGTTTCCGTGGAAATCAATATATTACTTAAAAAAAAAAAAAAAAAAATTGTTAAGGTGGCGTATTTTGTTGGCAAAAAGCACTTTGTCCAAAAATTCCCAACCAGCTTTTCTGAACTGAGACCTGCCTCTGTACTCTATAAATGTGAGGCATTTACCTTTGGTATTTTTGTAGATTTAATAAGACATCACAAGTGAAATGTGGTCTGGGGTCATTAAATCTGTGTGTAAACTTGTAAGGACTAAAATGAAGTTAAATTCAATATACAGGGAAAGCAAAAATCAGAGAATTATTGGTTTAGAATTGTAGCTCTTCTTTGCTTTGCAAACGTGGATCTTTCAATCCAATCCTTTCATCCTTGTTCCCCATCCCACTCTGAATCTCATCAAGCTCTGCTGGACACACATGTTCAGCTTCTCTTTCTGGTTTAGCCTGTGCTCCTGCCAACCTCCCATGGTCTGTGCTCTCTCCTCCCCACTGTCTGTCTTTCACCTGGGCCTGCTCCTGCAGCAAAGGCACTTCCCCAGTGTTGTGCACCCTTGGGCATGAGTGACTAAGAGCTGAGACTTGCAGTTGTCCCAGGGGAGTCTAGAAGCGTATATGGAGGTGGACATTTCAGCAGCACACTCTCTCCATGCCTCAGCACTCTCAATTCATTAATCAGCAGAGTTAATTTTGAAGATGTTTACCATTTTGGCAACTGGTTATTGGAAAGCTGATTACTAGGTGAATGGCCCTGCTTGAACACAGTTGTCCTATTTCTGTAGATGAAGTCAATCCAGTTCAGCTTGCCTTGTAATAAAGCCTTGTTACAGATTGTGTATGCAGTCAGTGCCTTGTTTTCCTGGAAAAACAAAATGGAAATGTATTTTGCATCAGATATTAAATGTGCCTTGCCCAGTTCCCCAGGCAGTTAAATTATATTGAACAATATTGGGAGTAGCTAAGTTTGATGTCAACATTTGCCTCTCAGCTCCATTCTCATGTGCAGATTCAGTATCTGTTATGTTTCATTTTTAACATTCACTTCTGAAGTCTCTGGAAGTTAAAATGCACACCATCCAGAGACAGCAAAACTATCTAAGTCATCTCCAATCTAGGATTTGGTGTACCTGTGATAATTCACCTACTGAGAAATAAAATGGTCTAATTACCTCCTGAAAAGCAGAATTCATTAGCTCTGGTGCTCCTAGAACCTGATCTAGCTCATTTTGAGCTAATGCAGGGAGTCTGAGCAGGTGCTGTACACACTTCCTGTAATTTAGGAAGCGCTGGGTGATGCTCTACTTTGGATGAAATATATAAACAAGATTATATTGAGTTCTGGTCAGTGGAGATCCTATCACACCTCTCAGTCTGGTTCCCTAGGGAAACTGCTCACACAATCTTATTACTTGTCTGACCCAGTTTCCAGTGTGCTGACTCTTTGTTCACAGGTTACATAGATGTTTCTGAGATAGTACATCCTTACCAGTCTTCCGAGAATTAGCACCTAAGTAGAGGAAGGAATACTTATTAATGCTGCCATTGAGGAAGAAGGGAGAATTCAGCAATTATTCATTGTGTTTGACAACAGCAAGCCGTTTGACTGATTTGCACTTTGCTGTGGTATTCCTTGGCGAAAGCACCGCTTTATTCAGCTGCCAAATCAAAAAGCCAGGGGAGGGCTAGGGGAAAGATGCCGAGGCATGCTCGAGTACTCCCCAGGGAAGAGGAGATACCGTGTATCTGTCTGGAAGGTTGAAGGGTGCTGGAGGCACTGGAGTGTGGGATGGTGGAGGATGGGACAGCTAGGGTGGCTCCAGCAGGGAGGTGTAAGACTTGTAAACATAAATCCATAAAGAATCAAGCTTCATTAGTTCCACTTTTCAGGGAATAATTTGTTACGAAAATATTGAAGTCTTAATTTTGCTATTTTGGATGTTTACAAGCCAATTGAACCCTTCTTTAATTCCGTGTATCAGCTGTAGTTGGTGTGCCTCCTTGCTGCTACACAGCAGGCATCCGCTGGTATTTGACCTGAAAAGATCATTACACGAGCTTTATTTGATGTGCATTTAATAAAGTTGTAGCTGTTGTGACCATAACTCATGACTCCCGTGTCACTGGGCAGTGGTGTAACCAGCGACTCGGCATTCCAGGAGCATCAGTTCAAAGGGAAGGATGGGGGACTCGAATGTGTTCCAGAGCCTTGTGACTTTTATTGCTCCTCTCCTCTGTTGGGGAGACACATTCTCCAGCTGGAGCACTGAGAAGTACAAAGCATCCTTAGACCTTGTAGTGCAAAATGTAAAAAGTGATGTTATCTGCAGAAAGTGGACTTGAGATTCTATCAGCACACATTTAGCATAAAGCATTTCCTATGGTAATGCCTCTCACTTTCCCAGACTTTTACAGGCTCCAAGTGGCACGCAGGCTGCAGACCTCTTTGTAATGTTAATGAATCATCTTAATGGACTGTTTTAGCAGAAACATTCATCACCTTTTGTACCACAATGATTTTTTTTTGTTATACTTAAATGGTTAAGTAGGCAATAAATGCCTATCAGACCAACCACTATGGTCTAGTAATCCACCTCACTATAAATCACCAGTGGATTATTATTGTCCTGTTTAATTAACACTCTTAAGGGATTCTGTTGTTGGATAGACTTTCACCTTGCCCTAAGCAGGCATTAACATTTCAAAAAAGAAAAAGTGTGTTTATGTGAAAAGTGTTAATCAGTGTGACCTGGAACTGGTGGTGGTGGGTTGCATGAAGTCTGTGGACGTGTATATGCCTGGGCGGCCATGGGTGGTGGCTCCACACGTCAGATTTCAGTGAAGCTAAAACCAGCCCCATGGAATACTTATTTAAGTCATAGCAAATGATAGTTTTAGTATTATTTGTATAAGGTCTTAAAGAGATTTGGCTATATTTGGTTGTATATAGCAGCTTTAAAGATTTTAATTCCAGGAGTTAAGAATGTGATGGGTTTTTTTTGGGGGGGTTGGTTTTTTTTTTGTTTTGTTTTGGTTTTTTTGCAAGTGTACATTTAGTGTGTAATATGGGGTTTCTTGTGGTCTGATTCCGTTTGAAGCGTTTTTAGGCGNTGGGGGAAGGATTAAAACCTTTTTTTTTTTTTTTTTTTTGCAACAAAAGGTGAGAGGGGGAGCCTGATCCCGTTGCTCCTCTGTGTGCTCTTTTCAGACTTCACAGCCAGAAAGAGCAAGTGAAGCAGCAAGAGTTCCTGGGAAAGGCAGGGGGGTCCGTAGGCTTAGATGCTTTTTGCAGAACAATCTTTCACAAACAAAATTCCCACACTGAGACACAGGCTTCAGACAGGATCACTCTCAATATACAAACTTTTTTTTCCATAGAACAGCTCAAAGCTGGNAAGTAAGAATCAGTTCTGTTGTGCTTTTTTGAAAATAAGAGGTCCTAGATGAGTATAACAAAATATTTACAGAAATGCTCAAGAGATTAAAACAAATGCATTTAAATTTGCTTGCTACATCTATGGAACACTAAAATAAGGAAAATACAAACAACAGAAAAACCTTAAAATGCTTGAAAACATTGTATGTGAAAGATTTGCCCAGCCTTAGAATTGGTTGGTTTTTTTTTTGTTTTGTTTTGGTTTTTTTGCAAGTGTACATTTAGTGTGTAATATGGGGTTTCTTGTGGTCTGATTCCGTTTGAAGCGTTTTTAGGCGAAGGGATCAAACCCTTTTTTTTTTTTTTTTTGCAACAAAAGGTGAGAGGGGGAGCCTGATCCCGTTGCTCCTCTGTGTGCTCTTTTCAGACTTCACAGCCAGAAAGAGCAAGTGAAGCAGCAAGAGTTCCTGGGAAAGGCAGGGGGGTCCGTAGGCTTAGATGCTTTTTGCAGAACAATCTTTCACAAACAAAATTCCCACACTGAGACACAGGCTTCAGACAGGATCACTCTCAATATACAAACTTTTTTTTCCATAGAACAGCTCAAAGCTGGTTTTCTCCTCTTGGCAGAATATAAAGATGGCAGGTGTTTTCCCCTCCTTTAGTACAATTTTAGTAATTTCCTCATCTTTTGTCAGGAGAGAAAGACATTTGAAAAAGGCTCTTGTTAAGGCAGCATTTCCCATCCATGAAATCTTATCCCGCTTTCTTTGATTTTGTTACATTGGTAATACTAGTAGCGCACTTCCCAGCACTGACAGCAGTTGTGGGAGATAATCAAGCACTGAATTTCTATTTTACAAACAGAGCAACTGAGAATTAAATGTTCAGAGACTTTCCAAGGTCTTTAAGAGTCACAACTAGTAGCACAGCTCGACAGACCCTGTTTCTTGTCTGTATGCAAACCTGGTGTGCACATCCCTTTCCTCTTGGCAGTTTTGTTAAATTATTTCCTAGTACAGACTCCTGCAAATTAAAGAACAAATGAAATTGCTAAGCGGAACACAAACACACTAAATCTTTTCAATTAAGCAACTGAATCTCTTAGTATAAATTCATTTCCTGAAACAAAACTCCAGTTGTGTAAGATTAATTCTTTCCTCTAAGATTGCATGGATTTATTGACTAAAAAAATCTGCTGTTGCATAAAGGGGAATGTGCTATTTAATGTGGCCTGATCAGAGGCAAAACCATTGCATTAGCATTTTCACTGGGTATTTTTGTTTCAGTTGCATACTAATCTACCAGGTTTTATTCTATTTGTAACTGAAAAGGTGTGAAATGATTCACCAAACGCCTTTGAACAAGATGAGAAATTAAACTAAGCTTGTAAAGAGTATGTTGTTACTGCATGAAGACCTGCAGCCACAGAAAATGAGAGTGTCTTACGCGCAGGACTGTATTGTGAGGAGGTCAGTGTGCATTGATCATACAGTAGTTTTTTCAAATCATTTAACAGAGATACACAAAACACACACAGTTTCAAGTGTAGGCATGTCCTGAGAAGAATCTCCTTCATTCCCTCTAGACACACCCTGATAATTAAATGCATCGTGCCTAGCAGTAACCCCTAGGGTTCAATCTTTTCTAGAGTGCTGTTACTATCCAACATTTTAGCTCATACAGTGGGCAGCCAAGATTTCATGTCTATGCATATAGCAGGACTCCTAGCCAATAATTTTTGCAGTCTCCTCTCCATTCCAATCTGGATATATAAAATATATATATATGGGGTTTTTTTGGTGTTTTTTTTTTTGGTAGGTAAAACTTCAGTGTTCCTTTCAGATTACTTTCTTACATAGGATGCAGTAACCTGTATGAGGGTGGCAAGTTAAAGTCTAATAAAATCCAGAATCTGTGCTCCATGTAGGTAGCTGGCCATAAGAAACTGTAGCAAGAATGGATATTGAATGACTTCTATAGTCCAGCCGGGATTTATCAGAACAGGTCATCAATCTGTGGGCTGCCCAAACCTGTTCCACTGCTTCCCCATTGATTAAGTATCTAGAGACATTTACACATATATCAAATTCTCCATAATCTATTTTATCTTAGTCACACTCAAGTTCTTTTTCAAACTAGGGTAAAAAAGTTCCCTCCACTGGTGAGACAAGATGGTATATCTCTTTAATGTACTCCTGTATGTTGAATTTCCTCGGAGCCAAATTATGATCTCAGGTTCCCATGAACCGATATCAGTGGGACTGCAGGGAGTATAAGGGAGGTAAAACCTGCCTATGTATGCCCAAATGTTAAGGAATTTAAAAACTGATTTTCTTCATTTGATTGCAGAGCTGATGTGTAAGGGGGAAAGAAGGAATAGAGGGAGTGTGTACCTTCCAGCCAAGTTCAGATGGCCAAAATTCCTTCTGAATCCCAATACCTGTATTATCTGAAACAAGACAGAGGGTCGTGCCTGGAATTGTTACCTGTTCTTTTCATTTAGGGGTTTCCCTTCTCCTTCCTGTGTATTTAGTCCCAACTTATTTTCTTACCCTTACCCTCTGCTCTCCTGAGAACTGTGTTCCTGTCTTTCTGGTTCAGGCTTCTACATGGTTCTGTCTTTGCTTTTTCCCATTTTTCTCTGCACCTCTTTTCTTTCCCTCTCCACTCAGTCCATGACAATAAGAGTCAGGGGAAGCAGTGTGAGGATATGTTAAAAGTCTAAAAAAACCCAAGTGAATGTCATGGGAAAGGTGAGCACAGGCTGATTGTTCACTGTCTTATTAAACATAGTAAGGGACATCATAACTAACTAGCAGAGAGAAGGTTCAAGGACATGCATTTTTGAAAGTAGTTAATCTATAGAACTCTCTGTTGCTGGACATTTTGTACATTAAACAAATGTATGTGCAAATCCATAAAATAAAATTTCAGGAATACAAAGACATCACTTTTGGTTCCAGAACTCCTTGAGGAGTGGGAGACTGAGAGAATATGCTGGGAAAGCGTCATTAGATGCTCTTCTTACACTCTTCTCATGGTGTCCAGTATTGCTTGCTGGCAGAAGCAGAATATTAGGTTAGGTGGAGTTTAGATTAACAAGTATAATATGTCTTAGGCTTTTTATTAAGAATAGAAAGCAGGAGGCAATTTAGCCCTTAGTTGTCAAACAGGACTACAAAGTGTTGTGGTGTTTGCTCTCCTCCTACTTTTCCATCTCTTAGACCAGTCCAGGGAGGCATGGTAGATGTTTCTTATATTTTGTAGCCAGCTGCTCTAAAAAGTTCATACAAAAGCTCCTCTCATCAAGAAAATGTATGTGGTGATTCATGAGTCTTTTCAGCAGTATGTTGAAGCACAGAGACATCATTAAATCAGATTCAGACTGATGAATACAGTATAATGGGGGTCAACTATCACGGGTGACTTTCTGGGGAAAAAAAAAGTTTCAAACACTTGTTGATTTGATAAAGCCATAAATCAGTATTTTTATACCTCCACTAATCATTTTTACCATGGTAAATTTTCTATAGAGACAGCAATCAAATGGTCAGAAAGCCTTGGTTTGCCTGTAGGCGAGTCTATGCCTTGGTTTTAACATCATAGAGATAATTACGTCAGCCATGTAGCAACGTTTTTGTGTTTCTTGAATAGAGAGCCTGTATTGAAAATATTAACCACTGGTCTGTGGAAACTGAGAACACGCAAAGGAAAGGAAAACAATTTTCTCACTGAGTACTGAAAAGCTGAATGGTTGGAACTGGATTTGGGAAGCACTAAAATTAGTATAAGCTGTCCGAAAAGTACCAGTATATTTAAAATCATAGGGGAAGGGTGAAAACTTGCTGGTGTCATAGAGTATCTGCAGTTTAAATGATCAAAATTAACCTGTTTAGTCTAGCACGTGTGTTCCAATGTAGTGTTCTAAACAGATGGTTAGATAAATACCAAAGCTGGTGTAATAAATACCTGAAAGCGCCTGTAATAAATACAAGAAATAACCTGTCTTGATTATCCAGGTAGCTGCTATTAGTTCATTAGCATGCTCACATTGGTTGGGCAATTTTGCAGTTTCCTTTCAATAGTTTTTCTTTTCTTTTCTTTCCAACATTTTTCTTCATCCTGTTGGACAAAGTGACGCAATGGTGCCCACACAATTCAATGAATTCATTACAAACAGCTCTTTTTTGATTCAGGGAGACGATGGTCAACATTACATTGCAAATTAAGCACTTCTGGTTTTTACTTGTACAAAAAGAACTCATTCCTCACCAAAAAATTGCGTTCTGTCAACACCGATTACATACAAAGAATTTTAAACAAAAAATGTAGTGTATAAGTAATGTGTGTATGTAACATATGTATGTGATAAAATGTGTGTAACTGGAACTGGGAGACATCTGAAACAGTAAGAAAAACACAAAGGTGGTGATTTTTTACTTTATATTGGGTTCTTCAATTGTAGTCAAACTGGGATGTTATTTTAGTTGTTGTTGAGGGAGTTTTTGGTTTTGTTTTTCAAAGAATGCCTGAAAAATGAGTAATATCTTTTCCCCAATTTCCAACTGAGCATCCCATTCTGCAGTTTATGGGCATTTCTCCTTGTTCTGTCATATGACACTACCTACCAAGAGGAATTTGGCTGTCATGTCATGTCATGCCATTCAGGCAGAGATCAGTCCCTGACCTCTGGGCAAAAAAGTTCTCCAGGATAAGCAAGCCCAGCACCTTCAATCTCCCCACTTGGGTCATGTTCTTCTGACCCTGAGCATCTCAGTAACCCTCTTCTGATCCTTCTCTAGATTCTCCACCAGGCTCTTGAATTGGGAGAACCAGAACTGGGTGCAGTGTAACCAGCCCCATCTCTCTGAACATGTCCAGCTTCCCCATGGAGTCCCTGCATTACTGCACCACTGCTGACTGCCCTTATCCTTGCCAGTTTGTGCTAGCACACACCAGCGTCCTGTAGTACATCAGTGCAAGAAAGGTTTTAAGAACTTCAGCCTTTCATCGTTGCCATCTTTGGGTCACCTTCCCCAACAATTAGCAAAGTGAGGTATTTCCATCTTACCTAGCTTCAGAGGAGTTCACTTCTGTGCAGGATTCTCCAGTGCAGAAATTCTATCTATTACCACACAGATACGGGCATGGCTAGAAAAAAAGAGAGTATGACAGGTTTTTCCATGGATGAGTAACTTCTGCCTCTGTGCCCCAGGGATTATAAATAGTGAGTAAAAATCAATGCAAATACACTATAACTAATCTTGCCAGTATGGATGTGTGAATGAATGAAGTACAAATATGAACTTTACATATTGTTAGCACTGATCTGCCTCAGCACGTTTATAAGCAAGACTCTTGCCTAGGACGTCAGTTGGCAAAACATGCCTTTTTTTTTTTTTAAATAATGATAAAAATATGGATTTGTGCTGCGCAGAAATGTTGCTCAAATATCAAGTCCATTTTGGACTTTATGAAAACTTGATGTTGATATATTCTGCAAGAATTTCTCTTCAGAAACAGGCAGTATGTAATCTATGAAATGAGAAGTTTTCCACCAGGAGCAGAAATCAGTTTGAGTCTCCGTAAATACTGGCTTTCGTGTCATGTATAAGATTGGTATTATTTTGGGGGTTTTGGTGATGTTTGTTTCTGTTTTTTAATTCTACATTATCAGTGATTAAATCCATCTGATTTGAGGACAGTGACCTCTTTGGTTTGTGTTGTGTTGGTCTTTCCTCCACACAGGAGAGTAAGTAAAATAAGAATGTGAATTAAGTTCCCGAGAGATGCCCACTACCGAAATCAAAAGATGAGCACAGGGTATTATGAAAACCTTTCAGTCGCCCATCTTTCAGACCTCCAGTCTCTGAGAGTGAAAGCTGTGCCCTAGTTTCTCAAAATATATTGCAAAAGAAAAAAAGATAATATTTTCTTCTGTAATTCTAACTGTTTATTTAACTGATTTATCATATTTTGGCCTTTCTTTGTCCTGTTTCTTCCAGTTCCAGAAAGATACCTAGTTTGGATTTCCAACTTGTATATTTCATTTTCTACCTACCGACCACTCTTTTGGTTCTTTCCAGTGTAACAGTGGCATGAAAGGATTTAGGTAACGATTAATGGATTGCGGCACCAGAGTGAAACCTCATTTCTTTTTTTCCCAAGATTTCCTGGGAATCCTTTTGTCACAGTGTTTTTCTCCCCAAGAAGATTATACAAATTGCATATGAGATTGTTCTTGTGGCCATTCATTCTGTCAGTCTGAGTGGATAATGTGATTCCCATCAGTTCCCATGGGCAGAGCCACAATTCCCAAAAAACATCGCCTCAGCATGGCACTTCTTAGAACCATTAGAATTTTTTCCAACTGCCAGGCCTGAAGTGCCTGTATTTCAGTCGTGTATGTCAATAATCCCAACACAAATCAGTAGAGATTTGTATCCTTCCAGACAACAAATGTGATCTATTTGTCTTCCTCCTATATAATTAGTCAATTATCATTTTATTGCTAATATGTCTGTGTGTATCTGAGTATTTATTTCCCCGTGGCAATGATTTTGTTTATTGGCAAAAATGGCTTTATATAAAGTTTTTTCTTTCTCTGCCAGAATATATAATATATATGAATATTTATTTTAGATTGTAAATCTTTATAACCAGGAGTCCTTGAAAAAATACAGAAAGACAAAAACGTCTTTAAAAAAATTTAAAAGTATCTAAGGGGCAACATTCTGTTTTTCTTGCTACTCTTACGTGTCACAATATAATTTGTTTGGCAAATCCAATTTTCTGGAAGTAAATGTACATTCAGAAAACGTAGTCTGTATAGAAAAAGCACGTTCTACAGGAATTAACTATTTTTAATGGAATAACTATTTAAATTAAGTTAAAATGAAAATGTTGATGTATTGGCTATCACAATATGGTTGAAACATCTAGAAAATCAATTTACTTACAGGAACAGTTCTTTTCTGCTTCAGCCTTTGAGAGAAGAGCCAATATAGTGTAATAGCAGCTGTTCAGCAACACCTATTATTTACTTACATTACATCACTAATATGAGGCACCCTGTCATTAAAATGAGAGTTAGGAATTGGCTCTCCTGATTCACTTCTTAGCATTCTGTAATTTTGCTGAGGATATGATCTCATCCAGCTCTTCACACCAAATAAGAATCTGGATTGGTTGATGAGCATGTTAGTTTTCCTCCTGTTCAGGTATCAGACTTCATTAAATGGCTGAAAGAAAACCTTCAGCTTAATTAATAGAGAAAGTTTTAAATAACATTTTCTTAGAACTAATGAATGGATGATAGTACCTTTGGCAATGCCATTTCTACACCAGCTATTTTTTATTTCTTCTCCTTGATGTGGTAGGGTCCCAGTCTTGCATTCCTGGCACTCAGACTCCTAGTGAATGGATCCAAACATGGATGCCTTCCAGCACAATGCATGAGAGACCCCTTAATGTTACAGGGCAGAGGACATGCAGAAAAATATTGCAATAATAGATTAACACTACATCAGATTTTTAGAAAAGGAACTTCCTGGTAACAAGTGTTAGACCCCACCAATCATCCACCTGTGCCTAAGAGAGAAACAGGAATTCTTAACCTAGAAGAGGTACTTGCTGACAGCAAGTGGCTGTTTATCGCTTATTAAAATTAATAAGCTAACACCAAAAAAGCTTGGCTTTTGCCGAGGCTGGAAACTGTTGTACATTTGTTTCTAACATGTATGATACTATCAGAAGGCTGATGACTGGGATGTGAGATCTGTCAATCAGAGACTACAGCAAATAATGTCATTAATATTTTTGCACTGTCTTAATTAGATGTAGTTGTTTAAAAAAATTATTTAGTTAAGCTGATGCAACATCCTACAATGGACATAGCCTTGCAGATGTAGGGATATTCTTAGCATGAAAGTAATCATAGTAAATTATTACAATGTATTAGTAAATTTGATAAAGGATTTTAATCAATTGCATCAGGATCTGATTGAAAGTTCTCTATTTTACCATTTTGCCATGTCTTATATGTCAGAAAAAAAGGACTCTTCTGTAAAAGACCCAAGGTTTTTTCTTACTATAGATATCCATGGACTCTATGCATTTATCTATGGGAAAAATTACTGCAATAGCTATTTCTGAATAAACTATTCATAATAGTTCCCTCTGTGGATATTCCAGTCTGGAAAAGTCATGGGTCAGACAGCAAGTTGTTGCAGAATAGCTTATCCTGCATTAGCAATTCCAGTCAATTTTCCAGTGCAGAAAAGCCCTTAGTCCACAGCTCCAAACTCCTGTTTGTGCCAGAAGATTTTGTCGTTAGAGACCAGGATAAATTTGTTTTGTTTGATTCTTTTAGGCCCAAATTCAGCACTGAACTCCCTTTGGGATCAATATATGAGATCAGCTGGGGAGAGCTTTACATTGTTGATATTTGTATTAACCAAATATTTAATGTGTTCTTGTAGCTGTGAGCTGTATGCATTTTTGGCTGTGGGACATCTAATACCTTCTAGAGTCAGTTCCTAAACCAGAAGACAGGAAGTTGCCTGGAAGAAGATCCATCAAGCCAGGTTCAAGATGGTTGGGAGCTTTTGTTGCTGATAGCAGAGACACAAGGCGAAACAGAGTAGAACGTTTTACCTTCCTTTGTGCTCAAACAGAGAAGAATGGTTTACAACAGACATCCAGCTGGCACTTCTGAGTTTGCTCTGAGGATGGAGAAAAGAACAGTCTATAAACATACAGAAAAGACTCAGAGTGTATCCTGGACAGGCAATTCAGAGAAGTCTCCACTGAAGGCGAGTCCACATCTTACATATCATCTCGCTACTGATACAAGAACTTGGTGAGACACATTTTGGGCTGGATTCATGTTTATGTTTGAATCATAGTTTTTCTCTTCTCCAGTAAAATACTCAGCAAGCCAAGATAAGATATCTATGTTATTTTTTTTCTTATTTGATACACTTTCTACTGAGCCTTAGGACCCTCAAAATCAAAGGCTGCCATTTCTCCAAAATTACATCATGGCGCCCCTGGCATTTTTATGGTGTGGACCAATTAACATTAGTAGCTTAATTAAAATCACCAAATGGATTTTGAAGGATGACGTCAAGTTGATTTTAATCTAGGCTTCCAAAAATGAAGTACAAGTCTGTTAATCAACTGCCCCACCCTTTTTGTGATTTATATGGCCCACAGTACTCAGTGTCAGCATAGACTCCTATGTCATCCTCTTACTTCACTTTCCCCAGGCATTATTAAATAGTTAATAACAAAGATCTGAAGCCCATCCCGAGTTTTACCTGTTGGCGTAAATCTGGGGAAATGACAGCACCGGTGTAGCATTCACACAAATGAAAGAACAGATCTTGGCTCAAGTATTTTTAATGTACAGCAGCTGGCATTTTTGGGTTTAAAGAGCAAAATCACACCTGAGTGTTCATGCTTTTTAGATTTTGCCAACAAAAGGAAAACAGAAAATAAACATGACATTTTACTTCTTGAAAGCCAGAAAGAATGGTGCAGCTGTTTCCAAGAGTGCTACATTCAAGCTGTTCCATGAACATGGAATAGAGGACATTCTTGCTCTCCAGTAATGTTTTAGCACAAATGTCTTCCATTTGTTTGTTTCAACATATTTTCCCTTTAACACATTTTTTTAAATCACATTTTTTCCTAATAACATGTTTGTTCAATGATCAGTTAAAGCCAGATTTGGATTTTTACAAGTATATAGAAGTTTACAAATCGATTTGTTAGATATTATTACTGCTTCTATGGGATGACTTGTAGCTGACTGAGAAATTACCCTTGTTGGCAAGTCGGTTTGATCAGGATTTTACTGAACTGACAATAAGAGCAGCTGATGTCTGGGAGGTGCCAGAGAGAGTGGAGGGAATGGGCTGTAACTCACCCATAGTCTCCAGGCCTCTTTTTTATTTAGCTGCTATATAAGCACTTCAGCCCAGATTTTAATGTTATTCCCATTCCTAGCAATGAAAAATGGGGTAATAGGTAAAAGGTAGGTGTTTGTCTCTCNGCCCCAGCTCTCTCAGCCTGTCCTCACAGCAGAGGTGCTCCAGCCCTCTAATCATCTTCGTGGCCCTCCCTGCACTCGTTCAAACAGTTCTATGTCCTTTCTCTGTTGAGGACTCCAGAGCTGGACACAGGACTCCAGGTGGGGTCTCACAAGTGCAGAGTTGAGGGGCAGAATCACCTCCTGGGACCTGCGGTCACACTTCTTTTGATGCAGCCCAGGATACAGTTGGCTTTCTGGGCTGCCAGAATAGACAGGCATTAGGTGCAGAGACTGGCACTGTGTATTTGCATGGTCTTTTTTATTATTCAGCTGTTGTGAGATTTTGATACAGAAGACAGCAGAGAAAGACTTTATCACTTTGCCCATGATACAGACTATTATATTTATTTTTTGTATGAGAGAAACCTATAGGTTTTTCAACAACAGGACAGTCTTTGGTTTATTTCCAGCAGTGACTTACTCTGTACAAGAAGGACATGGACTTGTTGGAGAGGGTCCAGAGGCCACAGAGATGATCCAAAGGCTGGAGCCCCTTTGCTGTGGGGATAGTCTGAGAGAGTTGGGGCTGTTCAACCTGGAGAAGAGAAGGCTTTAGGGAGGCCTTAGAGCCCCTTTTAGTACCTAAAGGGGCTACCAGAGAGATGGGGACAGGCTTTTCAGTAGAGTCTGTTTTGATAGGACAAGGGATAACAGTTTTAAACTAAAAGAGGAAAGATTTAGACTAGATAAAAGGAAGAAATTTTTTATGACGAGGGTGGTGAGATACTGGCCCAGGTTGCCCAGAGAGGTATTAGTTCCCCCATCCCTGGAAACATTGCAGGTCAGGTTGGATGGGGCTCTAAGCAATGAAATCTGTTTGAAGATGTCCTTGCTCATGGCATGGAGCTTGGACAAGATGGCCTTTAAAGGTCCCTTCCAACCCAAACTATGATTCTATGATGCATGGAGGCTTGGATATTTCAAAATATTTTCTCTATGTGCCTCCAGAACATGCTCTTCAACAGAATAATCGAAGGAGTAGAATGCCCAACTTCCCCATAGAAAATGCTATTCTCACTTTCATCCAACTTTTCCAAGCCTTGGAGCTTCTACAAGTGATGTTATTTTTTTTCTTCAGGCAAGTTATATGCCTACAGCCTGCAGTTCCTCTTTTAAAACTGCAGCAGGTAAGATAAGCTGAAACAGTAATGGGGACTACAGAGGGAGAATCAGGCTGAAGGAGCATCCTGTCTTAGTGTGAGACCAGTTTAGGAATGAGAAATGTTGGCTATGATAATACTGGGCAAGCTCGAGCTTCTCAGCATGTAAGAATTATGTCTTGGAATGTTCAGTCATATAATGCTGCCTGTTTGCAGCTTAATTATTGTCAATGAACCAGAGCACACATGGCATTTATGCTAAATTGGGAAAAGGCATTCTTTTATTTAATTTACTTTGTGTTTCTTTGTCTCAAATACATGTCTTTCGCTGCCACCCAAAATACATTGCTGCCCCTAAATGCATTAGAAAATGTTGGATCTGAAAATGACTGTGACAGCAGTTAGATGAAACTTACTGTTCCTTTCAAGAAAGAGTTTATTTCTGGCTGAAAGATGAAACACAAAAAGAAGAGCTGGTAACAAACTCCCCACTTTCTGTTACATTGATTTGGCTTACCGCAGAAGAAATATTTCACAGGTGTTTCTCACTCCAGAGCCAGGTAAACTGAAAACACGTATCTGTTGTTTTTAATTTCTTTTTAACCAACCGTGGTAGTTGAAAGGAGATAACCTCATTTGAAGTTGTTCACTGTTAGCACTGAATGACTTTTCATCTCCTATTTCTCTGGGCTTTGCTCGTGAGAAAAAAGATCAGTAACTTTTCATGTAACTGGCAGGTGATAAATCTGGCTACTGTTTCATCCTGATGTATTCACAGCAAAGTCTCACAAAATGTTTGTCCTTCCAAGGATTGTCCAGGTCACAACCAAGGAAGTTGGAAAGAAACTGGGGATTGCTGGACCATGGTAGGCAAACTCTCAAGCAGCTCTTAAACGGCTGGTGGAGATTTTGAGCCCTCATACTCATAGCCCAAATACTCCCTAACTAGAGGAAAAATCTTTTGATAAGGTATGCAGTGAAGAAAAAGCATATCTATGCTTTTACATATATAATATATTATTTATTCTACTCACGCAGCTATTTATGTCAGTAAAGTCAGAAGTCAGTATCAAGGAGTTCAAAATCTTGGCACTAAGATAAATGCACATTTTTATTCCATGTAGCTCTTTTGCTGTGTAGTATGTAGTGATAACAACAGGTTTTGATCCAGACAGGTTCATCTTCAGCAGTTACAGACTTTGAAACTGGTATCAGAATCTCAGACTATTTCATAGTCCGGAGTACCCCGGAGTACACTGAGAAGAGCGTGTGTTTGTAATAGGAGACAATCTTAAGGGAGCTCTTTGGGAATGGGGTATCTTTTAAAACAAACAAATCTAGAAGTGTTGCATTTGCTATCGTACTTGTTTTATCAAGGATTAGTGAAATCATACTGTTAAATTTAACAGCTTCAAAGTAGTAATTTTCTTTTCTTTGTCATCTGTGGTGCCCTCTACTGTGCATTTTCGTAGAAGCAGGAGAAACATTGTGGTAATCCAGCACTTAGACTTTTTTTTAACGTTTTCCTTTCCATTTTAGCATTTAATAATCATGCATTGTTTTCCTAAGAGTTTTCCTTCTAACAAATATTAAAAACGCAGTCAGTGTTTGCAATTGAATTTACTTTTTTGTTTGTTTGTTTTGTTTTTGTTTTTGTTTTTTTTTTGTGAGCAGAGTTTAAAAGGGGAAATAGCTATCTAAATAAATAGGGTTTTAGGAAATGAGCCTGCTAGTTATTGATTGTAGTTCATTTACTGGTCATATTCTGGATACTAATTTATGTCATTTTATATATGTATATATATTTATATACAAGTGTGCAATATTAAGGCTGAAGCAAGGAAACTTTATTGTTGTTTGTTTTTTGATCTCTGCATTGTTAACTCAGGTATAAGCAGTGAGTATTTTGGTTGTACTTTTTTATAGTTGCTGTTTGCTGCTGTGAAAAAGACACAAGTCATTAAATTAGCTTCTTGCAAGTTGATGTATATAGTTTTGTTTGCAATCTGTTGCTAGGGGCTTGACATAATTTTGTCGGATATATATATATAAAAATATATAAAAATCTGTTGATTTTTGATGTTGAATTGTTGGAAAGAGCTACAGAGATTTTACATAAATATTTCTGGTGTGATCTCAAGGTACCCAAAGACCAAAGACTTAAAATGAGAGATCTGAAAATTTCAATTTATTAATTCCCCTTTCTTTTGCTTGCCTCTGTTAATTGAAGCACCTTGTGTTTATATCATCATAGCCTGAGGTTTTCCTAAAATAAATCAATGCCTGAGTTTTTTTAATTACCTACCCGAACTGGATTAGGACTGCTTATTCTTAGGAGTACTGAAGAAGAAAGGTTCCGGGGTAGTAGCTAATGGAACAGCAGGAGAAACCAGCTGCCTCCAACATTTTAAACAAGTATGTCATCTACCTTGCTAACAACAAGTCTAAGCATCGCAGCATTTGAAATGCTGTTGGCAGCAAGCTCAAAAGAGCACGGCTTCCGATGTTACTGACTGCTGTAGCTAAGAGATGATGTTATCAACAGTAGGCTTTAAAACTTTTTATCTGGAAAGGAGAAGCCTTTAAGATCGTCATCTCTGAAGTAAATGCTAACACTCTCAGAATGACTGTTATCAGCTGGTCAGTTATGATGATGTAGTTAGGAGTTGAAAATACACTTTGTTATATCATAACTGCAAAGGTAAGAGCTGTTTAAATTCCTAAGAAATGTTTTTCTTCATCTTTGAGTTGCCAGTGAAGGAGCCCTGATCTCTGCACTCAAAACTCACTGAAGAAACCAAGGTTCTTTTCTGCAAGGGCCAGAGGCTGCAGGGGGCTGTTTCAGTGGAGAAGAGGAACCGGTGCGCTCTTCTGGCCTTCACAGGATCTCCCTGAAGTATTACCAAATTACAGAGAGTTTAAACTTTCTGAAGTGAAAGATGGGAATTTTTGTAGGACAAGGTGAACACATAAGACAACAGGCACAAAATGCACCAAAATGATAATTGCATGTGGGGTTTCTTTTCAGATTTGTAGTCTGTCTCTGGCCGTGTGTCCTCCATTTTGAAGTGGTGCCTCTGGCTGAAGAAGCCACGTGAATCATTCAAGTCTTGGTTCAGCCATAAGCCTGACAAAATTTAGCATTTTTTCCTTAAATCTTGGCTTCCTTGCAAGCTGGTGATTGACTCTTAGAAGTGAGGGTTTATTCTTTGTCCAGAACACAACTTTTTTAATGGTGTGTTGAGAAAGATTTGAAAACATACCCCAAGTCTACTCTAAAACTTCTGGATTTGCTGAGGGCAAATTATAAAAAATGTTTAAAAATATTTAATCTCAATAGAAGTCGAATTCCATTTTGGAGAAGTAGGCTGATTTTTCAACACTTGGAGTTGCACTGGAGCTTCCAGCTTTTTTGGCTTTCTTCCAGCCATTTGAGAACAGCCAGGAAAAGGCATTTGATATTGAGGAAAGAAAATAATTGCTGGTTATCCAGAAAGGATGAGAATCCTATTGATGAGCCATTTGTTCCACTTTGACTGGATTTGTTCCAGTGACCCTGATCTGGGTGCTGTAAAGTTTGTGCTTAAATATCTGCTCAGGCACAGCAGCTCCAGAGATGGCTTTGAGGTTTGGCTCCCAGCGGTCAGTCAGGAAGGGTGGGAGCACGTCCTTGTCAGGGTGGGTGAGGCCATCTTCTTTCTGTCAGGAAGAGCCATTGGTCAGGCGGGAAGAAGAGCCATTGGTCAGGCGGGAAGGGCGGGAAGAAGAGCCATTGGTCAGGCGGGAAGGGCGGGAAGAAGAGCCATTGGTCAGGCGGGAAGGGCGGGAAGAAGAGCCATTGGTCAGTCAGGAAGGGCGGGAAGAAGNGTAAGAAAGGGAGGGATAAGCCTTTGGTCCGTCAGTCAGCGAGGACAGGAAAATCCTGACTTTGGTTTTAACAGAAATTGTCTGATTTTTCTTTCTGGTTTTATGGTTTGACCCCAGATCATGAGTTTTAAGTCCAGCATGCAGAATAGCCTTTTCTAATTTCTTTGGTAATCTCTTTTTGCCTTTCTTTAACATGGCGTCGCCTCTTCCAGAGCAGTTGGATCGGTCTCCACCAGCCTTCATGGAGGACCACAGTTTGTGTTCCACTGAAGAGCCAGCTGGGAGCAAGGACAGCTTCAGGGAAACAAGTCTGTTTGGTCATGAGAGCCATGTCCCTAGGTATAAGATGTGAAAAATAGTCTCTTTCTGTAGTAATACTGAAGTATGTAGAGCACTGTTGCACCTAACAGGCTTGTGTAAAAGGGAAAAACAGACTCCGCCACAAAAACAGAGGGGAGAAGTGGCCTCTCACACTGTAAACAGCATCTCTGTTCCCTCAGACCTCTCCAAAAAGTCTGCAAGTACAGACAGAAATACAGAAAACCATGGCAAAACAAATATACTGAATTTCCCTAACAAAGAGCTCTCGTAATCTTTTAAAGACTTTTTCCATACACAGTATATCAGCCCTGGACTCTAGAAGAGACTGGGAGTATCTTAAAAGTATTTTAAAAGGAAAAAGATAAGGATGACAATGATGATGACTTGGAGAGTTGTTAGTCTTTCTGCCAGGCTATGGCCACTTTAGCCATGTACAGTTCTGGGTTATGGAGTGTGTTGGTTTACTACCTTGCAGATTTTTGTTTGTAACTGTTTCTCTTGTGCATTTATATTGTTTGCTTGCTAAAGTTGCTATAATATTAATCTTTATGCCATTAATGTTGAAGAGTATTTCTTGTGCTGTATGGAAACTCAGGCTGCAACATGTTAGAAAAGATCAGGCAAACCCTGTGAGATACATGGTGCTTAGCCCTTCTCTGCTCAGATCTCGCTGTTAACTAAATCAGAATGAATTTTAAGCAGGCATACTTGGCCAGTATTGTATGTTTTCTTATTAAAATTCAGTTAATCTCTGCAAAAGGAGACAGAATATCAGCAGGGAGTACACAGAGAATTGCTGTTCTCTACCTTGTATTTTGCCACATTTAGAACTTTTGTTGGCAAATAAATTGGGAAATTGGGACTGGAACAGAAACTTGGACTTGCCAATTCTGCAGCAAAATTGAAGCACATCTGGAATATTAAGACAGTTACAGTGGACAGAACCAAATGAACAAGTAAAATTTTTATGAGTATCAAAGCAATGACATGGTTTAGATTTGTGATCTGCCTATCTCTTCTTTCATCCATCTGCCCATACATCGTTTCATTGTTTTCAGCACTAATTTTTGTTACATTGGAGGTTTGCACCATAGTCAGCTTTGCTTACCTATTTTACCACTTGCTGCCTTATACGTTTAGCTCATCAGGCAGCCATTTCCTCTGTGCTTAATAGAATTTCTATTTTTGATATGGCCATGAGATGTAGGATTTTAGTTAGAAGGACAAGACTACGAATCTGAAAGTTAGGGAATCTTGGACCTGATAATGAAGGTATTATACAGTAGAAAATGAATTTACATATTGGCAGCACACCTTCTTGTATTATCAGCACTGCAAAACCTTTACTTTTTCACCTTTGGAAAGCCATTAGTCTCTCTGTGTCCAAGTTTATTCATCTGAAAAACAGGAGAAAAAAAAATCTTGTATTGGTCTAATATTACTGGATGTAAATGTTAGTAATACTAGTAGGGTTGG
>VZRU01007213.1:920-14104 GCA_013398155.1 Pedionomus torquatus | reverse complement strand
TATACAGATACTATTAAAAGTAACTTTCTTAAATTAAAAGGTTAATACTTTCCAGAAATTGTTTTCAAAAATTATAATCTAGTTTCGGCAGAATAAGGAAGTGGAAGCTGAGCTACAGAATAGAAGAAACCTATTCAGCTGATACAAGAGAGGTTTAATGACATTTCATTATTGTAGATTCATAGATAGCTTTTAAAAATAATTCTTGCTGACTTTTTAACACTGGGATAATTAATTTTGTGTGGTATTGACTGATCTTTTCTTAGTATACTACTTAATGACATAACTGGACTTTGCTGAAAAAACTTTGAACCAGAATAAGTTTTGTCTGTTCTTTTAATTTCTACCTAAACTTATGGTGGTTGTAATAGACTTGTAATTTTGAGGACAGCTGAAATCTTGGCATCAGATTGCTTATGAAAATAAAAAGCATCTGTCATAACACTCAAACCAGCCTGCAGCTCTGCTGCTAAAGATCTGCTGCAAGGTTACTTTGTCATTTTAGGTGAAAGATACAGATTCTATTCTTTTCACTATGCATCTGTTGAGACTAATCCTTTATATAATTAAAACACTTTGCAGTTTGTTCAGAGCAACAGATCAAAAGGTTAATGTGCACTGGTACAACAGGAAGTATTTGTACTCTTGAGCATTTTTAAAATTTACAGCATTTAAAAACAACTTAGCCCAAATGATAGCCAAAGCCAATATTCCATCATTTATAGTAAAACATTTATTGTTAGTCACAAACTGGCCAGTTGGTCTCAAAGTTCAGCTGGTAAAAAATTTGATGGTTTCAGGATTGAATAGAAATGTACTTTTAATTGTGTCCTCAGTCATGTATCTGGAATGAAAAGTCAAAGATTTTAGGGAAATTGAACAAAAGGAAATTAAAAACTAAGTGACTTCCTCCACATTTTTTTTAAATTAATATATCCTTGAAGCGGTTTTGGGTTACATGAGTTTTGGAGGAGTAGGGATAGATGATGAAAACTCAAAGTAGAACTAGATTTTATCATGTGAACTGTACTGTTAATTTTCTTTGTTTCAGTTCTGAAGTTCTTGAAGCAATAGAAAATGTTATTGAAGATGTGTTTAAAAGCTTGGCTCAAAAAAAAGCACCTGTTCTTACACTGGCTAACAGATCCGCTTGGAGGAATATAGAGTAAGTATCATGTATTGTAAAGTCCTGCCTTGTATTAATATAAATGCCATGAATATAAATTTGAGTATGTAATTTCCAGAAAAGTTAAACATAGTTCTATAAGTATTAGAATAAAAAAATAATTGGAGCTTCTTAAAATAAAAAGTAATGTTTAATAAGCACTCTGCATGAACAGGCATCATGTATGACATAAGAGCAGAACATAGCATAAAGGGGAAAGTAAAACTACTGTAACAGGGGTTAGAAAGGAAAGGGAGGTCCTATAAACAGTCATTTTCTGGAAGTGGTAGAAAACAGAAATGATAAGTCACGTTAGAGTGAAATAAAATCTGGTTTAGGCTGGAAACAATTACTACAAATTTTATCCTCCAATGCCCTTTTTGTGTTTCCTGTTTTTCTTTTTTCTGCTTTTCCTCATGCTATCTTATTTCTAAAATTGATAGCGATAAACTTATTTTTGCATTCTTCAGAGAAAAGGCATCTCAGCTCTTCCTATTGTATTTCTTACCTCTGTGTTTTCTTCTAAGCTCATCACCAGCCAAATAAAGCAAACCAAGCTTCTAATGTGTTGTCTAAATTTTGGATCTTATGCCAGGTTATCTAGACGGGATCAGAGAAAAAGCAACTTCTCCTCCTTTGTAACGCACTTTGTGACTTGCAGAAGTTGCTTATGCAACTTTCCAAGGAGCTCATTTAAATTGAAAATACCTGAAACTGAGAGATTAATTGCTTTCTATAATACAGAAGCAAAATGATGAAGGAAGACACAAATCTATTTCTTGCACTGCAAAAGCTTTGGACATCAGTGGGTGAAGGGATATTTAGTTTGACAAAATTGCAGAGGTGCTTGTAAGCGAACACATTACAAACATTTGAGGCTGGGAAAGCACAGCAAACCTTCCATGTGTAAGGCTTTGGTGGAATACTCACTTAAAGAGAAAAAAAAAATCTGTCAATCAAAGAACCTGAGGAGCCTGAAGGTAATCAGTTAACTGAAAAGCTTGTAAGTTCCAGGGAATTTAATGGTTTGTGTCTTGATCGTTTGACAAAAATGTTTCACTCAGATGTCTGTAAAATTAAAATACTGTAACAAAGTTTTGCGATTTTTGGCAATCTTTGGGGAAATGGCATTCCAGGCTAGAAAAACAAGTGTGAGATGTTATTTGCCATTAGAACACATGGGAGGAAAAGCATTCAAATTAAAACAAGTTAACATCACAGTATGTTAAAAATAAGACTCATCAATCACATTTAAAAAAGCTAAACCATTACTTATGGTGGAGAAAAAGGCACCAGATAGGCATTTCCATTGAATAGTGACCAATACCCAACTTTAACACAGCAGTTTAAGATTAAAATAAGAATAAATAGACAAATAAAAATAGAACCAGAGTTCCAAAATACAATATGAAAGGAAGAAAATATAGTCAATGGGACATATTTTTTTTTTTCTTCCTTAGGCAGCCTTTTCATACCTAATCTACACAGCTGGAATCTGCTGGGCATGAACTAGTAGAGCTAAAGAATGATTTCATGTTTGAAATGTTCCTTGTAAATATTTGTAGATGCCCAGAGAGGTATTTACCTAAGAATGATGTCGATCAGTGAGAATGCCAGGCCTAAAGCAGCACAATCAGTTTCCACTGTCCAGCTGTATCTTTCCAGGAAAAAAAAAAAAAAAAAAAGCCCACCCCCAAAACCAAAAAACAAAACCGCAAAAACCGAAGAAAGGAAAAAAGAAGGGAAGATTTTGCATTAGTAGTAAGAAATAGAAAACTACCCTGCTGGGGTAAATGCAGTCCTAGGAAGAATTGCTGCGTGCCCGCTCTATTGATATACTGCAAGTTTGTCGTTGCCTTTATAAAATATTTGTGGGAGACACACTGATGGGGTCTTTAAGCATGTTGTTTTCTGGAAGGAGTGTTCTTATTTAACCTGAGAGCCATCTGGCAGAATTGTGCTTACTATTTCTCTTTCCCGTTTTTGTGCAGTTACAATGTAGGGAGCATGCAAGTGAAAAGTGCAAATGTCTTCTAAATGTTGCAGCACAAAGACAAGAAATTTACTTTAAAGCTGCCAGGCAGATGCTCCGCTGCTGTTCCTTATTGGTGTCACTTTACATACACACCCCGTGGTGTGTTCTGCCACCCAAAGGAGACATGGAGCAAAACCTCTGACAAAGAAAGAAATTTAGAAACGTTATATGGGTTTAGATAAAAAAAAGGCCCTTTTACCACCAGCCCTCTTAAAAACTACACACTAAGCTTTGAAATGCAAAAGAATGCTTGAAAAAGAGGGCTGTCATATTATAGACACTAAAATAAAGTAAAATAATGAGGTGTCATTAAGAACTGATTCGCCTGGTGAAATGTGCACCTTCAGACACACAGACACACGAAACGATGGACCTCGTTTAGATCAAACAACTGTATAGAGACTAGGATGGGCTGCTTTTTTGTTTCCAAAATAGTTAATAATGGAATATGGCTGAGTTATTCTGATAATGATTTAAGGGCATAAATTAGATAATATAATTGTAGTATGAAATAATAACACTTTGTCACAAATTCTACTTTGTAAAGTCACTGTCAGACTTGGTTTGTATTTGAATAATGATTCATATTTTTTTTTTCTGTAATTATTCCTTTGTTTTCATGCTAAATAGTAATTGATGCTGATATATAAACAGTTACAAACATATATGAAATATTTTTCTTGTCTTTATTTTAATCTGGAAACTTATGTATTTTAGGCTTAAATTCAGTCTTGAAGTATCTTTTGAGAAACTTTTTCACGTTTTGAAGCCAATGATCAGATGGGGGCAGTTCAGTAACAGATCGTTTTGGCAGATGATGACAACTGCCTGCCTTTTTCCTTTGGCTGCCCTAACTCCACCCAAGTTTATGATTTCCATACTGAGTCAGAAAACAGCACTAGTTTATTTGACTGTAGGAAAGGGGTCTCAGTCTGAATTACCTTGCAGAGAACAATTTACGTATACTCAATAAATTTACATTTTCATTGTATTTGTTTGCAATATGTCAGATTTAAAGATTCTGTAGGTCTACAGATGGTACCACATTGTACTACAAAACAAATAAGAAGTGACTGCCCTAGATCAGCATCAAAATTTGGTAAGTTAGAAAAATTCAAATGCAGAATTCTTGTTTTTTTTCTCATATATTCATTCAAAACTTCGTAAAAATCCCAAACCAACCAAACAAAACCCCATAAAAAAATTATGCATTGTGATTTAGAAATGTATGACTAATATAACCTGATACTGTGACCAGCCCTTCAGCTTTTCTCTATAAAATTGTAGTGAGTGACAGTGAAATTAATACAGCATTCTTACACTTTCTACCTTCCCTGAATGAATATCAGCTGGAGGCATTTTCAAAAAGTCTTCATGTAAAAAGATTACTCTTCTTCAAAAAGCTAGCTAGGAAAGGAATCTTGGAGCATGGACAATATGCTAATTTCTTAGTCTAACTCAGTCATTTAATTTCTTGGCCTGGATATCAGGACATACATTCCCTCACTTTACTCCATCATATTTTTTCTAATTATGCTAAAAATGAGCGGGTCTTTTGGTTAGTAGAGTCTCTCTGTATCTTTGTAACCCATAAAAATACACATTTCAAAGTTTTATTTTATGAGACACAAATATGTGTCGATATAAAGACAAATTATTGTATATGCCTTTCTGAAAATGGATAAAATATTTTGTGAAATGTATCTTTTCAGCTCTGACACTCAAAATATTATCTATGATCTATAAGATGGTGCAGACCAATACTTATGCAACTAAGAGGTAACGTACTACATTTCTGTCATTTCAAATAAAGTGGTATTTTAAGAATGTTTTTGTGAAAAACAGCCTGTAGGATGCAAACCTGTGGGATAATGGATTTCTGTATGTAAGATGCTTTAGGCTGATTTAATTATCCATGCCCTCTATAAAATTCTCATGAGTCTACAACTGTTTCAGTATTTAATTAAAAATACAATATTTTGTCTTGATAGAGATATATATTATTCAGATACACTACTGTTTGGTAGCCAAAGTGTTGTGGACAATATAATCAATGACATTTCTTGCATGCTTAGGATACCTCGGAGAAGTCTACATGTAGTAAGTGGCTTGTTATGAATGTTTTTATCATTATTTCCAAGTCATATTGGTTGAACTGATAGCTGAAATACAAAGAAAAGTTATCAGTAGGAAATATATAGGCAAAATAAGTGTCATTTGTGCAAAGGAAACCTAATTATGGTTTATCATAGCACTTGAAGGGTTTCTGTCTTCAGAGAAAATTTATAGAGTTTGCTTGTTCCAAGGAGTTTGGGACAAACAGCCAGCTAAAAAGAAAACACAGGGCCTTTGGCTATGACCTACTGAAGGCAGAGCTTAAACTCCAGGGTGCAGGATATCTCTGGCAATTTCTATTCACATGATTTGCTAAATTGGGGGTAAATGAAAATTTAAAGTTAGTCAGTGATGTACCAACCTTTCAAATTTACTGGTATCTCATGCCTTACAAGAATTCCTTTGTATCTATAAACATGGTTGTTAACATAATTTATTTGGAGTATGCCTTTATATTCATGATGACAATAACATTGCTTAGGGTTTCGAATGTTGGTGGCAGTCTATAACTGCTTATTGTCAATCAGAATTGTTTTCAGAGGTTTCTTGGTTTGCCTGTGCAATATAGTAACATAACAGCATATAACTTCCAATTTACTGTATGCGTCTTACTGTTTTTTTCAGCTGTCTACAACTAAAGGTTTTGTTGCTGGCAATTTAAGTTACACTGAGGAAGATGGTACGAAAGTGAATTGCACCTGCGGTGCAACAGTATGTATTATAAAATAGTATCAGAGTATCTACCTTTTGCATGATATCCTGCACTTGTTGCTCAGGTTACTGTATAAGTTTATTAATAGGCCTGTGCTTGTGGCAAATTGAGACATTACAACCTGGGTGAAAAAAAGAGAGATAAAAAGTATTGCTTAACAGTATTGTAATTTTGAAGCTTGGCTAAATACTCCCCAGGAATATATATCCTTTGGATATATTTTTTAACACTACTTTCTACCATAGGCACCTTAGAGGGGAAGGTGTATATATTGTGTATCTTAGGCTTTATATTACAATATTCTGTCAAATAAGTGCTCTGAGTCAAAGAATCCTGAGCACTCTGATCATACTTTGTTTCTGTCACAATAGATTCATTTCTGGCAGAGTAAGAAAACTTGTTGTACAGCCTGAGTTAATGTACTGATATGGTCCTCAGTGAGCTGCTTCTACCACACTGGGCAGGCTCCTCCAGCATCAACAGAGGGGAGACTGAATGGAGCCTCTAAAATTAAAGAAAGATATCTCTTCCTGGACCCAAATTAAGTACTCATTTACAGAGTTTTAATGATGATACTCCATCAGCATAAGAGTTGATACTGTCTTCATGTGCTCAGCACTGTACAACCAAAGGGATATATCAGCCTGTTTGGACTCAGGATTATAACAGGAATTACAGACATTAGAAGGGCTTGTATTGTGAACTAATTTAATCAAAGGTAGCACTAAGCTAAAGAGAAGTTTATAACCATGGTTTCATAAGAGTCAAGAGCCAATAGGTGATTTGAGGAAATGAGATTCAACTAATCTAGTCCTAAAAGATTTCCTATAACTTTGCAGAATGCAAAAACAGGAACAAAACTCAGACCATTGCCATGATTTCCTGGAAAATGTGTTCATTGTGAGCCTAAATCAATAATTTCAAAATGGAAAGATATCCTCAGCTGCCTGCAATATTTCATGTTGAGGCAGAACATAAAGACCCCTGTTGTTAATGCTCTTCTACAGCTCTTCATGTTTTTGTTTGTTGAGTTGCTCCACCCTGGCACCGGAGGTGATATAGCAGTCAGAAGTAAAAGCAGACCACACACTTCAATATAAACATACTTCTGCCAAGTTCTCCCTTCAGTTCCTCTCTTCTCATCCACACACTTGCCAGATCAAGCCAATGCTAATATGAGATGTGAAGGAAACATTAATATGTCTTAAAATTGCTGCTCCAAAATAGTTATAAAATCAGTTATAAAATCGGGTTACAGGTTAATAAAAGAAATTATTTAATGATCTTCCAAAAAGAATGCTTACATGCTTTAAGCCAATAATAAATTTCCAATCTTCACACCAAGCTGACTTTTTCTAAGACACATAAATAATTAATCAGGACATTGTTATGCCCATATGATGAACAATCTTTTGTGACAGTTGCAGAAACACTTTTGAAAAGCATCTTGCTATAGTAGGAGGACTCCTACACAACCATACAATAGAGCAGGATATGAATGGTTGAATACACTTGTAAAAAAAAGATGAAAATGTCAAGATTGATCTTGTATATAGAAGATGAATGGCTGTTTCAGGATATAATTGTGTCCTTCATTACCTAATGTTGTTATTTTAAAATATATCGTTTTCTGTATTTAAAATGATTAATCTCATTTTTGTTGTTTTAGGCAGTTACTGTGCCATCTAATGTTCAAGGAATTAAAAGTATCCTTTGAGCAAGAGCTCCCATTGTAGACTGAAAAAATAAAGTAAAACCAAAGAATATTCCAAGTTAAACAATGTTCTGGTAATTTTTTCATTGCTTGTTGGCTCTGAAATTGAGTCATGAACAATGCTTTTGGCTCCAGGACAGGTATTTTAGAGCATTTAATTTTAATTGATTGGTGTGATGGATCACTTTACATGCAGCTAGCCTTAACAGAAAAGATTTAATCTCACATGCCAAATTTATGTTAATTGTAGAAAAAGATGCAACTTTTCAGAGACTCCTGGATGACGACTTCTGCAATAAATTGTCCCCATGTATAATGATTACGGTATGCATCTTACATTTCATATTGTCTAGCTAGACATAAGAATTTAAATAATACTTCAGCATTGTAGTGGTGCTCAAGCTTGGTAAAAAGACCATAATAAAATTAATATGAAATATGTCTAGCAATACTTCTTTTTTTTTTTTTTTTTAATTTTATTATCCTCATAGAAATTTGAAATATACATTCTAAAGACTTACTTCCTTCAGACATCTCCTTAGATCTTAGCTTATCAACTTCATGTGCTGCTTGAAGTAGCTGACCCAGTCTCAGGAAATGTTAACTGTTGAGTAACCCTTTGTCCTTGAGGATCCTTGATTTAGCAAACCCAAATTAAACAGAATTCGTTCATTTTTGGATTGTACTGACAGTTACAGGGCCTGGAGAATTAATAGGAATGTGTAAAGGGAATGTGCGTACCTATGTGTTCTGGGGCAAATTTGGCCTACGATGAGGAAAAAACATAACCCCATACCTAAGAGAAATATTTATACTGTGCCTCATACTGTTCAGTCATAGCTAGTCATAGCAAGAATTTGTTTTATAGTGTTTCATTAGCGTCATAAATATTTTTTAAAACAGTGGCCTTCTTAGACCAGCTTATACAGATACCAGGGTACATCTATACATCAAATTAAGTCCTTAAATAGAGGACTGTATGATATTCCTACAGCGCCTGTAATCCAGGACATGCAGATGCCCAGCACTTTCCCCCTTACACAGCCAAAATAGGCGCATCAAATGTTTCCTGCAAAATAGCTGCTAGATAGGTATTTCTGCCAGCATTTTGTTTGTTTGCTTCCTTTCAAATGACAAATGTAAACACGTATGTAGCCAGATGCTGTTTTAATTAATTTAAAACTGCCTGCTTTTATTTTGTTTCCTTAGGGAAGAGGCGTACCAGATCTTAATACACGACTTTTGGTTAGAAAGCTGTGGGATACTTTTCAGCTTCCTGTTTTCACCCTCATGGATGCAGATCCACACGGTAAATCTGTAGAGGTTCAATGACAAAAAGAAAGCAAAATTTATTTAGAATGGCTTTTTCTCACTTTTTTTTTGGGAAGGCACTCAGAGCATATGGATCCAAAACAATCAGAAGGCTCTTGATTTATGCAGGATTCACCTAGCAGTATAGAGGGAGTTTACGTCCCCACTGAATATGTCCTTACTGCCTGTAATAATTTGTTGTACTTTGAGGTATTAATAAGAATCTTCCCTTATACTTAAATATATATATATATATATAAATATATAGAATTAGTAGCTCAGAATAGAGCTTGATTTTGAAAGTATTTGTGGGCCTAAAAGTGAGGATAAGTATAATGACACTTTATGATCCTTTGAATTGGACTGATTTTAATGGGAGTCAGGCACTTGACCACTTCTAAAAGTCTCGGGAGATCCTAGCTATATCTTTACAGAACTAAATACATTGGAATTCCAGTTGTTGGCTATACTATTATTTTGTAAAATAAAAGGAACTAACAGGAACTTTTGTAAACGTTGCTCAGTTTGGCATAAAGCAAAATTTCTAACTACATATGGACCTTAGGCCAGACAGACATGAAAAAAATAGCTTTTTTGAGCAAAGTAAGAATTTTATTTGTTTTAAAGTAGTTCACATGCATTTATATTAATAATTCAGCAGTCACACCAATAGTTTACAGTAGTGATGAAAGCTGGAAACTACAAGTCTGATGCTGGCAGGAATAAAGTTAGTCCTAAAATGAGTCTGTCACATTCTGGATGTGCTCTTCTGTTACATCAGTGGTGGGTCTGAAATTTCCCTCATTTCCTGAGGGATTCTGCATATGTGAGTGTGCATGCCTTTGAATTAAGAGCCTGAATTTGCATACAAAAAATGTAGAAAATCTCTTACGTATCTACACTGATACCACCTGAAATGAGGGAGATTACTGCAAAATGAGAAGCAGCTGCTTGAAGCAATAGCATTAAGAGATACACATTACAAAGGATAAAGACAGACAGTTTTTGTAATGCATTTTGGACAATGTGTATCAAGAGCTGATTATCCTTGTTTTTGAAATGACTATGCACAGACAGGGTACAACCTTTAACTATATAAAGGTGATGTATTATGCTCTAATTCCTATTATTTTGATATACTCTAAAAATAATTTTAAACTGTGAAGAACCTCAGTAATCATAAAGCTGTAACTGTTATTCTATAAAATTGAATTCTTAATACAGTCTTCTTAAACATGCCCAGTGCACAGATAAAACAGGCACTTAACATTTGGTATTCTGCATCCTAGGTGTGGAAATAATGTGCATCTATAAATATGGATCTGTGGTGAGTATAATTTTTCCACTTCAAATACACTGTTTTGTAGCCCAGCCTTGAAGCTGAAAGGTATGAAATGTTACAGCCTTTTGCTGGGGGTCGGGCTGGGACCCCTTTCTTAGAATGGTTACTGCCATTTATAATTTTGTTTCAACGTAAAGACACAGTTTTTAGGCCTTGTGTATCTGCAGAAAGGGCTTCTTCCTGCAACAAAAAGAAACTGGATGACAAGGAGAGGTGTTTCATTTAACTGTGCTTCAGTAGAAGTGTGGAATACTTGTGGAAGTGGAGGCAAAGGGAACAAGGATGCATTGTATTACACTGCTAAAAGATGAGGTACAGGAGGACAGTATGGAAGGTAGGCAGAGTAAGGTGAAAGCAGAGGAGGTGAGGAGCAGATGGGTGACCTGTTCAGTAGAGCAATGGAGAAAGAGCCTGCAAAGTTAAAAAAAAAACAAAAACAAAAAAACAAACAAACAAACAAACAAAACACAAAAAAATTTCCCACACCCAAAAAGAAACAAAAACGCCCTCCAAATCCAACAACAAAAAAACCCTGCACCGATGACCAACCCCAAAAAATCAACTTCAGAGAACTCTCAAACATCAGAATTCAAACATATGTCATAACGTGTGCCTCAAGGACATCCAGGGACACAGAATTCCCAAGTTTCCAGGTGAGGTGTCACACTTTGAGTTCTTCTATAGGATGTGTAAAGTACCATCTTCCAAGAGTAAAATAGTCCAGTTCCTTTGAAAGTTTATTTTGTTCAATTACAGAGGAACAGGTGTAGCAAATGAAACTAGAATATATCAAGTTCATAAAAAAAAAAAAAAAAAAATAGAAAAGAAGGAGGTATTCCTTTATCCATATAATATAACCGTGGTACTTTGCTGTAGGGTGCTGTAGATGACAAAACTGTTCATGGATTTTAAAAGCAACCCAACAAAATCTAGTATCATCACTATCACCATCACCACTTGTGGCTCAGATAGCTGAAGTCACAAACTGTTGGAGCGGGGGGAGTATTCTGAGAAGTATCATTAACTGCTTATTTGTTTTTATACTTTTCCTTAAGATATTTACTGTAGTCGTGATACTCGACCAGATGAACTTTTGTTTGGGATTTTTTTATATGATGTGCTATTTCCCAGCAGAAAATATTAGAAATTCCCTGTTTGTCATTGTTCCTCCTGGCTTCTTTTTATTTGGTTTTGGATTTGTTTTTTGCCATTCAGACTCATATTGACTGTAAAGCAAAACAAAACAAAAAACACAACAACAACAAAAACCTAAAAATAAACAAACAAACCCCAAAACTACTCAGACTAGACCAGCCTAAACTGGACTAGTCTAGAATCTGTCATAGGCTGAAGGGTGCAAGTCCTAGCGAAGCAACAGCAAGGGGGTAAGGTAAGCTTCAGTTGTGCTATTTTCTCCTTTTACCATTCTGAAGTGAAAATACCTAACTATCTTTGTAATCAAATCAGACCATGATCTCAGAAGGTATTTATCTCTAATAATTTAAACTAAATGTCCCTGAATGTTACAGATAACCTTTCTTATTTTAGTCAATGTCTTTTGAGGCCCATCATCTCACTGTTCCGTCTATCAAGTGGCTTGGTCTCCTTCCATCTGATCTCGAGAGGTTAGTTATTTCCCTATGAGAAACAGAAAAATACTTCTGTTTCATAGACAGGAAATGCAGTCTGACTTTATGCACAAAAAGACAACTGACATTTAAATCCATTATTTGTTTCATACGTTATTTTGGCTTAATATAACAAAATAAGATGGAATAAATAATTTTTAAGTATATGAGAAAATTCAACAACTTTAGTTTCTTTTCAGATTAAATATATGCAAAGATGCCCTGATTCCATTTACAAAGCGAGATCAAACTAAGTTAGCAAGCATACAAAAGAGACCTTACATTGCCTGTCAGCCAATGTGGAAAAAAGAAGTATGTATAAACCCATTGTTTCCTATTTCTTACTCCCCACAGGATAAATCCCATCGCTTGCAGTCCTGTTCCTCTTTAGGATGAGAAACTCAGTACAGCAGAACCAGTAAGGTTTTGCAGCCCTTAAAGAAGGCAAGGTTGAAACAACCTGTGGCCACTGTCTCAGAATCAAAGGGTCTCAAAGGCTCACAGGCCAGAAGCGGAAGCTCTTTAGCTTTTAAGCTTTCCTGCCCTTAGTCATCTGATGTTCGTACGCTGTACAGGGGATTTTACTGCTTTCCTAAATATTACACAATATATTATGTCTTTACAAGGAGGGGAATGCTTCCAACAGTTACTTACTCAGTACTAAACCTTTAATTTCACCTGTAGCTTCTAAAGCATATATTCCCATTCAGGCATATATTGTGTGAAAGGAAAGGAAGAAAAGGCATCACATACCTTCTCCCTGTTTATACTAATCTTATACATTGTTTGTGTTACTGTCAGGCACACACTGGAGATCACATGAACATACAGTAAAATCAATCTCTGCTCAGGGGATTTTGCACTTTAACGGTTCTCATGCACATTCAATAACTGTAGTTCTTATTTAAACCACCCTGGATCAGCATCACACATTAATTTGTTCTTTTTCTTTTAGCTGGAAATTATGGCAGCATCTAAACTGAAGGCTGAAATTCAAGTTTTAACTTCTCTTTCATCAGATTACCTTTCCAGAGTCTATTTACCAAACAAACTTCAATTTGGTGGATGGCTGTGAATGTTTGTTTGCAAATGAAATGTTTTTTCTGATACTGATTTATTTTGTTGACTGTGCTTAGAAAAAAATGCAGAGAGACAGAGCAGC